>OZ030006.1:45446506-45744081 GCA_964023405.1 Apodemus agrarius
TGATATTTCAAAATCCTATGTTCTTGACAACTGGCCATCTGCCTTAGGAAAATTACAGCTCCTGATATGCAGACGGGCTTACTAACTAATGATCCTAATCATTCTGTAAAGGTTTATTACATTTGAGCTTTGTTACTTTTCTTCATTTAAGACAATTTTTGGTGATGTTTAAGTAATGCAACAAAGAAATCTCCACAGTGTTGACTTTATAATTAAGCCAGAAAATGGATTCAAATGAACCCATATTTCTAAATAAACTATGCACCTGGTTTTGACTAAAGTTTAAATCTTTGTCTCATTGACTGCTAACAACACAAGATGTTTCTTTGATCTCTCTCTCTCTCTCTCTCTCTCTCTCTCTCTCTCTCTCTCTCTCTCTCTCTCTCTCTCTCTCTCTCTCTCTCTCTCTCTCTCTCTCTCTCTCTCTCTCCCTTTCCCTCTCCCTCTTTAAACAATATGCTTTTCATTATCAAATTTCATATCTTAAGCAAATTTTGCATGCCAGTCTCAGAGCAGGAAGACGATAACTTGAAGAGAAGACCTCTTTAACCCTTTCTCAGGTTTCACAAAATAAGTAACTTTTATTCCATTCCTTTGTTCCAAACAAGTCCTAACTCACATTAAAAGTCAGTGGTTATCCTGGACCCCACATGATGTATAACTAAATGTGGGGATTGGACAAAATTGGAAACAGTATAAGATTGCTGAATGCACAATAATAAAAAAGATCTTCGAAATCACATACTAAACGAATCTGAAGTGTATTCGTAGCACTTGTCTGATAGTAGAACCTCACTGGTTCTGAACATACAGTCTGGACCACACATATGAGACTTGTGATAGCCAGTGCCAATGAGTGCTTCATGAAGTACTTCAGCTAGGACAAGATACTGCGGATTCAGAATTCTGCTTTCTTCCCTGTATATATGACATTTTCTGCTTTTACAGGAACACAATGACTCTTCTATGGAAAACAAAGGCATTAGTAATTTTCTATCATCATTCCTTAATAAGTATAGAAAATTAGTGTGTCTCTGGATTTTGTCTTTTAGAATGTTTGATTTTTAAAATTTTTATTTGAGCTACTGGGTTTTTTTTATAAACAAAATCATGAATTGGATTCTATCTTGTGATGAGAATGGAATTCCCCAGGATTCTGAAGTGTCTTAAAGTACGTGTGTGTGAGTGTGTGTGCATGTGTGTATGTATGATGTACTATTTTAGCAACTACAATTTTAAAATCAAATTAGCAAATAGAAAACACCAAAGTGCTCAAAGCCCTGATGTCCTAAATTTTTACAAAGTTCTATTCTTCATATAAAAAGCTGAATTTATCTCATTAATATGCATTATTCTTTTAGTCATCAATTAATAGATGTGTACTATATTTTACTTAATTACTTTAAAATAACTATATGTATAGTTATTGTCTAGAAATGCTTGATTTTTGCTTATTATTTGCTAATTTTGCTCTTATTCATATACTTATACTTGAAGGACTATGCAAAAAATATCTGCTCTGAGAGAATTACAGTATAAGATGTTGAAGAACCTGTGACCTAAAGAAGGTGGAATGGTTATAGGAAGGCAGTTCTAGACAGCATGTGTTGTTAACGATTAAATAATGTGGCATGCTAATATTCTGGTGGCCCTGTGAATTAAAATGAAGGCATGATATGGGACAGATACTGCTCTACCATGGAGCTATAGTCAAGTAACTTGCTTCATATACTAGAGTTTAAAACTCCTCTCTCCCTCTATCACTGTCTCTATCTCTGTCGCTGTCTCTCTCCATATACATGTATATGTATGCATTTGTGTATATACATTAGCATATGGGTGACCTTAAACTCACAGTTCTCTTGCCTGCGTATGCTGGGTGACTTATTCCCTTTTAACAGTAAATGTTTGGAACAGGTTTCATTACTCACAATTCAGAACAAATTCTCAGAGACCCTTCAAGGTCAATGCCCTCATTGCATATGCTCTCCCTAATCCCAGTCATAGGCATTTTACTCCCATAATTACAGCATATGATATGTCATAGATGACATTAAGGAAGAAAGATTATACACTCAGCCCTGACCTAATTGCATAAGCACATCACATTTGTGTTTACTGGCCAGATGCAGCTTGAAAGCACAGAGAGAAATCCATAATGTAAGGATATTTCTCCTGACCTTAAAAATCTAGCAGATAGCTTTCCAGTTATTTGAAGGGTAGAATAAAAATAAGTGAACTTCAGAAAATTCAGTGTATGAGGGCAAGGACCCTAGTTTCACGTGAGAGGCTTTGCGAAGTGGCTCAGATTTAAACTTGAAAGACAATGAACAGGGAAGCTAGTCTAGTAGATAGGGTCAATGTTACTGCTTTAAAGCCTTAATTGATAGCAAATTTATAGCTACAATGCCACTTAACTAATAATGCAGTCTTTCTTGTTTGCTTGTTTTTCTTTTTCATTAAAATAGTTTTTGTTTTTAATAGTATTTGACAGTATACTGACTAGCAATCCATTTTGTAGATGCCTCACCTTTTCTTTATCTATTATTTGTAATAGCTAGCTGCTATGATCATAATTGAGCAAGTGTCTTGGAGGGATGCTGGGATATCTTTTGGCTATATGTCCAGGAAGGTGTAGCTAGGTCTTGAGGTAGAACTATTCCCAGTTTTCTGAAAAACCGCTGAATTGATTTCCAGGGTTTTTGTACCAGTTTGCAATCCCACCAGCAATGGAGGAATATTCCTCCTGCTCCACATTCTTGCCTACATGTCCTATCACTTGAGGGTTTTGTTGTTTGTTTGTTTGTTTGTTTTTGTTGTTTTGCTCTTAGATATTCTGTACCATGTAAGATGGAATCTCAGAGTTGTTTTGAATTGCATTTTCCTGATGTCCAAGGGCTTTCATAGGCTAGAGGAGGCACCAAGAATCAATGGGGGTGAGGCATAGCATGGGGGATATAGAAACTGAAGACAGCACCTCCTGCAGGCAGGCAGAAATCTCAATGGAGTATTAGGGGACATCATCTCATCCACAAAATGGTCATCCAAAAATTTATCCTGTCTACAAGAATTTTGGGATGGAGCATAGACTGAGGGAAATGGGCAACTAATAACCAGTGGGGCTAATGACCCATCCCATGGTCAAGCACCTATAGACAGGAGTCTATAGCACGGCTGTGCACTGAACAGCACTGCCCAGCGGCTGACTCAAAGGCATGCAGATATCCTCAGCCAGATACTGGATGGTGCTTGAGAACTCTTGTGGAAGAATAGAAGGAAGGATTGCTGCACAGAAAGAGATAGGAACTACTCAGGAAGACTAATATGATCAACTAACTTGGATTTTTGGGCTCTCAGAGACCAAACCATCAAAGAGCAAACATGTATTAGACCAACCAATCCCCACCCTGCATATATGTAGCATCTGTGCAACTTGGTCTTCATGTAGGATCTGAACAACTGGAGCAGGTGCTATTGCAAAAGCTGATGCCTGTACATGGGATATATTCTTCTAGCTGAGCTGCCTTTTTGGGCCTCAGTAGGAGAGGACTTGATGTGCCAGGATGAGGAGATACTCAGGAGGGACCTCTAACTTTTAAAGGAAAAGGAAAGTAGGAAAGGGGAAATAATTGTTCAAAGGAGTGACTAAAGGAGGGGCAGTGGGCAGGATATAAAGTAAATAAATAAAAGTTGTAAATAAAATGAATTAGATTTTTCTTTTCTCACACAATAAATCCCGACTATACTTTTCCTTTCTGCTCCTCCCAGTTCTTCTCCACCACCCATCCCATCCAGATTCACTCTCTTTCTGTCTCTCATTAGAAAACAAATAGACATCCAAGGAATAATAATAAAATATAATATAACAGAAAACTAATGCATTGGTATAGGACAAAACAGAATGAAGATCCAAAGAGAAGACAGGTGTTATAGATATAATGAGCGGGATCCTCATACACTCAAGAAATCCATAAAACCACTATCCTAGAAGTCATAACATATACCAAAAGACCTATAAGATAGAGAGAGAAACACAAACACACACACACACACACACACACACACACACACAGAGAGAGAGAGAGAGAGAGACAGAGAGAGAGACAGAGACAGAGACAGAGAGACAGAGAGTCAGAGACAGAGAGACAGAGAGACAGAGAGACAGACAGAGAGAAGAATAAAACTAAATAAAAACTAAGATACAAGTCTTTTTAAAGCCCTGTCATGATACTATGAAACATGGAACACTGAGTGACACTGTTGAGTATTTCATGTTGGCAACCCATTGCTAGGTAATTGACCTATGCTTAAGAATACTTTGTTTCCCAGTGAAATCTTTTGGAGAAAAATAAATTTTCATTTGCAAGAAAATATTATAAGATAGCTTCCAGGTAATAGATGTGTGTGTGTGTGTGTGTGTGTGTGTGTGTGTGTGTGTGTGTGTCCACTTCTTTGAGCAATAAGACACCATTGGGAGGAGTTCCCATAGGTCTTGTGCATGCTGCACCAGTCTGTGAGTTTATATGTGCATCAATTCTGTTTTTCCAGAAGGTCTTGTTTCTATAGTCTTCTATCTGCTCTGGCTCTTACCATCTTTCTGACTTCCTTTTAGCAGGTTCCCTGAGTACTGAATGGAGAGGAGAGGAGAGGAGAGGAGAGGAGAGGAGAGGAGAGGAGAGGAGAGGAGAGGAGAGGAGAGGAGAGGAGAGGAGAGGAGAGAGGAGAGGAGAGGAAAGAGTGTTTTATGACGAGTGCTTTATTCTGTTCATAATGTCTATTTATGCATCTTTGGTTTTGTTCCAATCTGCTACAGGAGAAGCTATTCTGATGATGACTGAGAAAGGCACTTTGTGCTATGAGTATAGCATAACATCATTAGGAGTTATATTATTGCTACTTTCTGCTGATGCTGTTTCTCTTAGAACAACAGTATTTGATTTTACCCTAAGTTCTTAGGCTCACTAGTCTCAGGTTCCTGGTTATCTGAGCAATTTGGGGTATGGGTCCCATCTCATGAAGTGGGCTTTCAGTCATACCAGATATCAGTTAGCTATCTCTACAAACTTTGATCCACCATTTTCCTAGAATATCTTGTAGGCAAGATACCATTGTAGATCAAAGGATTTGATGTTGGCTTAGTATTTATGCTTCTCTTTTGATCATGCAGAGTATCTTCCTGTAGTAAAGATCCTGATCCATAGGGATAAAGGCTCTATGTAGCCTTTTTTTTTACCTCTACCAACTGAATTAATTGTGTAATTGTCTTCAGCAATGGGGCATTGATATCTGTTTGTAGAGAGAAAACTATAGCTTTGGGATAAGCCTGGTTTCATTGGGAATTCTTATGGGACCCTGGCTCATCTCTTAAAAGCTATATTCACAATCAAAGCATGGCAGTTCCTAAAGGTTGCAAGACAATATATCCAGCTTTCATAAAGCTAACATCACCTTCTCTTTAAAAGTTATGTCAATTTTAATTTAGAGCTCTTTGTACAAATGTAAGTATTGATAAATTGATTTTTCTTCTCACTCATTTAACTTACAAATATATAACACATATCACTTTAAATTATGTATGTGGACATTTGTGCTTCCAATAGCTACCAATTACTCACAAGATAGATGTGACAATTTCTCAATACATCCCTTGCATCTTCAGAACAAAGAGATCAAATAAAGTGTAATCTAGGTGATGAAAAGTTTTCAGTATAGAAAATACCACTAGGTATTTACATGATTTTAAGCAGAATGTATTTTCCCCAGGAGAAACTATTGATCTGTGTTCTACTTTATTTCCATAAATGATTTTGTAGTAAATTCAGCTAACTCAACTAGAGAGTTGAATGCTCTGAACACTTAAAATATCCATTTAAATATTTGAATTAGTTCCCACATTTCTCCTGGAATTCAATTAAAATTTTGTCTCTCAATTAATATTATATATTATGTCAATACAAATTAGATGCAATCTTGATGTGTTCTATTGTTTTATAATACCATGTCCTTAGTACCATCTCCTTGCCATCCTGAGTTTGTTATGTAATTCTCTCTCTCTCTCTCTCTCTCTCTCTCTCTCTCTCTCTCTCTCTCTCTCTGTCTCTCTCTGTCTTTCTCTCTCTCACACTCTGTGTGTGTGTGTATGTGTGTGTGTATGTGTGTGTGTGTGTGTGTGTGTGTGTGTAAGTGTGTGTCTGTGTAGGTGTATTGTGTAGTACTAGGAATTAAGCTCAGGACTTTCATGCAAGCCAAGCCTGTCCTCAGAGATGCATCACAAATTTGATGATTTCTTTCAAATTTAATAAGATACATTATATTTTCTAGAATAGTGTTTTAGACCCCATGTTATTTTACCTATGTTTTACAATAGCCATTTTATTTCTTGTATTAAAGTAGATAAACATGTCTGTCTCTAAAACCTTACATGTTAGTAAAGAATAATGGCAATTAGATATTCAAAAAGTAGTAGTAGTATAATCCCATGTTATCCAACAAGCTGTAAGGAGTAATAAAATAGAAGAAGAGAAGATGTGTGTCTGGTATTGTGCATTGGCTTCCCATGGAAAATAACCAAGACAAGAGTTTTCTGTCATGAGAAAGATTCAAACAAGTAGGATGAAAATAACTTTAGAATTACCCGTGAACAAAAATATATAAAGTTCATTCACAGGTTATCATAACCATACCGAATACTTAAGAAAAAGTCCCAGAAATCGATGGACAACAGTACTGAATTGAAAGATATTTACAGTTGAATCTGACCATTTAAGTAAAAATCAAATCATCATGGTCTTTAAAATATAGGCATCAGATGACAATAAATCATGTATACACATGGAACTGATGTATAAGTAATAATTCTAGGTAGAGAGATGAAACAGATATAGACAGATGGATAGACAGACAGATGGATAGATAGATATGAAATTGGACTGTCCTGTAGAGCAGAAGTTTCTAATGATAAAGAAATAAAATAATTAGGATTTTTAAGTCATCATTATTTTATTGGAACTAATGGAGTCCAGAGAGTAAAACCACAAAATAAAGATTCTATGGTTTATAGAAGTTACAATAAGAATGATCTGGTACTGTTATGTTTAAGACATATTTCAAAGGATAGCCATAATTGAAAATCAAGCTCATGTTTGGAGGATATATAACTGGTAGGAAAAAAAAAAAACCTAAGGTGACCTACTTTATCTTCAAATCCCAATAGGAAAGCCCTTACTGAGAAACAGGATTTACATTTTTTTGTTTTTGTTTTTTTGTTTTTGGTTTTGGTTTTTTGAGACAGGGTTTCTCTGTATAGCCCTGGCTGTCCTGGAACTCACTCTGTAGACCAGGCTGCTCTCAAACTCAGAAATCCACCTGCCTCTGCCTCCCAAGTGCTGGGATTAAAGGCGTACACCACCACCACCTGGCTAGGTTTTGCAAATTTTAAGAGTGAATTATTCTTGAGAAATTGATGTGGAATTTATAACAATAAAGACATATTCATAAACAGGAATATTTCAAATGAATGATGTCTATTTACACTCTAGTATAAAGAAAAATAACAAAAAAAGCTGAAATCTGTACCATATTGGTAATAAGAAACTATTGTGGTTAATCATATGTTAAGTTCTCAGATATTAGAGCAAATTGATAAATTCCTTAACAAATACAACCTACCAAGACATAAAAATAAAAGTAAAGAAATCCTGCATTAATTTGTTCTTACCTAATATTATACAAATAATTACATGTAAAATGACATATGTGTATACATCTCTTATCCTGCTAGATGATATGTCAGATGAGAACATATCCTACAACAGTGTAAATATAAGTAACAAAATCATACCTCCTTCAGATGTGACTCTACTCAAAGTGAGATAGTATTCCTTAAAAGAACAGCTCATAAATTATGTTGGTTTTGAGAAAGATGATACACGAAAAGCTATAGTTAGATAAAGAAGAAAGTACTAAGCACCCAATGTTCTCCTTCACTTTCTCCTTCTCTTCCTCTCTCTTTTCTCTTTCACTCTCTTCCTGTACTTCTCACTCTACCTCTCCTTGCCCCACCTGCCTAACACACACACACACACACACACACACACACACACACACATTAAATGTGGTATGTCAAAGAGTCACAGAGTTCAGTTGAGACTTTTTAAGTGACTATATCTAGAAATTATTTAATAATAAAACAATACTATATTTGGCTATAACACAATATTATAAATATGTGTATATAAATACATAGCATTCAATATAAATATGTATATACAAATATATGTATTTAAATCCATTTATTGCATACAAATGTAGACAAATTTTTGGAATACATACAACTGAAAAAGAAGGGACAAATCTTTCATACAAAAGAATATGAATAATCCTCTTTCCAACTCTGTCTATAAATAATTGCCTCATAATTGTTCTTCAAATGGAGGAAGTACACCAATAGACATACTTCTAGATAATTCTAAATTTGGAATAAATAAAATAACTCTTCATAACAGAACACTGGCAATACTGCTGAGGTCTGAAAATTAGGGTAATTAATAGTAGTGATGGCATCCTCACTGTTTATACCATTGAGAGATGGTATGAAAAGCACACTTTACATCTCTGATCTTCCTTCAAAAATACTGTGACTTATGTGATCCTAGGAAAACTCAGAGAAATCCTATACAAGGATATTTGATAAGATATTTGACATGGCAATTTCTAAACTGTAAAGACATTAAGAACAGAGAAAACTAAAGAAAATAGTTGAAAATTACATAAAGCCTAATGGTAGAAGGTATCTTCAAGTGGAATCCTTGGATGTAAAAAATTAATTATATAAATATTGAGTTTATAATATAATGGTTTTGAAGATAATGTTGATTTCAATATCAGGTCAGTAAGTGATCATAAAAACTCAATCATATGTAAATAGGATGGCCATGATACAGGAAACATTTAGTGGGGCATATCGAAACTAGGAACTACTTTTTTAACCTCAGTATATTTTCAGTAGACCTAAAATAGTACTAAAATTATCTTATTAAAGAATTGTCCTTCCTTCTTCTTGGGAATGATTTGATATGTGAATTGTATCTTGGGTATTCAGAGGTTCTGGGCTAATATCCACTTATCAGTGACTGCATTCCATGTGTGTTATTTTGTGATTGGGTTACCTCACATAGGATGATATTTTCCAGATCCAACCATTTACCTAAGAATTTCATGAATTCATTGTTGGAAAGGCTTGAAGCAGCATTGTAGGGGATTACCAGAACATAGAAGTGGGAGGGGGTTGATTGGAGAAGGGGCAGAGAGAAGAGGACTTTTGGGACTTATGGGGAAGGGGGAACCGGGAAAGGGAAAATCATTTGGAATGTAAACAAGAATTTAGGAAAAAAAAAAAGAATTGTCCTTTTCAAAGGCTTTCTCAATTTTACCATTGTATATGGCATCATTTTATATAGTTTTTTGGAAAATAATTTTCTGGGGTGTTCTTCTACTGAAGTTTCTGTTAGAAGACCATAAAATTATTTATAGCACAGTAATATGAAGAATCAGTTAGGAAGAATCATATCATAAAAAATTGATCTGTTGGAGTGATGGTATTGATTTTTCTCTCTTCTTTCTTTCTTTCCTTTGGCCCTTCATTTTTTAACATTCATACTTTATCCCTCCACCCTGTCCACCCTCCGACTATTCTCCATCCCATGTCTCCTCCCCACCCGCTTGTCTACACATGGATTTTCCCACCTACCACTCCATCTGACCTCTAAATTTCCTGGGGCCTCCAGTCTCTTGAGGGTTAGTTCTCTGATTGAAGCTAGACCCAGCAGTGCTAAAGGCAGGGAGCTTCCTGGGAGATGGAACTGGTGGAGGCATGGAGTAGGACTCTGGTCATGACTTTGAAGTCTGAGGGTCTCAGGGCTGTCTAGCTCTCTAACTGTACTGAAATGCTGATAACTTTTTTTCTTTTTTTTTTCCTCTTCTATATTCTTTGTTTACATTCCAAATGATTTTCCTTTCCTGGTTTCCCCCTCCCACTAAGTTCCATAAGCCCTCTTCCCTCCACAAGTCCCCCAATCAACCCCCTCCCACTTCTCTGTCCTGGCAATCACCTACAATGCTGCGTTAAGCCTTTCCAGGACCAGGGCCCTCTCCTTCCCTCTTCTTGGGAATGAGGATAACTTCTAAGAATTCCCCAAAACTTTCTTGCTCTTTCTGAGGGTGAAAAACTGCTGGTTTAGGTGATTACTACCTGCAGTCTAACAGCAGAGGATTAGGCAATGTGGTCTTTGTTCTATCTCAGTAGGAACTGCTGGTCTCTAACTTTTAGCCTGCTAGTCAGATATCTGCAAGGAGAAAAAAAATGGGACACTTAGAAAAGTGGTTAATGAGCTTAATACTAAGTTGTAAAAAGTTTCCTATAAGATATAACTAAGAGGGAAACGCAGAAAGATCCTAAATGGAGAAAAGGAAAAAAAATTTCTAAGAGGGGAAAGGCAAAAATTCTACTCTAACTGGGGAAGGAGAAAATTTTCTACTCTAATTCCTCATTTCTTTGTCCTCAGTACTTATACATCTTTCAGAATATGCAATCATATGTTACAAAGTTCATCACAACTTCCCACAAAAAAATCAAATCATAAATTGAAATAGAAGTTTACAACAGAGATTGTTTACATGCATATCCATTAGGCATAATTATCTAGCTAAACATTTATCACTTGTCTCAGGTCTACAAGTTCATTGAAAGTTTAAAACCATAACTAAGTTATTACTGAAGTTTTGTATAGTTAAACCCAGTCAATACTTTATGTTCTGTCCTAGCACCTAAAATAAATCCTAGTTCCCCTTTTATGACCTTTGGTTAATTGTTTTACAACTTCTTGGAATGCGTTCTGAGTAGAAGAAAGTCTGGTTACAACCTAAGAGCAATTAACTTGTGACACTTGGGAGATTGGCAGAGTTCTTATTGCAGTTTTGACTATCAGAAAAGGGCTTAATAGTAGTCCCGTTATAAAAGAGCTTAATAATCACAGATATAATTTTAGGAATTCTTATAGGATCATCATTAAAACTTAAGTAATCTATTTGTCTACATAGCATCACTATAAGACAGTACATCTTTGTGGATCTGCAGAGATCTCCTCCAAAGGGGTGTACTATTACTTATTGTTTATTATATATGCTTAATAACAGGAAAAGCATATTAATAGCAGGAATCTTTGCTAGAATTAATCCCTCACAGCCTTGCTTGATGAGTGCTCACCTGTCGCAGATTATACAATAATCTGAAGCAGACCATTTCTGGATGATCACATTATGCCTCCTGACATGACAGTCCTCAGCTCTATATGTATTGGCGGCCTCATATCAGCTGGTGTGTGTTCCCTGGTTGGTGGCCCAGTGTCTGAGAGATCTTGGGGTCCAGGTTAATCAAGACTCCTACAGGGTTAACCTTCTACTCAGCTTCTGTCAGCATTCCTCAAATTCAACCACAGGGTTCAGCAGCTTCTGTCCATTGGCTGAATGTAAATATCTGCATCCAACTCTTTCTGATGCTTGTTAGGTCTTCCAGAGTGCAGTCATGCTAGTGTTCCTTTATACAAATGATAATCAGGCTGAGAATGAAGTTAGAGCAACAACTTCACAATAACCACAAAAAATATAAAATATCTTGGGTTAACTCTAACCAAACAAGTGAAAGACCTATAAAGCAATAACTTCAAGACTCTCAAGAAAAAAACAGAAGAAGATCTCAGAAGATGGAGAGATATCCCATGCACATTGATTGGCAGAATTAACATAGTAAAAATGGCCATCCTACCATAGGCAATCTATAGATTCAATGCAATCCCCATCAATATCCTAACACAATTCTTCAAAGACATGGAAAGAGCAATTCTCAAATTCATCTGGAAAGACAAAAAACCCAGAATAGTGAAAACAATTCTTTTTTTTTCTTTTCAAAAACAATTATTAACAATAAAAGACCAGCTTGGGGGATCAACATCACTGATCTCAAGCTTTATTACAGAGCAATAGTGGTAAAAACTGCGTGGTACTGGTGCAGAGACAGACACATTGATCAATGTAATAGAACTGAAGACTCAGAAATAAAACCACACACTTACAAACACTTGATCTTTGACAACCCAAAATATACAATGGAAAAAAGGAAGCATCTTCAATAAATGGTGCTGGTCTAACTGGCTGTCTGTATGTAGAAAAATGAAAATAGACCCATATTTGTAACTTTGCACAAAGCTCAAATCCAAATGGATCAAATGCCTTAATATAAAACCACATACACTGAACCTAATAGAAGAGAAAGTAGGAAAGATTCTAAAACTCATTGGCCCAGTGGTAAATTTCCTAAACAGAACTCCAATGGTTCAGGCTCTAAAATCAAGAATTGATAAATGGGACCTCATGAAACTGGAAAGGTTCTGTAAGACAAAGGACATAGTCAATAAGACAAATTAGCAACCTACAAATTGGGAAAAAATTTAACTAACCCCACATCTGATAGAGGTTTAATATCCAAAATAAAGAACTCAAGAAGCTAATGACCAACCAAACAAACAAACAAACAAAAACCAAACAACTCAATCAAACAAATGAAGTATAGAATTTAATCTGAATTTCACACCTAAGGAATTTTGAATGGCTGAGATTCACCTAAAGACTTGTTCAAAGTCATTAGTCATCAGAGAATGCAAATCAAAACAACCCTGAGATTTCACCTTATGCCAATCAGAATGGATAAGATCAAAAGCCCAGGTGACAACACTTGTTGGAGAGGATGTGGAGAAAGAAGAACACTCCTCCATTGCTGGTGGGATTGCAGCTGGTACAACCACTCGGGAAACCAATCTGGAAGTTCCTTAGAAAATTGGAAAAGATCTACCTGAAGACCTAACAATAACACTCTAGGTACTATACACAAAAGATGCCTCACCATGCCACAGGGGCACATGTTCCACTGTGTTCATAGTGGCATTATATGTCATAGCCAGAAGCTAGAAACAACCCACATGTCCCACAACAGAAGAATGGATACAGAAAATATGATTCATTTACACAATGGAATACTACTCAGCTATTAAGAATGAGGACAAACTGAGTTTTCCAGGCAAATAAATGGAACTAGAAAATATCATCATGAGTGAGGTAACTCAGAACGAAAAGGACATGCATGGTATGTACTCACTAAAAAGTGGATATCAGCCACAGAACTCAAAAAGGCCATCAAACTGAAGTGCCCAAGTAAGGATGCCTCAGTCCCGCTTGGGAGGGAGAAGAAAGCAATCACCAGTTGGAAGGGAGAGAGGGGCCAGGAGGGAAAGTGGAAGGGGTGGGAAATTGAAGGGGGAGTGGGGAACCTGATCTGGTATTGGGTGAGGGAAAAGGACTGAAGCCCTGAATCCAGCAGAAAAAAGAGGGAAACAGGCAACCTCTACCTCCGGAGATAGGAGATTGAGGGTACCCCCCAGAATGAAACAGAGACCTGGGAGGTAAGAGACTTAGGTCTCAAGAAGGGTCTTAGGTGAAATGCCCAACAGTAGGGAGAGGGAACTTATAAAGCCCACCTCCAACAGGAAAACAGGGAATCTAAATGAGGAAGAGGGGGACCATCCCACAGACACAAATCTGACCCAAAATTCTTCCTCTATGAAAGAATTACAGAGATTGAAAGGGAGATGATCCTGAGAAAAAGAAGGTCCAGAGACAGGCCCAAAGTGGAATCAAGCACAAGGGGATGTCCCAAGGCCTAACACTATTACTGAGGCTATGGAGCATTCACAAAAATGGACCTAGCATTATTCTACTTTTTCTTTCCTTTCTTTCTTTCTTTCTTTCTTTCTTTCTTTCTTTCTTTCTTTCTTTCTTCCTTCCTTCCTTCCTTCCTTTCTTTCTTTTCTTCTTTCTTTCTTCTTTCTTTTCTTTCCTTCTTTCTTCCTTCCTTCCTTCCTTCCTTCCTTCCTTTCCTTCCTTCCTTCTTTCTTCCTTCCTTCCCTCCTTCCTTCCTTTTTCTTTCCTCCTTTCTCTCTTTTCTCTTTTCTTTCTTTCTTTCTTTCTTTCTTTCTTTCTTTCTTTCTTTCTTTCTTTTTCCTTCCTTATTTATTTATTTATTTATTTATTTATTTTAATCTGCAGATTTTATTCTCCTCCTGGTTCACCCTACAAATGTTCTACATCACATACCTCCTCCCTGTCGTGTCTCAATGAGGCTGTCACTACCACCTACCATCCACTCCACCAGACCTCTAAAGTCCCTGGGGCCTCCATTCTCTTGAGGGTAAAGTGCATCTTCTCTGACTAAATCCAGACAAATAGTCCTCTGCTGTATATTTGTTGAGAACCTCATATCAGCTGGTGTATGCTTCCTGGTTGGTGTTCAGGTGTCTGAGAGATCTTGGGGTCTAGGTTAATTGAGATTGCTAATTCTCCTACAAGGCTGCCCTCCTCCTCACCTTCTTCCAGCTTTCCCCTAATTCAACCACAGAGGTCAGCAGCTTCTGTCCATTGGTTGGTTGCAATTATCTGTATCTGACTTAGCTGCTTGTTGGATCTTTTGGAGGACAGTCATGATAGGTCCCTTTTCGTGTGCACTTCAAAACCTCCATAATAGTGTCTTGGGGCCTCCCCTTGAGCTAGATCCCACTTTGGACCTGTTATTGAACCTTCTATTTCTTAAGCTCCTCTCTATTTCCATCCCTGCAGTTCTTTCAAACAGGAACAATTATGGGTCAAAGTTTTGACTGTGGGATGGCAACTCCATCCCTCACTTGATGCCCCGTCTTTCTACTGGAGGTGGGTTGTACATGTTCTCTTTCCCCAGTGTAGGCATTTCATCTAAGGTCCCTCCCTTTGAGTCCTGAGAGTCTCTCACCTCTCATATCTCTGGTACATTCAGGTGGGTACCCCAAACTCCTATATCCTAAGGTTGCCTGTTTTCATTCTTTCTACTGGCCCTCAGGGATTCAGTCTTTTATTTAGTTTTTTATTTAGTTCTTTTATTTTCCTTCACTCTTTTGTTTATCTAGGATATTCTTCCCTAGTCCTGGCTGTCTGAGAAAGCATGACATAAGCCTGAATGTCTGAAAGCATCTCGGTCCCCATCTTCAGTCCCTAGAGTTCTAGCATTTCTACTGTATGAACACCCACCACAGTCTTTTTTTAACACTTTGTCAACTCAAAGTTGACAAATCAGACAAATTAACCTTCTCAAAGGGAAATAACTTGAATTCTTCATTTTCAATTTTACTTTTAGCATTATTATGAATATACATAAATATTGAAATGATGTAAGGAGGGAAATACATTTGGGCATGTATGGTACTTAAACAGTAAATGAACGAAGTAAGCAGTAATAGAATTGAAAAGGCATTTGTAGCAGTGAGTTAAGGCTACTCTGCTTTGTGCTCCCAGTGAGTTGCCCATTTTCAGGAACTCCTTGGATCAACAAATAAAAGACAAATACTGAGATGGATGAAAAGGGCATCCAGAGACTGCCCCACCTGGGAATCCATCCCATATATAGTCACCAAACCCCGACACTATTGTGGATGCCAAGACATGCTTGCTGACAGAAGCTTGATATAGCTGTCTCCTGAGAGGCTGTCAGAGCCCGACCAATACAGAGGCAGATGTTCCTAGCTAAGCATTGGACTGAGCATGGGATCCTCAATGGAGGAGTTAGAGAATTTACTGAAGGAGCTGAAGCAATTTGCAATTCCATAGGAAGAACAATATCAACCAACCAGACCCCTCTCCCCAGATCTCCCAGGGACTAATCCACAAATCAAAGAGTACACATGGAAGAACCCATGGCTCCAGTTGCTTATGTAGGAGAGGATGGCCTTTTCGTACAACAGTGGGATAAGAAACCCTTGGTCTTTAATGGCTTGATGCTCCAGTGTAGGGGAATGTCAGGATAAGGAATTAGGTGTGGGTGGGTGGGTGGGTGGGTAATACTCTCATAGAAGCAGGGGGAGGGGCGATGGGAGTTTCCACAGGGGAAACCTGGAAAGGGGATAATATTTGAAATGCAAGTAAAGAAAGTATAGCCAATAAAAGAAAAGGGGAGAAAAAGATACACATTAGCTTATTATTGAAATGACATAATTAACTCAAAGGCTGGGCAGTTCTAATTCTTTACCTGCTATACCAGGCACAATTGGGGCTATCAGTATTAAATCTTGATGTATTTATGTATACTGGTGATGTCTCGAGCTTCCACACAGCCAGATCTGTGTGTTCTGTGATGCAATGAAGACTCACTTTGATGACTTACACTTGTGCAGGGACAGTGCTGCAGGGAAGATGGCATACTACTGCCAAGTAAATGGAGAAAACACAGTTTTCACTTGTAAAACAAATCCCTTGCTTGCCATAAACCAAAACTTACCATGACTTTAATGAATTCAATGTTGTATATTTAAATCCTGTTTTTTTTTTATATAGGGAAATTATTATGTTTACAATTAAGGTCCCCATGACTACTCACAAAATTTCTTTTCATTGGCATTTTAAGTATAACATTGAGAAAAATGAAAATGATACCTATAATCAGTTTGTTTTATGATGAAAATAATTATTAAAGGCTATGCAGCAAGAACGTGGGGATATTGTCAACGTTTTAGACAGTATAAGAAAAGCATTGCATGTGTGAAGACACTGCTTACAATTTGGAAGATACTGCTTTGCTTCCATCAGAGGAACTTTTGTCTGCATCATGTGATGACTACCAGCTGAGACTAACAGCTGCTCAGATGCTGAAGGTGAGACTCTAAGCAAGACAGCACATCACATTTCCTCTTATAAGAGCTCAGGGATTATTGTAAAAGAAGTAGAAATTGCTTAAGAGTCAGATAAACTGGATTATTATAGATTATTACTTATTATCCCAATTGATAGCTGCTGGCAGAAAGAACATCAATTTCCTTAAGAGTGTGGTCCTTTAAAGGTCTGTTTCCCTCTGGTGTACAGTCACATATCTAAGTGCAGATGAACAGCACAAAGTGGATTTTAGTTGCTTAAAAGAAAAAGAGAATACAAAGTTGGCTTAGTGGGGAAAAGGTGTCTGCTCTTGGAGGGAATGAATATAATCAAAACGTGAAAGTAGATGAATTCACACATTTTACTTTCATGGATTTATGAAACCAAATGGTGTTATTTATAAATACAATGTGTAACAACTACATCATATATTTGAAAGGAAATCTAACTCCTGAAAATGATCTGACCTCCTCTCATGCACATTGGCATATGCTGACCCACACATAAACACACATACACATACTAACTAAATTCACTAATTAGCTAACCAATTATTTTTAAAAAGAGAGGAAAACTAGCAGTATTTTCACATCACAATTAAGTTCAGAGATTTTTTTCGTTTTTGTTGAAAACATTTTTTCCTAGAATATATGCAGATTAACTTTTTCCTCGAACAACTCCCCCAGATAATTCCCCCAAGCATAAAACTCCAGGATTCTATTCTCTTCCTCTTTAGAAAATAAGCAAAGATGCAAACAAAACAAAAGATACACATACATACACACAGATGTACACGCGCACACACACACACACACACACACACACACACACAGGGAAGAAGGAAGGAGGGAGAAAGGGGCAAGGAAAGGAAGGAGGAGGAAGGGAGAAAGACAGAGAAGGAGACAAAGAGAGTAAGTATGCAGGTAAGCAAGACAGGCAGAAAAGAAGGATGGAAAGAAGGAAGAGAGGAAGGAAGGAACAAACAAACAGATGAAGGGAGGACAAGAGAGAACAAAGCACAAACGGAAAGATCATGGAGATACATAGCAGGCGAAAATTTTATTTCAACTTCATTCCCAATCATTCTTGGGCTAAATTTATTATGTTGCTTTGAAAAATAATCCTGGGTACCTAGTCTACAACCGAAGTCAATATGGAGTTCTTGATGGATCGTACAGACTTCTTTTCAGTTTCTGTTCCTATCACTGCCTTCCAGAATGCATAGCCTTTAATAGTTTGTAGCACTTTCTTAGTGTCTTCTCTATCAGGGTGAAAGTAGACATGAAGAAGGCCTTTGGAAGCAGTGAGCAATAGCATCATTATTTCCTGTATTCCCCATGTTTAATCATTTTTAATTTCCTTTTCAGATCACCTACTCAATGTGGATGATCACTAGTGTCATTAGCAAGCGGATTGTGTAAGCGTAGAGACCATGATAAACAAAGCAGCATGGGATTACATCAGTCACAAGAGAAAAGGATACAATAAACAGATGGAATAAACAAGATGTATGCAGCCTTCTGTACATGTAAAGTGGTAAATCTTATGGACAGAAGAATAAAAGCCTCCAATAATGATCAAAAGAACAAGCCCCAGGAGCAGAGTTACTGTTGTTATCAGGCATCCATATGATTTGTATTCTAAAGAAGGTTAGAATAAACTGTCAGAGATAGGTCTAAGTATCATTCCAGTGGAAATGAGTTGGTAAATTAAAGAGCTGAGTATTATTTTCTTTACAAAAATTACAGAGCTGAATATTTATTTATTTATACATAATGCTTTATAAAATGATGTTATCTTTTATTTAAGTTTGATACTTTGAAACTAATGTGAATGTGAGTGGAACATATATAAATATATTTGAGAATGTGGATATCTACCAAGATTGTGTTTGATAGATGCAAGGATTATCTGGTAGTTAATGTAAGAAGCTTTGAAGTTATAATAGAAAAAAATGATCATAATATTCATGCCATGATGCATCAGGATTGAATGCTAAATAAACAGTACAATTGGCCTGAATAATCTTATACCACATAGACTATCTCATGATTCAATCAGGAGCCCATAATATGCATGCACATTAAACAAAATAAAATGACCTAAACATATAATTAGGCAAAATAATGATATGTTTGTCAAACCTGATAAACTATATTTCACAGGAAAAACTTATTTAAAAGGAAAAAATTATAGTTTTAGTGTTTTGCATAGCAGAACACTACAAAACCCTTTTAAATTTTAAATTAGAGGCACACACCCTTATTTCTAGCACTACAGAGCCAAATCCAAACAGATCTGTGAGCTACAGAGTCCCAAGCCAGCCTTGTCTCCAGGATAAGGGTTACAAAAACTAATCCCCTCTCAAGAAAAACAAACCAAAATAATTGGAAGATGAACACTTTTCCTCAGAAAACTTATGAACCTTTGACATAACTCACATCTGTAGTATTCCTGGTAATACTTGGGAATTAAACTTATCAATAATATGTGTGATCCTTGAAATGGTGTAATTCACTTTAACACATTGTTATTTTGAAGCAAAACTTCAATAAGGATAATAGAGTCATTAATTGCAATTTAAAATAAAAGAGTAACAACACAGACCAGTCGTTCTCTTATTTGTATGACAGTTTTTTTCATTTTCCTATGAATGATCAGTTTTGTAAATATAAAACAGAAGAACAGTCATTTACTGGCTTTTAATTCTAACATATAAATTGAAACAGAGAGAATTTTTTTACATATTATAAAGTATGTATGGTAATACATTGACTATGTTTAATTTAAAAATTATATCAATAAATAAACCATAAGTAAATATTTTTAGTTAACTGTGTGTGTTTTCTTTGGATGGATTATCTTGACAGATGCTTAAACACTGTGTAAAGCATCACTGGATGTTTTCATGCAAAAGACTTTGCCTATGTCAGAGATTTAAATAATATGTCAGTTGATTATACTGATTTGTATAATTGTCATTTATTGTGGTTCATTCATTTGTTTGGTGCATAACTGCCTGGACAATGGCAGCCACCATCCGTTTGGTTTCAACTTAATACCTTTCAGAATCCATTCTTCTTAAGCCAGACATTGAGTTGGATATGCCACTAAATGATTCAGGATTCAGTACTGCATTTCAAATATTTGCCTTTATCTTGACTTGCACATGGATTAAACAGTAACTCAAGGCTGAAAAATTCAAACTGACTAGTATAGAATTTATCACATTATAAAATCAAATAATTTGCCAGACTCCTCCCCCACCCCCAGGAGCTCCTGGGGACCGGACCACCCACCAAAGAGTACACATGGAGGGAGCCATGGCTCCAGCTGCATATGTAGCAGAGGATGGCCTTGTAGGATATCAATGGGGAGAGTGGCTCTTGAGCCGGAGGGGGTTAGATGCCCCAGTGTAGGAGAAAGCCAGGGAAGGAAGGTGGGTGGAAGGGAACAATGAAATATAAAAGCAGGGGTAGGGGGGCATGGGATAGGGTGTTTCTAGAGGAGAGACCTGGAAAGGGGATATTTGAAATGTAAAGAAAATATCCAATAAAAAATAAAATAAAATAAAATAAAATAACTCAAAATATATGAGATGAAGCATAGTTTAGAACTCGTCAGAAATGCCTAGGAAATGTCAAAATTAAAGGACCTTCACATAACTCAGTATTAATGACATAATTCACTAAAGAAGATACTACATTTGTGGCATCAATAAGGCTCCAAAAAGTGAAAGGATTAGAATACTTTTCACTTAGAAGATGGATTCAACATAGATAACATGGCATAAATAATAAAGCTAAAGATACTAGTTATGAATGTATGCTTCAATTGAGCAAGCTGTTGGAAAGTGCAGATTAGAGAACTTGTTGCTTGGGTTTATTCTAGAATTTACAGATTGAATTTATTCTTCCTACAACAAATGCCAATAGCTATCTGAAAGCATTCCAAGTATGCATCTAGTCCAGTGAGATAATTAAAAGGAATCTATTTTGCATAAAGTCAATGTGTTGTAACATTAATCATACTTACACAACAGCTTCACAATAACTACCAAATCAGTGTTTGTATAAATGGTGAGAGATTAAGCATTTCCAAAATCACACAGAAATCTAAAACAGCTAAATATTAGGAAGAAGAAAACAAATCTTCCATTTCAGTTTGATATATAACAAATTCTTAGCTAATGCAATAAAAGAAGACAAAATTATATTAAAAAGGGAAAATATTTGCCTTTATGCAAAACAAATATTCATATCTATGTAGGTATTTCTCAAAAAAATTCCAAAAATTACTTTGAAAATTATGAACATGCTTTTTAACACAAATAATTTTCTTTCTTTCACATCAAGAATGTCTGCTTTAACGGTGAAGATTAAAATGAGTGGCCCTTAAAAAGTCGCCCCAAAATAATGTCCTTATTATTCTGAAATATTTATATTTAAAATATAAAACAGTAATATGGTTGGTTAAAAATTATCTGTGTATTCTTTTCCATGCATATATGCTTGGAAAAGAACTAATACTGCTAAAGTGTCATCATATGAATTTTAAGCAAAAATTACAAGCTTTCCAGCAAGAATTTTAAAGATATTATCTATGATATATTTTAGGAATCTTAAAGTTAATATAGTGACAAAGGTCTAACCTCACAAAGACTTGCAATGGTGGGAGGATACCAAGGGCCCCTATCCATTCAGAGGAGAAGGGGCAGGGGGATGGGGGAATGAGGGATTGTGGTTGGAGGTGACCAGGGCGCAGGCAGTGAGTGAGATGAAAAGTAAATAAGTAAAAACAAATAAATTAAATTTACAAAATGTACTGACAAATGCAAATTTTATGACAAGGCAAACGTTAAGACCTATACTACCCAGTTTGCATCCCAAGACAGTGTATTTGAAAGGATGACATGCATAATCTTTCAATTATCAAGTAATCACATTAATAGAAAAATATAGCCTCATAAATAAATGGAACAGAAGGAAAAATCTAGAAATAGATCCACACAAATGCAGCAATACTGGTCCATGGATAGACTATATACATACATATATATATATATATATATATATATATATATATATATATGTATGTATAAGTAGTCCTTTAAGATCCTTTAAGAGTACAGCAAACTTTAAACTTCCATTACCTGTTAGAGTGTAGCTGTCATAACATCTTAACATAAGGCACTGCTCTTATGTCTGTGATGAAATTGGTGTAAACAGACCTATTATGCTGACAGTCTCAAAAAAGAATAGCAGCAGCAGATAAAATTATAAGCATACTTCATTTTGTTAAGCTTTGTTCTATTGAACTTTACAACATAGTCATTTGAAGTTGAAAGTTCCTGCCAATCTTGCATAAAGTAAGTCTATCAGCACCTGTTCTGTTAACAGCATGTTTTTCATTGTGTCTTTATGTCGTGCTTAGTAATCTTTTTAAATAAAGATTATTTAATTATGACTAGATGAGTCCTAATGACCACATAAGAAGGTGAATTTAGTCAGTAAATGAGCATGTTCTACTTGTACAACTGACTAGACATTTCTATATGTTTCATTCTATTTGAATTTCCCTATCTACTGAGATAAAATGATACTGAAAATAGACTGATTCATAAAATTACAAGGCCCAGTGTGTTAAAGGGAAAAGGAAGTCACCAGTCTATATTTTATATTAAAATATAGAAATTATTAAATATCGTGAGAAAGGTATGTTGAAAGTCATGACAGCGTGCATCAACTAAATATTTCTGTAGGTGAACACTTAGGTTATTAGTAGAATGAACATACTCTAGGGAGGTATACCAAAATTATGACATTATATCAAACCAAAGGTATGTGTCATTCAGAGAGATGGTCCAGAGAGATGTGGCTTTAAGGCTAGGAATGATCAGGATAGATTTTCTTTTAAAGTTCTGTTTTAGGAAACGAATTGATAAATTCTTAAGCTTTTTAAATAATACAAGGAATACCTTAGATTTTCAAGGAAAAAAATGGTAGTTTGGAAGATGGGAAATCATCTACTGGAGAGAAACAGTTACCACACACCTAGTGTACTGGCTAGTTTGGTGTGTCAACTTGACACAGGCTGGAGTTATCATAGGAAAAGGAGCTTCACTTGGGGAAGTGCCTCTACGAGATCCAGCTTTGGGGCATTTTCTCAATTAGTGATCAAGTGAAGGAGGGCCCCTTGTGGGTGGTGCCATCTCTGGGCTGGTATTCTTGGGTTCTATAAGAGAGCAGGCTGAGCAAGCCAGGGGAAGCAAGCCAGTAAGGAACATCCCTCCATGGCCTCTGCATCAGCTCCTGCTTCCTGACCTGCTTGAGTTCCAGTCCTGACTTCCTTTGGTGATGAACAGCTGTGTGGAAGTGTAAGCTCAATAAACCCTTTCCTCCCCAACTTGCTTCTTGGTCATGATGTTTGTGCAGGAATAGAAACCCTGACTAAGACACCTAGCATTCACTTAAAGATTTGAACTTAAAGATTTGAACATAGAGCTATAGGGGCAACAATGGACCATGGAAACTAAAAGGATCTCTGGAGATTACTGACTATTCAAGGTGAAGTGAAGAGCTCTAGTTTCAGAGAGACAATGTCTCAAGGGGATATTAGTATAGTGATGGAGAAAGATGCCCAATAACCTATGCCTGTCCGCCTATTATTATGCACCTATTCATGTACTTAATGTATACATATTGTTGCATGCACCAACACACACACACACACACACACACACACACACACACACACACACACACGGGTAGGATGCTAGTGAACAAAAAATGGAAAATCATGTGAGCAATTAGCCTGACATAGCAATTTCTTTATACAAATTATTCCAAATATTCATTGTCTAAAATCCTCAAAAGAACAAAGTTCTATGTATAGGAACTTTGCTGTTCTTCTAAGTCGTAGGGCACATTAATCCAAGCACTTGGGAGGTAGAGGCAGGCAGATTTCTGAGTTTGAGGCCAGCCAGGTCTACAGAGTGAGTTCCAGGGCTACACAGAGAAACCATCTCACTCAAACAATACAAAACAACAACAACAACAAAAAACAACAAAAAACAAACAAAATTATTTTGTATAATACAATTTTGTTTTGTACATACACTAAAGAATGATACCCTTGGATATAAATTATCCAAGGAATTATCACTTTTAGTGATTCCATTATTTTTGTGTTAGAATCAATATATTTTATTGGTAAGAATATAGTTGTAAAGAGCAGTTGCTTCCTACAGTATGACATTTTAAATGAAAAGAAATTAATTTTGTTTATTTTTTTCATTTGTCATAGGGGAACATATTTTCTTTTCTTTTTCTTTCTTTTTTTCTTTTCTATATTCTTTGTTTACATTACAAATTATTTTCACTTTCCCGGTTCCCCACTCCCAATAAGTCCCATAAGTCCCCTCCCTCTGCCCATTCCCCAATCACCCCCTCCCATTTCTCTGTCCTGGTACTCCCCTACATACAATGCTGGATCAAGCCTTTCCAGGTCCAAGGCCCTCTCCTTCCTTCTTGGGACCATTTGATATGTTAATTGTGTCTTGAGTATTCAGAGCTTCTGGGCCAATTAATATCCACTTATCAGTGACTACATTCCATGTGTATTCTTTTGTGATTGGGTTACCTCACTTAGGATGATATTTTCCAGTTCCAACAATTTGCCTACAAATTTCATGAATTCATTGTTTTCTAATTGGTGAGTAGTATGCCATTGTGTATATATACCACATTTTCTGTATCCATTCCTCCATTGAGGGACATCTGGCTTCTTTCCAGCTTCTGGCTATTATAAATAGGGCTGCTATGAACATAGTGGAGCATGTGTCCTTATTGCATGACAGTGAATTCTCTGGATATATGCCCAGGAGTGGTATTACAGTGTCCTCTAGAAGTGTTGTGCCAAGTTTTCTGAGGAACCACCAGACTGATTTCCAGAGTGGTTGTACCAGCTTGCAATCCCACCAGCAGTGGAGGAGTGTTCCTCTCTCTCCACATCCTCGCCAACACCCACTGTCTCCTGAGTTTTTAATCTTAGCCATTCTGACTGCTGTGAGGTGAAATCTCAGGGTTGTTTCAAATGGCATTTCCCTAATGATTAATGATGTTGAACATTTCCTTTTCTTTTTCTTTTTTTTTGTTATTTTTTGTTTTTGTTTTTGTTTTTTTGTTTTATTTTTATTATTATTTATTCTATATTCTTTGTTTACATTCCAAAGGCTTTCCCCTTTCCCAGTTCCCCCCTCACCATATGTCCCATAAGTCCTCTCCCCCCCACCTATTCCTTAATCACCCTCACCATCATTTCTATGTGCTCGTACTCTCCTACAAAACTAGATACAATCTTTTCAGGCCCAGGGTCCTCTCCTTCCTTCTTGGAGATCTTTGTGCCTTGAGCATTCAGAGTTTCTGGGCTCATTAATATCCACTTATCAGTGATTGCATTTCATGTGTATTCTTTTGTGATTGGGTTGTGATTTGCATTTCCCTGATGACTAAAGATGCTGAATATCTCTTAAGGTGTTTCTCAGCCATCCGAATTTCTTCTGGTGACAATTCTTTGTTTAGCTCTGTATCCCATTTTTAATAGGTTTTTTTGGTTCTTTGTGGTCTAACTTCTTGAGTTCTTTGTATATATTGGATATTAGCCCTCTGTAGGATGTGGGGTTGGTGAAGATCTTTTCCCAATTTGTTGGTTGTTGTTTTGTCCTTCTGACAGTGTCCTTTGCCTTACAGAAACTTTGTAATTTTATGAGGTCCCATTTGTCAGTTCTTGATCTTAGAGCATAAGCTATTGGTATTCTGTTCAGAAAATTTCCCCCTGTGCCCATGTCCTCCAAGGTCTTCCCCAGTTTCTTTTCTATTAGTTTCAGTGTGTCTGGGTTTATATGGAGATCCTTGATCCACTTGGAGTTGATCTTAGTACAACTAGATAAGAGTGGATCAATTTGCATTCTTCTGCATGTTTACCTCCAGTTGAACCAGCACCATTTGTTGAAACAGCTATCTTTTTTCCACTGGATGGTTGTAGCCCCTTTATCAAAGATCAAGTGACCATAAGTCTGTGGGTTCATTTCTGGGTCTTCAATCCTATTCCATTGATCTACTTGCCTGTTGCTCTACGAATACCATGCAATTTTTAACACAATTTTTCTGTAGTACTGCTTGAGGTCAGGGATATTGATTCCCCCAGAAGTCCTTTTATTGTTGAGGATAGTATTAGCAATCCTGGATTTTTTTGTTACTCCAGATGTATTTGAGAATTGCTCGTTCTAGATCTATGAAGAATTCATTTGGGATTTTGATGGGGATTGCATTAAATCTGTAGATTGCTTTTGGCAAGATGATCATTTTTACTATATTGATCCTGCCAATCGAAGAGCATGAAATATTTTTCCATCTTCTGAGGTCTTCTTCGATTTCTTTCTTCAAGGACTTGAAGTTCCTATCATACAGATCTTTTACTTGTTTGGTTAGAGTCACGCCAAGGTACTTTATGTAGTTTGTGGCTATTGTGAAGGGTGTTATTTACCTAACTTCTTTCTCAGCCTGCTTGTCCTTTGAGTATAGGAAGGCTACTGGTTTGCTTGCGTTGATTTTATAACCAGCCACTTTACTGAAGTTGTTTATCAGCTGTAGGAATTCTCTGGTGGAGTTTTTTGGGTCGCTTAAGTATACTATCATATCATCTGTAAATAATGATAGTTTGACTTCTTCCTTTCCAATTTGTATCCCTTTGACTTCCTTATGTTGTCTAATTGCTCTTGCTAGAACTTCAAGTACTATATTGAAAAGATATGGAGAGAGAGGGCAGCCTTGTCTAGTCCCTGATTTTAGTGGGATTGCTTCGAGTTTCTCTCAATTTATTTTGATGTTGGCTACTGGTTTGCTGTATATTGCTTTTACTATGTTTATGTATGGGCCTTGAATTCTGTTCTTTCCAGGACTTTTAACATGAAAGGATGCTGAATTTTGTCGAATGCTTTTTCAGCATCTAATGAGATGACCATGTGTTTTTTTTTTCTTTTAGTTTGTTTATGTAGTGGATTACATTGATGGATTTCCATATACTGAACCATCCCTGCATCCCTGGGATGAAGCCTACTTGATCATGGTGAATGAACATTTCTTAAGGTGGTTCTCAACCATCTGAAATTCTTCAGGTGAAAATTCTTTATTTATCTCTGTACCCCATTTTTATAGGGTTATTTGGCTTTCTGAAGTCTACCTTCTTGAATTCTTTGTAAATATTGAATATTAGCCCTCTGTTGGATGTAGGGTTGGTAAAGATATTTTCCCAATTTATCCTTTGCCTTACAGAAACTTTGTAATTTTATGAGGTCCCATTTGTCAATTCTTGATCTTAGAGCATAAGCTAGTGGTCTTCTGTCCAGGAAATTTTCCTCTGTTCATGTACTGAATGTTCTTCATCAGTTTCTTTAAACTTAAAATTTAAACAACAAAAATAATGCAAATTAAGTGCATTGCTCAAAAAGAAGAGGAAATTACTCAAACATTTTCTAATTTATACTGAAACCAGTAATCCACTATTTACTTGACTTACAAAAGAATTAAGAAGTGAATTAAACAACATTTACTTGAAGACAAGGAAACCCATGCATTCATTGTGTTATATAAAATATGTTGATATTTTTTCTATGCTATAGTACACAGTGTGTTATCAGGACCAGAAAAGGCTATTGATTTTACTTAGATTCAATTGAATGCTATAGATTTTACTTAGATTCACTTCCCTTTGAAGTGGCCACTTAAATAGGAACAATTAAATTGATCTGTATTACAAGGTCTACGTAAAGTCAGATAAATATTGAAAAAAGCATTGCCTACTTATGGTAATACAGCATTATGTTAATATTTTTTATTTTGTAGCTTAACATATTCTGTTTCACTTTTTCTTTTCCTGTATCCCTCAAATGCTGTGTTGTTTGAGGGCAAGAACAATGTTTTATTCATCATGTTTTCTCTAGACTGTAGCATACGATCCACTACAGAAGGAACAAACAATTTTTAAATTTTCTGTGCTTTCTCACTCTTTCCCAATTCATTTGAACATCATACAGATTAATTTGTCAAATTTAATTCAATATACATTCAAATAAAATTCTGAAGATTTATTTATATTTTCATGACGAAGATCAGCATCATTCTAGATTTAATCTTTTAAAAGAACTTCAGTAATTGATTTCTAACTAGTGTCTTTTCTGAATTGGAGAGAGGACTTTGAACCACTTATATAGACATGCAATAGACCGAGATCCAGAAGGCAACATTTTCCATTCTCACTCAGCTTGTTCCTGTTTACTCTGTTTTAACTTACATAGATCTGTTATCCTTCTTTATGACTTTCATATTTTCAATTTGACTTCTGGGTTGTTTTTCTTTAGATAGTGCAAGAGATTGAGAGAGTTAAGGTGCAATAGAGAAAGACAGAGAGAGAGAGACAGAGACAGAGACAGAGAGACAGAGTCAGAGACAGAGTCAGAGACAGAGACAGAGACAGAGAGACATTGAGGGAGATAGAGCGATGGGAGGGAGGGAGACATACAGAGAGAGTCATAAACAGAGAGAGAAAGGCAGAGAGAGACAGAGAGAGTTAATAGATAAGAGGCTAAGAATATCTGCAAGGAGTTAGGAGAGGGAATGAATACAATCAAAATATATCCTATGGAAAAAATACTTGAGTAAAAAAAGTATTTAAAAGAAAGCAAAAGCTGGTATTTTTATTGACATTTTAACATTTGAAAGAAATGGATTCTCAATGACATAAAAAATTGCCTAAGCTCTAATTATATTTATTTATCCATTTATCTATTCATTGTTTGTTTATTATTTCTCATACATCTGGTTGAGCAAAGTGTCTCACACATGCAAAATATTCAGGGTAAGGCTATGCTACTACATCCCTAATCTCAAAGAAAATGTAACATCTAGGTTTACTTCGAACTATAAAATTCTGCATGGCAAATGCATGATTAGTTTATAAAATAAAATATTTATAAGCTCATGGACTGATAAAACATCAGTATACAGAATAAATATGGAATTCAAACAACTCAGCAATACAAATACAAATTCCCCACAAAAAAATAATTGCACTTTAAAATAAGCATATCATCTAAGATGACATTTTCCAATAAAGATATGCAAATGAATATTATATATATGACAAACAATTTAATACCAAGGCATGACAATCAAAATTGCAATGCACTAACATAAAGCAATTACATCTATTATAACAAAGAAACACTGACAATATTGAAAGGGGCTCTGAAAGAAGGGAACATTGATACACTGTAAATAGAATGTAAACCAGTAGAGAAAGTGTAAAATAGCATAGAGTTTCCTCAACCAACTAATAGATGAACCCAACACTGAGTACATATACTACTGTCTTGCTCATTATTTTTCTACTGTGTGAACAATATCATGACCAATGCAACTTATAAAATAAAGCAAATTATCTTAGCTTTTGATTTCAAAGGATTAAAGTCCATGATTGAAAATAAGGACATGGACCCAGGAAGACCTGAGAGATCACATGAGTAGGAAGCAAAGAGAGAGCTAACATGAAAGTAGTTCCTCTAAGACATCAAAGTCCTTTTCTCATGATATATTTCCTCCAACAGGACCACTCTGCCTAATACTTTCCAAACCATTTCAATAATGGGGACTGAGTATTGAAATATATGAGCCAGCCGGGCGTGGTGGCGCACGCTTTTAATCCCAGCACTTGGGAGGCAGAGGCAGGAGGATTTCTGAGTTCAAGGCCAGCCTGGTCTACAGAGTGAGTTCCAAGACAGCCAGGGCCATACAGAGAAACCCTGTCTCGGAAAAAAAAAAGAAATATATGAGCCTATGGGAGCCATTCTCACACAGAACAATATATGTATATATTTCACATATATATGTATATGTATAGATATGAAAGAAAATCAAGATATTAAATGTGTATCTAAAGTCACATGTTCATTGTAGGGCTATCCCTGAAACCAAAGTAGAGAATAGACTGAGGTTATATTCAACAGATTAATGGATGTAGAAAATGTGGGCTATAAACAAAATGGAATATGGTTGCCCATAATCCAACCATTTTCTATAACATTGATACAGGACATTTGGCAAAATGAACCACTGAAAGACAGACTCATATTGTGGGGTTTTTTCCACTAACGTGTGGAAGATAAAACCTATGATCTCTTTTATTGGTAGAGAGATAAAGAACAAACATCATGAGACACTAGCACAAACAGAAAGAATGCAGAAAAGGAAAGAAGGCAGCACCATGTGATTTTTGGGGAGTGGGAACCAGGAAAGGGGACAACATTTGAAATGTAAATAAAAAATATATCTAATAATAATAAAAATAAATTTCAAATACTCTATAGCACGTTATTGGAACTCCAGTTTCAGGAATTAATAGTATTGGTGAAACAGTAGAGAAGATTTTGAATCTTCTGAACACAAATATTGTACATGAATTTGATATTGTGGATATTTAAAGCACCCAATCACTTGAAACAATTGTTTACATTTCAAATTTCCTTTGCACTATAACTAACAAACAGATATTAGAATAACATATATATGTAGATGTATATCACTAATCTTTTAACGAGGGCATAAATATTAAGGTGATCAGAGAGAGGTATGTGGTAAAGTTCAGAGGGAAGTAAGCAAAAGGATACATGTAATTCAATTAAAATCTCAAAAATAAGAAATAAAAATTATTATTATTCCTTTTGATTTGTATGCACAAGCACATACCCATACTTATTACAATAAATTCTTAAAGTACTTTTACCATTACTCATAATTCAAGAAAATAAATTTTGAGTTATTTAAGATTAAGTTATTTAACAACCTTAAAATATCTTCAGCAAAACATTGTACTTATAGCTATCAATACTGTTATAGAAAGTTTTAAATGCATAGTATTCTTATCTTAATATAAAACAAAAGTCACCTAAAATAGAATATATTTTAATTTTATCACTGTTCATCCAATGAGGAATAAAGCAATAAATAAATTTTAGTTCCTAAATGAATTTTCTTTTTTTTTAAATTTTATTGAATATAATCTTCATTTACATTTCAAATGCTAAAACCTTCCCCGGTTACCCCCTCCCTGAAAACCCCCAACCCCTCCTCTCACTCCCTGCCTCCAAGTATATGCCCCTCCACCAGAACTACTCCCACGACCCACACTCAATTTCTCTTTGTTGGGGCATCTATTGAGCCTTCACCTGACCAAGGACCACTCCTCCCATTGATGCCTGACAAAGCCTTCCTCTGCCTCATTTTTGGCTGGAACCATGTGTACCCCTTGGATGAACTTTCTTAATAATAATAATAATAATCTCTTACTAAGACATCAACATGTATTGCATGTGTGTGGTGTGTGTTTATATTATGCCTTCTTCTCAAAGTAGATACCAGATATTGCTATCAGCATCTAGAAATTTTCAAACTTATTTTTCTCAAGTTTATTTTTGTTTTGAACATTATTTCTAAAGCAAATGCAAGCTTGTCAAAAGAAAAACTGGAATAATATTTCTGATATTATACAAAGTAATGAATTTATAATTTTCTAATTGTAAGAAATATTAGAAATTAGAAAGACCATACCTGCCTTATTTATCCATTTTCAGAAGCAAATATTCATGTGCAAGGGAAAAGAGGATTTTACTTTATATTTCTAGACGCATTTTTGCTTTATACCTAATTATAGTGTGTCTTCAGTGATTTCTGTAACACTGAGAAAAAGGAAAAAACAATGTGGAGCAGTTCACAGCAATAACCCCATTAAGAAACAAATTGGCATGCAGGTGAAGTATTACGTCTAGTGCATTCATGATGGGACAGGCTTTAAGACAATTATTTAAACACATGTGTTTTAAGAATAGCTATGTGGTTATAATTTACTCCAATTACATCTTTACAAATAATAAAAGCATGACTTTTTTAATTAAATGAGAACAAAAGAGATTATAGGAAAGAATATAAAATTCAGAAACTGTTCACTCTTCCAGAAGGCACATAAGGCAATTGATATGCAGAATCATGCTCCAGGTTAAATTAAAGCTGCACAGGGCAGTTGTACTCGAGCATCAGGGTATAGATTATAACATGATTTCAAGAATTTTAGAATGGTCTCATAGCCTTTTTATTGTCTTTCAGAAACCTGACCCATGACATTCATACTTCAAGACCCTTACAAAATGCAAATGCTCTTGAAGAGGCCCCTAAGCCATGATCACTCAGGTAGTATTTAGAATACGTGAAGACATACCCGTGACTTCAAGGATCAGAAAACAATTTATTTTGAAGGTACAAACAAGGGAATATTAATGATATCAAAAAGTCACTCTATATAATTATCACTTAAGTGATGTTGGCCAATGAAATGAAAGTCCTTTCTCTGGAATTATAAAATTTCTAAGAGAAGAACATATTAGATTTATGATGCATACCTACAAATGCTATGAAATAAGCATTTATGTTTATGTCTGTCTTTGGTAAATTCACAATGTGGTGATCTCAAGTAATTCATCCATTATATCTGGCTTTTAAAGCATCTCTGATATTCTTCCTTTAAGCTAACATGATTTTTAATTAGACTTCTTGTAATTGTATCTGTTCCTATAAAAGGAATGTTGTAGCCAAATTAAATCCTTACTGTAATTTAAAACAGAAACATGAACTTATATGACCAAAACTTCAATAGCTATTATTGAACACCAGCAAGGTGGAGCTAAGATGACCAGCAGTACTCTTAATGGTTAAGTGTATTCACCCTTCAGTGTGCTAAGAGAATTAGATCTATGACCTCTAAGGATTTGAATATGCAAGACTCAGGATCATATATAACTTGGGATAGTAACTACAAGTAAACTTGCAACATTCTCCTTGTATATGGGCATTCTCCCTGAATATATTACATTCTCCTTGTATATGGGCATTCTCCCTGAATATATTAAATCACTAGAGACCTTCTGTGTGTCATGACACATGTCTGAGTGTACATTTTATGCTTGTAATAGTGAGAGCTTATCTACAATTCAATGTCATCAGTGACTCTCCATTTTGTAATTTTAATTGTATTATTTTTATTTTATTTGTATGAGGGTTTTGCTTGCATGTATGTCATTTTCTTAAATAGTTGATTTCATGTAATGATTTCCAATTCTGTTCATTTACTTGAAAATATCATGATTTAATTTTTCTATAATGTTAAAGAAAATGGTAGGCACAAGATAATTACATTGTCCATTAATTTGTTAATAAACATTTTAAATGGTTTCATATTATAAGTATTGATTTATCTTGCCTGATTGCACTGGCTAATACAATCAGTAAAATGTTGATGAATACATGAAGTGGTATATATCTTGAAATGTTTTAGACAGTAGTGTGGTTGCTCCATGCATTTTTTAATGTCATACTTTAAGAAAATATTCTATACATGTGAATGTTTTGATTCTAGTTAACATAAATTGATATAGCAATTTTTATCAATTTTATATTCACTGATAGATGATTTTCTATTGACTTATTAATTATTAATGTGATAACAATAAATATCCTAACACTACACTATACACACAATGCCCATGATACAATGTATAGACTATATGGAGCTTAGGATGAAGGAAGACCAGGGCTTGATTACTTCAGTCCTTCATCTAGAGGGGAACAGGATGATCACAGGAGGTGGAGGAAGGGGGAATCTGGGAGGGAGAGATGAACGGGAGGAAATAAGGGGTCCATAGATAGGTAGAGAGGGTCAGGAAATGGAATGAAAATCATCGTTATATAATAGTAGTCACTGTGCAAATCAGTGCAATGATTCCTCAGGACAACTGTAATCAATTTATCCAAAGTTCCATCTATACAACTGCTGGAAAGGATGCTTCACCCTACAGTAAAACCATATTTGTTGCTCCTCAATATCTTCATTGCAGCTGTATTGATAACAATCAAATATTGAAAATAATGTAGCTATACCTCAAAAAAATGGATGAAAAACATGGTACATTTACACAATGGAGTAATATTCAGCCATGGAAAAGATGACATCATGAAATCTACAAATTAATGGAACTAGAAAAAAATCAAAAAAAAAAATAAAAGAAAGAAATCATCTTGACTGAGGTATCTCAAACCATAAAGAGAAATATGCTATGTACTCACTTAAGTAAATGATAACTAAGCTAAAATTCATATACTCACAGGTGGTTGGTATAGAATAAAGGACTAGAGGGAACAGATAGATTTTCCTAGAAAAGGGAAATAAAATACATATAGACGAATAGGGTGCTTAGAAGGAATAATGAAGTAAGAAACAGGGAAGAAGGTGACTGCAATGATAGATGAAATACTGGAAGAGACAGATAAAGCTAATGGGTTTTGTGGGGTACTTTGGAAATAAAATACAGTAGAAATGTCCTAAAGTATATGTGTATATGAAGGTGATCTTAATGAAATCATCAAATAATCAGGAAACAGAATCTCAAAGGCCATCTGTTCCCACCAAAGAAAACTTTCAGTACTGGGATTAGGTGACATCTAACTGAGATTTTGCCTAAAGGCATTTCAGGAGAAATCAGTTGCTCTCCAAAATCTGACAGCAAGGCTGCACTGATGAAGACAACAACTATACAACTCGCTGAATATTTATAATCCTAGCTGGTATCAGCATAGAGATTTCACCTCTAATTCTAGCATTTTTTTGCTAAGGAATTGTTTTCTCAATTTTGAATAAAGCTTTGTGCAATGGGTGTGGTGTAGAATCAGATAAGACTGCTACACAATCTAACCAATAGTGAGTTGCTTGACAGAACAGTTTGTTTTATCAACACTTATCCAATTTTATTTTCTGTCACAATGATGTATAAGTCATTTAACCCTCGGATTGCACTCTTACAACTGTAGCAATTTATTATGTTGCTAAAGATTGTTTTATAAAAAATACTATAAATTATTTGAGTAGTCTATCCTTGCACACATGTTATAATAAGGTCAATTTCAATACTTATCTACATTACCATGAAACATAATGAATGTGGTACTTCACGTGAATATCACAATGGTTTTGTAAAGACATCACTGAATGTATCATTAGGGTTAAGGAATTGTGTCTAATTAATAATATAAGATAAACTGAATTAAAATATTTTTGATTGTGGATAATTTCGATGCACATTTTCCAAATTCATGACTTCATTATATATAAAGTCAAAGAAACTGAGCCTGACCAAGAAATGATTTCTTCTACCACTGCAGTGACACCACCACATTTTGTTCTTGTCATGTGATTGCCATGTGTCTCTTTTCTACTTTATATATGAAGGAATATGGACAAGATTTATATCAGGTATGATTGACAGGCAGGGTGCCTTTTATCTCCTTACTAGGCATTTTGAATAAATCATTCCACTGTTCACTCTCATTTCTCTGCTGAAAAGCATGCTAGATGCTTTGAGAACATTCTTCTAAATGTAATTATGTCCATTTATTTTCCTGATTCTTGCATTCTTCCTTTAATTGTTAGTTTGATTAGAGCATGCCCCGGATAGATATCTAAAGGGTGAATAAAATCTGACATTTCTGAATTCACTGTTTCATTTGTCTGAGGATTTTAAAATTTCCATCAATCATTATCATCATCACAATCATTATTACCCTCATCACGACCACCACCATCATCATCAACACCACCACCATGTGTTGTAAGCATGGCGCCTTGTGAAGGCGGATGTAAGAGGAGAATTTCCATTTTTTCTGTTTCAAGCTTGGGTTTAGAGGTCCTGGCTTCGGGTAGCAAGGACTTTATCTACTGAGCCATCTCATACACCTGAATTCAGAAGTTAAAAGCCGTGACATATTTAAATAAGTTTTCCATTTTCCCTTTTCTCTACTGTCATGTGTATAATGGAAAGGTTAGATCTCTATGTAATGCTCCATGCATCCTTTAGTTTCTTTATTCATGTATTTTCATCTTTATACCCTTATAATCCTTTCTTGGTAGTTAGACCTAGCCCTTTTCAAGCCCACAGGTTTAGTCTCATGCTTGGACAATTCTCCTTGTCACTTTCTATTAAACTTTCCATTCTCTTTATTCTATTATGCAATTCCACAAGCTCTATCATGTTCTTTTTCTGCTAAATCTCTTTTAAACTTCTCATGAACATGTACTATTTTCATAATTTTACTTAATTTGTCCTATGTTTTCATCTAAAATGAATGAATGTATTTATTTACTCATTGTTATTTATGCATATGTGTTTGTATGTGTGTCTGCTTATTTTTATGTGTAGCACATGTAGAGAGGTGCTTGTTAAATTTCAACATGTCTGGAACTATAGATCCAGGTAGCTCTAAGCCACTAATGTACTTACTGGGAACAAACCTCAGAACTTGTACAAGAGCATCAAGTGCTCTTAGTTAATGAGCCATGCCTGTAGTCTCCAAACTGATGACCTTGATGATTACAAATTCTTTTGTTTTGTCAAGAATTTGGTATATATCATTTATTCAGAATAATTTATAGGAATATGACTGTGTTATTATAATTGTGATAATGTGTTCTTTTATTTTTAATTTCTTATTGTCTTGCATTGATATTTGTGTGTTTGAAATAAAAGCTTCTCATTTTGGATGTTATGCATAATTTTCATATGTTGGCTTGGTTCTAGAGATAAGTATAAGATTACCACTGAGGCAGCTGCAAGAATGCACTGATGATCCTACATATTCTCTGTATGCAAATCTTGCACCTAGATTTCACTGATAACAGTAATATAAGACTTTAATTTATTCACCCATGGTTGTCTACAATAATGGTGAAGACTCTCACAGGTTTGATGATCAGTTTCTGGGGCATCTCATTATCTCTTTGGTAGGGACTCATTTTCTCTCATTAGGAAAGTAGAGACCAAAAGGATTCCTATTCATGCCAGGTCCAGCTTTTGAACAAGATCATGGTAAAATCATGTTATGACATGTTATGCACTGGCTATATAACCAACATAAAACAGGGACAGACAAGACAGAACATTCTTCTAGGGTGTATCACAAGAGTGTCATCTGTAACTCCACTGTAATATTAATAACAGTATAAAATAAATCATTGTCAATGAACCAGAGGACCACTTCCTGAAGCATATATGCATGTAGTATTATATAAGCTCTAGGATCAATGGTATCAGAACAAGTGCCAGAGTGCAGATGTGCTCAGAGAAACTGAAGTCCTAAGGTACAGGCTATTCTTTATTCTGTACCAGTGATGAAATTCATGTCTGAAATGAAATGTGGAAAATGATGCCACTACTCCATGGTCCAGGATTCATCTAAAAAGAAACTACAATTATAGAGATTGACAAGTTGGCTAGGTCACTCGGTAGAGGCTTTGGGTGTCAGAAGCTCAAATGCTACTAGGAGGGAGGTGATAGAACCAGGGTCTGAAGCAAAGGTTTACTATTGTGAAATGTTATTGATGCAGAAGATGGCAAAAGCAATGCTGTTCTAGGGTTCAAAGCAAAGCTTGAACCCTACATAATTATGACCTGCAATAAGGGCATGGTAGAGACCCTACAGAAGTCATTCTGGAATATAAGTACTTCTAGAAATAACAGGACTGAGTTCTTAGCAGGGATGGCAATGTGGTTGCTTTTGTCTCATCCTAACACAATGGTAGAATCCTCATGTGAGAAGTGTTCAATACTATATGCCACCTGAGGAGAAAATACAACTGAAAATTACCAATGTACACCACTGAACTGAACACTGGGAATCACAGTGACTCTTCCTTTGACAACAACTGTTGCCCTGCTTTTTGTTCCTAGCCATTATCAATCAAACCAAGTATGTTCATATAGGAATTGATTCTTTCCTTGTATTCCACTGTTGTAACTCCACTTTGATAGCACAGGTCTTTAAATGGAGACTACAAGCATTCTTAGTTTACTTTTTCTTTTTTTGGAAGATAGCTATATAGCTATGAACTGCTCATTTGTATAGGAGACACAATGACTAGTTTCTTCTATTCCATTATGTTGTTACTCTCACAGCTCATGTAACCATGCTGAAAGTTTATATTGAATATATATATATATAATATATATATATATATATATATATATACATATATATATATATACTCTAAACATGATTCAGCTCTTTATTTCTCCATTAACTGCATTGATTCTCCCTGGAATTATGCTTACAGTATAATTATACACTTATGTATCAGATATTATATCATTTTATGAATATTAGTTTGGTTATTAAAGTTTTGATTTCTTTTTACATTGTTCATTTTATAGTGATGTGTAAATTTTTATTATCTTAAATGATTATTTTCTATATTTTGGATTTCTTTATAGAAGGATTATTCAGTCTTAATAATCTAGAGAATTTTAATATCTAGCATTTTTTGAAAAATATTGGATTCTAAGAATTATTTCAAATTGATAGTATTCCCATTAGTTAATTATACATTTTAAAAATATTCTTAGCTTTGAAAACCAGTGCATAATTTGATGTGTTTCCATCATGAAGTACCACTTCAACTGATAATTCAAATATGGTCACTCAAGGACAAACTCAATGTACATACTGGGAAAGGTATGAGTTCATTTATCAGGTTAGTTACCACAATAACTTGGAATTTGAGACCAGTTGGTTCTTTTGGACCTGGAAAATAGATTTCATTTTTATAATAATTAGTGCATGGTATTTCTTAGAAAATCTAGGGAATATGCAGTAGTTGATTTTGATTGTCCAAAGAAATTGATGGCAAAACCTTTAGACTAAATACAACACAAATTTTGGAAATAAAGAATGGAGACCTAGGTTGATACCAAATAGGAAGTTTCCTTCCTGATGGTAGGCGTTATAATTGCAGAAGATACAAGCCACATGGGAAACAATACAATCAACAATGTTACCCAGCTATCTCACCATTTACCTATATTAATTACCAGTATGGTAAGGTATGACACCATTGTAAATGTTGCAGAGATGTTATAAGAGTAAGCAACCAGTTATTAATCACTGGATTTAAAGACTACCCCAGTGGATGAAAAAAATCAACCTTATACTCTAAAGCCAATAACCTGTATAAGCCAAGGACAGTACTTACTAAAATGAATATAATTTGAATTGGTAATATATATATATATATATATATATATATATATATATATGTTTATATATACAGTCAATCAAAATTGATCATATGTATACAAGATTACATTCAATTTTAGATAGATAGATAAATAGATAGATGAGATTACATTCAATTTTAGATAGATAGATAGAGATATATAGATATAGATAGATATAGATATAGATATAGATATAGATATAGATATAGATATAGATATAGATATGGATCACAGCCTGTGACCCAGGCAGTCCACCAATGATTGTCTATCAACAGAAGGACCAAATCTATTGTAGTTTTTCAGTCCACAAGGCTGGATATCTCAGCTCATTTTCATTGTTTGCCAGAATCCTAAAGAAGTAGGCTCCAATGCCAAGGATGAACTTGCAAGAAATGGCAAAAAAAAAAGAATAAACAGGATCTTCCCACCTCAAGGATGCAGATTAGAACTGGGTAATATTACTACATCAAGTTATTCAATTGCGAAAAAGTATTTTAGAGGTTTGCATAGATAATTTGGTTTTAGTTTATTTCAGATGCACTCAAGTTGAGAAGCAAGACTAGCCATCACAGAACCCATACTTGCACACCAAATGGTGAACCATGTTGGGCTGAATAAATATACTTTTCATTTCCTAGCTCTAAAACATAAAATTATTTCTGCTTTCAGAACTCATCAGAAAATCTTATTTGTACCAGCTTATAGTCCCAACAGCAGTGGAGGAGTGTTCCTCTTTCTCCACATCCCCTCCAACACCTGATGTCTTCTGAGTTTTTGATCTTAGCCATTCTGACTGATGTGAGGTGAAATCTCAGGGTTGTTTTGATTTGCATTTCTCTAATGACTAATGATGTTGAACATTTTTTAAGGTTTTTCTCAGTCATCCAAATTTCTTCAGGTGAAAAGTCTTTGTTTAGCTCTGTACCGTACTTTTGGATAGGGTTATTTGGTTTTCTGGGGTCTAACTTCTTGAGTTCTTTGTATACATTGGATATTAGCCCTCTGTTGGATGTGGGGTTGGTGAAGATCTTTTCCCACTTTGTTGGTTGCTGATTTGTCCTTTTGACAGTGTCTTTTGCCTTACAGAAACTCTGGAAATCAGTCTGGCGGTTCCTCAGAAAACTGGACATGATACTTCCGGAGGACCCAGCCATACCACTCCTGAGAATAAACCCAGAAAATTCCCCAGCATGCAATAAGGATACATGCTCCACTATGTTCATAGCAGCCTTATTTATAATAGCCAGAAGCTGGAAAGAACCCAGATGTCTCTCAATGAAGGAATGGATACAAAAAAATGTGATATATATATATACACAATGGAGTACTATTCAGCCATTAGAAATAATGAATTCATTAAATTCTTAGAGAAATGGATGGAGCTGGAGAACGTCATACTAAGTGAGGTAACCCAGTCTCAAAAGAATACCCATGGTATGCACTCACTGATAAGTGGATATTAGCCTAGAAGCTTGGAACACCAAAGACACAATTCACGTACCAAATGATGTCTGACAAGAAGAAAGGAGTGGACACTGGTGCTGGATAGATCAAAGCATCAGTGTAGGGGAATACAAGAACAGAGAAGAGGGAAGGGGTGGAAGAGGGAGCAGGGGGAGGGAAAAGGGCATGTGGGACCTTTGGGGCTGGGGAACCAGAAAAAGGGAAATGAATTGTAAATATATCCAATAAAAAAAAGAAAAGAAAATCTTATTTGTACAATTGATAGCAGTTACCACAGACACTCACAACTGGTCAAGTGCTGGGAAGGTAACTGTGCACTTCTCACCCACAAATGTGGTGTATACTTTACACCTTTGCACCCCTAAAATAAAATTGCTTGTAAGTGATGGCAGAAACATTGTAAGAGCCAAAAATTGGTGAAAATTGTGTCTTTTAAAGGTCATGGGATGACTGAATTAAAAAAACTCAAAATCTCCATGTACCAGTACAAGATCGGCACAAAACCAAGCTGGTGAACATCCAGATTTGAGGAGAAAAGGCTCAAAGCTCACACCTTCAGCTGACTATATAGTCATATTCTATGGGCTCTCAAAAAGGAGAGCCAGTTTTCTTTAAAACCCACACCCATGAGTATATGGCAATACAAACTGGACTGAGCGATTTATTAAAACAACAACAACAAAAGTCAGGACATCTCAAAGAACTAATAAAGCTATTAGTAAAAATATTATTATGTAAAAATTTTATAAAGAATATTCACTTCCCTCTACATCTCAAACACCATAATGAGATTCTTAATCCTTTCTGAATCATGATATCCAAATTAAAGGACATAAAAAGGCAAGTATCACTATTTTGTTAATGGTATCTGATAAAATATTCATGACATTCCTCCTGGATTATGACACTTCATGGAAAGTAAACATTGATTCATTTAAATTATGTATAATAGTAAAAAAGAGATTAGTTCTTTGTGAAATGACAGCTAATGCAATGTTAGAAGGCAGATAAACACTACACAACTTTGCTTTTGATCAGGGATGAGAAATAGAGTTTCCAATGAATATAGGAATTATGGAAGAATTAATTAAGCCTTTGGGAAGGGACAATACATAATTTGAGATACAATGGGTACATAGAAAGTGGGAACATATTGGTTCTAATGTCACATAACAAGCTTCAAACAGCATTAAGGTTTAAAGATCTGAAAACAGAAAAAAGATATTTTTGAAAAGGCTAAAAGTAGACTCTAAAGAGTTAAAAAGAGTCAGACATTAATTTTGAAACAACACAGAAGTAAGGGAATGGCAACACAGAATTTGAATGAAGTTATTACATCATTAAGTATTGCTACTATATAGAGGGAACAGTTTGGGGACTCTTAGGTATGTAGTTATTTTTGATGGAACTATAAAGAGAAAAGAGGTTAGAGAAAAAAACAGAACGTATATCCATTAATAACTTTTTATTATTAGGAAGAGGAAGAAAATATGGTAGTGGTTAAGACTGTAGGATATATATTTAGTATTTTCTGAAAGAGATATAATAATATTACATTAAGAGAATTATCGATTACAAGTTGGACTTATGAGAATCAAGTATTCTCAGAAGAAATAAATTTGGAAGTCATCAGACAAAGATAATAAGTAAATTCAAGGAGCACCGTGGTTCAGATCTCTCGAGAAGATAGTGAGAGTGTACAAACAGATACTAAAGACGACAAGGCTGAGTGATCATAGGAACATAACCTAGGTTTTATAATTGCATAGCAACAGCATATCCTTTCCTATGCTTCACGAAAATAAAACAGCTTTTCAATACTGACTCATGATACTTTCATATTTTTTTAGTATTTGCAAGTGTGAGAAATAAACCAGATTTAATTTCTTCATATTCCCAATACTTTCCTGTGAGGGGAAAACTAAATCTTTCATACATATATATTTTTTAAGCCAGATGTCAGAGTGGATTACAAAAATAAAACCATACAAATTGATTTTTGAACTGCATCACAAGTGCTTAACTGAAAAAATATATATAAAATTAACCCGATTTTTTTTACGTTTTGTATCAGAATATAAGAAGATAGATTTGAATGCATGTTCTCTACATTCTTATTGCTTTTGCTGATTTTCTTTTTTTTCTTTTCCCATTTTCCCCTCTCTGAGTTGAAATTCAATTTAAAGGAAAGTTAGGATGAATGAAGCATTGGTTCTAGGCAGTGCCTTACCAACATACTCAGTGTTTTCAATGACCAATTTTTCACCACGTTTGAAGGGAATGAAATATTAGTATTCACCTCACATTGGAAGCAAGCTGAAAAGGCACAGTTACACTTCTCTGCTTGCTTTTTTTTTTCATTTGAAGTGTAAACTCACAAAGTGTAACTGTTGAGGAGAATACAAAATGCATAGGATGAAAGTAAACTTTTTCTTCCCCTACTAAACTCAAGATGCAGGTATTAGAAATTTAGATAAAAAGCTTTACTTAGACTTCAGAATGCTCCTTTTTAATTGGTTGAGTGTTAAGTCATAAAGAGCATTGGCAGTACAAACTGACACTATACGAGGAGAGACAGAGCAGGGGAGAGTTTCTGCCTCTTTAGTCATACATTAATCTTGTTTAGATACAATTCGTTTTAAGTATCATCTTTAACAATTTCCAAGTTATGTATAATATATCCCCATTACTTTCACTTGCATCTTTTCATAACTTCCTCCCGTTTCTGTTAATCTACCCCTTTTGTTCCTTTAAGTACCTCTTCCATGTTCATGTTCTTTTGTTTTCTTTCAGTATTTCTCACTGAATACAACCAGAATGCTCTCTGTGACCATTGCTTAGAATAAAGCATGGTAGCTGTGATTTGCTCATGTGTATAAAACCAAATTCAAGACTGTCTTCCCCAGATAATCTATCACTTGACAGCATTTTAGTAAGGAACTAGAGCCCTGTGAGGCCCTGCCTAAATACTATTTGATTGACAGTAGGCCCTGTTTTGTACAGGTTAAGTGTAGACAACTACTGTTTTTATAAGATCAGGATAGCAGTATAGACAAGGCACAGCTCACTCCTTCATCTTTTAATTTTTAAAATCTTTCTGCCCTCTTTTCTTTAGTACCCCTGGGTCCTAGAATGCATGATAAAAAAAAGTCATGAACATTGATGAAAAATACTCAGTAAAATACTTCCAAACCAAATTCAAGAGCACAGAAAACATGATCAAACAGGCTTCAGAAATACAGGAATGGTTCAAAATATGAAAATTCATCAACTCAATCCACCATATAAGCAAACTGAAAGAAAAAAAATACATGATCATCTAATTTCATACTGAAAAAAACTTTGACAAAACCTAACACCACTTCATGTTAAAAGTATTAGAGAGATTGGTGATACAAGGCACATGCCTAACCATAGTCAAAGCAATATATAGAAATCCAGTAGTCAATTATAATGCTATGTGGAGAAAAATGTTAAGTAACTTCACTTAAATGAGGAATTAGACAAAGCTGCCCACTCTCTCCATATCTATTCAATATAGTACTTGGTGTTCTAGGCAGAACAATAAAACAACAAAAGAGATCAAGAAGATACAATCTGAAAAGAAGAAGTCAAAGAATCGCTATTTGTGGATGATACTATATATAAGCAATCCCCAAAATTATACCATAGAAAATCTACAGCTGATAAACACCTTAAGCAAAGTGACTGTATAAAAAATCATCTAAAAGGAATCAGTAGTCCCCTTTTATACAAATTATAAATGACTGAGAAATTAATTAGGGAAAAACCTTTTTTCAATAGCAAGGAATAATAGCTCACAGCTATCCATTGGACTGAGCACAGGATCCATAATGGAGGTGCCAATGAAAGGACCCAAGGAGCTGAAGGGGTTTGCAGCCCCATAGGAAGAACAACAGTATGAACCAACCAGTATTCCCAGAGATCCCTGGGATTAAATCACCAAACAAAGAGTACACATGGAGGGACCCATGGCTCCAACCACATGGCTGAGAGGATGGCCTGGTCAGACATTAATGAGAGGAGAGGCCCTTGAACATGTAAAGGCTCAATACCCCAGTGTAGTGGAATGCTAGGTCAGGAGGGGGGATGGAATAGGGTGTTTTCAGAGGGGACACTAGGAAAGGGGATAATATTTGACATGTAAATAAAGAAAATATCTAATAAAAATACATAAATAAATAAAAGAAAAAAATATCTTGGTAAAAGTCTAACCAATCAAGTTAAAGATCCATATAACAAGAACTTCAAGTCCCCAAAGAAAGATATTGAAGAAAATATCAGATAACTGAAAGATTTTTCTATGCTCATGGATATATAGGATTAATATGGTGAAATTTGCCATCTTACCAAAAGCAATCTACAGATTCAATGCAATCCCTTTCAAAATTCCAACACAATTTTTATAGACTTTTAAAAAAGCAATTAACAACTTCATAGGAAAAAATAATCCAGGATACCCAAAATAATTATGAACAATAAAAGAATTCCAGGAGGAATCACTATACCAGACAACAAGCTATAACTACAGGACAATATAAAAACTGCATAGTATTGGCACAGAAACAAACACATTGATCTATGCAATAAAATCAAAGCCCTCAAAATAAACCCATACACTGATGGACATTATATTTTTGATTTAAAAAGCCAGAATCATACAAAGGAAAATGAAAGTATCTTCAAGAAATAGTGCTTATATAACTGGATGTCTATGTGTAGAAGAATGAATATATAATCATATTTTTCACCTTGTACAAAGGTCAAGTCAGAGTGGATTAAGGACCTCAATATCAAACTAGATACAGTAGATCTCATAGAAGAGAAAGTGAGAAAGAGATTTGAAAGCATTGGTACAGGAGAGAATTTCCTGAACAGAACACCAATGGCTCGGGCTCACGACCAAAAATTGCTAAATGGGATCTCATGAAACTGAAAAACTCTTGTAAGGCAAAGGACACTTTCAATAGGACAAAATATCAGCCTACAGATTGGGAAAGAGTCTTTACTAATACTACATCTGAGAGAGGGCTAATATTCAAAATCCATAAAGAACTCAAGAAGTTAGACACCAATAACAACCCAAATAACCCAATGACAAATGAGAGAAAGAGCTAAATAGAGATATTCAACAGAAGATTCTCAAGTGGTGGAGAAGCACATAAAGAAATCTGAGCTTCAAAAATCTGAGGTTACATCTTACACCCCCAGAATGGCTAAGAAACTCATAAGATAGCACATGCTGGACAGAAAGTGGGACAAGGGGAAAACTCCATCATTTTTGGTAGGAGTGCAATGTCCAAAGTGGTTTTATTTATAATAGCCAGAAACTAGAAAAAAATGCTAGATATCCATCAACTTAAGAATGGATAAAGATTTGTGTTACATCTCCACAATGGATTATTATTCAGCTATTAAAATCAAAGACATCATTAATTGTGCAGGTAAATGGATGAAACTTGAGAATGGTATCCTGAATGAGGTAACCAGTCCCAGCATGGTATGTGCTAATTTGTAAGAGAACAGTAACATAAAATACATTATACACATATACACATGCTATACTCCACAAACCCAAAGAAACAGAACAAGAAGGAAGACACAAGCAAGGATGCCTGAGTCTTATTTAGAAGGGGCAATACAATAATCACAAGAGGTAGATGGAGGGAGGTACCTGGTTGAGAGATGGGATGGGGAGAGGAATAGAGGGTTCAGAAACATGTGGGACAGGAGAGATAGCCAGGAGGCCAAGAGAATGAATGGAAATCTGTAGCTGATGGGTGTGGGGAGGTAGGGTCATCTCCAGGAAGAGACAGAGCCCTGGGATAAGGAAGGCACCCAAGAATTAATGTGGGTATTGTTAGCTGTGATTCACAGCAATGGGGATACAGAACTTAAAGAGGCTGTGACCTCCTATAACCAATCAGGAACCCCAGTGGAATGATAGGGACATTGCCTTACCTACAAAACTTTTGACCCAGAAGTTTTTCTGTCTACAAGAAATGCATGGACAGTGGATGGATCTGAGACTGAAGGAATGGCCAACAAATTACTGACCCAACTTGAGACCCATCCCATGAGCAAACACCAATCCCTGACACTATTAATGACACTATGTTATTCTTAAAGACAGGAGTCTAGTGTGACTGCCCTCTGAGAAGCTCCATCTAGCACCTGACTTACATGGATGCAAACACCCACAGCAAAACAGTGGATAGCAGGATACAAGGAAGGATGGATTGCTCCAAATTGGATAGGAACTACACAATAAGGCCAACAGAATCGAGTTACCTGGACCCTAGAGATGAACCACCAATTAAAGAACATTCACCAGCTAGACTTAGGCCTCCCTGCACATATATAGTAGCTGTGCAGCTTGGTCTTCATGGGGGGTTCCAAACAAATGGAACAGGGTCCATCCAAAAACCTACTGCCTGTATGTGGGATATGTTCTTTTAGTAGGGCTGTCTTGTCTGGCTTCAGTGGTAGAGGATACACCTATCTTTGCAGAGACTGAAAGCACCTGCATCTGCTGAGAGGGGCGAGGGGAGAGGAGAGAGGCAATGATTGTGGGATGGGGTTACTGAAAGGTTGGCAGTGAGCAGGATGTAAATTGAATAAATAAAAACATAAAATAACAATGAATTAAAAAATAAAACTATAAAAGAGGAAGGGAATATAAGCCTCCTAAGAAGGAGGAAGGCCTTGTCTTCCAAAGGACTGATATGACTATTGTAAAACAATAAGTCAGTGCAAAAAACAAATGTCCCAACAGGCTTAAAGGAGAAAGGCCTAACATTCTAGAAACAGAAGAACTAAGTGCCTGGGGGTATCAGGGCTCATGCCTCCTCCATGAACCCTGGGTAACCCTAAAGGTGAAGGGAAAGCCAATGAGCTTCCTATTAGACACATGAGACCAACATTCAAACTTGAAATATCCTATGGGACCCCTGTCCAAGAGAACCTAGGTCCAAGTATCCACCAGAGTTAACCAATCTCAATGGCCTACCAAATGAAGGTGGATTTAGGAATAGGACAGATCACCTATTCATTTATAGTCATCCCTGGATGTCCATAATAGCTTCTTGGCTGAAACTTCATAACTAAGATGGTATCACAAATAAATCCACTTTGTCCCTGAGGAAGTGCAAGTTCTAAATGGGAATGACTCCATACATATCTTGACTGTCATTAGAGGAAGAATATAAGCTCTATGCCACATCCCCTCTGAACATTGACAAAACAAACAAACAAACAAACAAAAAAAACACCAGGAGAGGTTATGGAAAGATAATCCATGGATATGAGTGGACAGAAATCCCATGGGGCTAGCCAAACAATGAGCCACAATCCTGATAAAACTAAAGCCAGAGCCAGTTCAGCCAGAGGCTGCCAATATCCCATGATCTGGGATGTAAAATTAGGAATAATGTAATGATATTATTACATTACATGTAAGCTAGCTCTGAGAATAGATAATATTAGTTCCTTATCAGTTGGCCTGGAACACTCCTTTCATGACAGAAAGAAAACCACAAGCCAGTGTCTACCAACCAGTGCATGACTTAAGAGAAGTCAACAGAAGGGTAGAAAATATTCATCCTATAGTGCCCGGCCCATACACCTTGCTGAGTAGTCTGCCTCCCGACTGAATGTTTACATCATTCTAAACCTCAGGCCTTCATCTTTCCACTAGCTTAGCCAGTCAGCCCATGTTTGCCATTCAAATGGAGCAACCCAGAGCATGGCTTTAATGGACTGCTATCATGGACTAAGTTGATATGGCATTTAAAAACTTCCCTACCTTTGATCAGGCACTCCATAAAGACCTTGCTGAATACTTGCAGGCCTACCCACAGATAGCTCTCTTGTAGTGTGTTGATGGCCTCCTTATAGCTGCCCCAGATAAAGACACATGTTATTTGGTGACTGCCACATTGCTCAGAAAACTGGACTGAATTAGATATCAGGTGTCCTTGAAAAAGGTGCAGCTTTACTGAAAGAAGGTATCTTACCTTGGGTATACATTCAAAGGGTGATGACACCTGGTATCTTAGGCTTGAAAAGAAAAGATCCTCGACATTTCCTTTCCTGAGACTCTGAGTCAAATTTGTGAGTTCTTGGGCTCAGCAGGGTTCTGCATACTCTGAGGATTTACTGACATTGTGACATTGGGAGGCACCTCTATGAAGCCACTAGGAGGCAGGAAATACCTGAAATTGGACTCCTGACATGGACAAAGCTTTCCACGGGTTTAAGGAAACTGCCACTAGAGTAACCATGAAACCACTGTAAGATTCATTCCCATGTATGGATTGCCTTCATTGACAGGACCTGGCAATGGGCCGACCTTCATCTATAGGTAACACCGTCTCTTATTAAAATTATTGGGATAGATTTACTGTGCCTATTATTCTCAGAACTCAGGACAGGTAGAAAGAATTAATTGGACCCCAAATGAGACATTAGCTAAATGAACTCTAGCAACTGGTGGTGGACTGGGTGACCCTCCTTCCCTATGCTATATACAAGGCTAGATATTCCCCTTAGAGTTTAGGCCTAACTCCATTTGATATACTGTATGGGAGAATTAGATCCTTGGCAACGATAATTCTTAGATCACAGAATGGTTATCCACTTGAAGAAGAACAGTCACAAAAAATGTAAATTATTAAATCTGAAGTGACAAAAACCATATTTATTTTTTATATATAGTCTTATAAAGCCTACTCTGGTCTTATTTTGGAATTACAACAACATATGTTAAAGCAGCAATGTTAGCTCAAGATGTACTAAGAACATCTCCATTTTTCTCATGATTTGGTATTTTATTTTCTACATACTGACTTGCATTGTACAACCTTTACTATTTTTTTTACAGTGTGTTGTTAAACCCCTCCTGGGTCACCCTCCCATGGTTCATCAACCCATTCCTCCTCCTCCCTGTATCCAAGAGAATATTCCCCACCCTACCACTCCCACAAATAGTCCAGGCCTCACCAGTCCCTGGGGCCTCAAGGCTCTTGAGAGTTAGGCTCTTCTTCTCTCCCCAGAGGACCAGACAGTCCTCTGCTATATATGTGTCCTGGCCTCATATCAGCTTGTGTATGTTGCTTGGTTGGCAGCTCAGTGTCTGAGAGATCTCAGGGGTCCAAGTTAGCTGAGACTGCTTTTCTTCTTATGAGGTCAACCTCCTCCTCAGCTTCTTCCAGAATTTCCCAATTCAACCACAAAGGTCCATTACTTCAGTCACTTCAGTCCATTGGTTAGATGTAAATATCTGCCTCTGTCATAGTCAGCTGCATGTTGGGTCTTGTAAAGGACTGCCATGCTAGGCTCATTTCTATAAACACAGCGTGGTGACGGTAATAGTGTCAGGCCTTGGAGTCTCCCCATGAGATAGATCCCAAGTTGGGCTGGTCAGTGGACATCCTTTCCCTCAGTCTCTACTCCATTTTTGTCCCTGAAGTTCTTTTAGACAGGAACAATTCTGGGTCAGAGGTTTTTACTGTGGATGGCAACCCCATCCCGCCACTTGATGCTCTGTCTTTCTACTGGAAATGGGCTTTTTGAGTTCCCTTTCTAAGAAAGTTCATTTCTTAGATGAAATGTAGGATATTTCATGTAATGTCCCTACGTTTGAGTCCTGAGAGTCTCCCACCTCCCAGGTCTCTCGTACATTCTAAAGGATCCCCCTACCTCTCCCCACTCCAAGCTTGCATATTTCTATTCATTCTGCTAGCCCATAGGGCTTCTCTCCTGTTCCCCTCACCAAATATCTGGTTACCAAATATCTTTTTTTTTCATTTTTTATTCTATATTCTTTGTTTACATTCCAAAGGCTTTCCCCTTTCCCAGTTCCCCCCCCCCACCATATGTCCCATAAGTCCTCTCCCCCCCAACTATTCCCCAATCACCCCCTACCATTTCTCTGTTCTGGTACTCTCCTACAAAACTGGATCCAATCTTTTCAGGCCCATGGTCCTCTCCTTTCTTCTTCTTGGGAATCATTTGACTTGCTAATTGTGCCTTGAGTATTTAGAGCTTCTGGGCTCATTAATATCAACTTATCCGTGATTGCATTTCATGTGTATTCTTTTATGATTGGGTTAACTCACTTAGGATGATATTTTCCAGATCTAACCATTTGCCTACAAATTGCATGAATTCATTATTTTTAATTGCTGAGTAGTATTCCATTGTATAAATATACCACATATTCTGTATCCATTCTTCCTTTGAGGGATATCTGGGCTCCTTCCAACTTCTGGCTATTATAAACAAGGCTGCTATGAACATAGTGGAGCATGTGTCTTTTATGTATGCAGGGTTATCAAATATCTTGATCTTATTACTCTTTTCCCCTCTTCTTGCCGTCTCCCAACTAGGTACCTCCCTCTCTCTGCCTCTTATAATTGCTTTCTTCTCCCACGCTAGTGGAACTGAAGCATCCTCACTTGGTCCCTTCCACTTGTTAACCATCTTAAATACTGTGGATTATATCCTGGGTATTATGTATTTTTTTAACTAATATCCACTTACTAGTGAGTACATACTATACATCCTTTTGTGTCTGAGTTATCTCAGGGTGTTATGTTCTAGTTCCATCCACTTTCATGCAGAACTCAGAATGTCCTCACTCTTAATAGCTGAATAGTATTCCATTGTGCAAATGAACCACATTTTCTACATCTATTCTTCCCTTGTGGGACATCTGTTTTTTTCTAATTTCTGGCTATCACTGATAAAGCCACTATGAAAATAGAACACATGGCCCTGTGGTATCGTGGTGTAATTTGTGGGTATATGCCCAAGAATGGTATAACTGCATCTTCAGATAGATCTATTTCCAGTTTTCTGAGGAACTTGAAGATTGATTTCCAGAGTGGTTGTACCAGTTTGCAATTCCATCAGCAATGGAGGAGTGTTCCTCTTTCTCCACACCCTTGCCAGCATCTGCTCTCATCTGAGTTTTCAATTTTAGCAATTATGATTAAGGTAAGGTAGAATTTCAAGTTAAATTTTATTTGCATATCCTTGATGACTAAAGACATTGAACATTTCTTTAAATGTTTCTAGGCAAGTCGAGATTTCTCTGTTTTGAATTCTTTGTTTAGCTCTCTATCCCATTTATTTATTTATTTTTTAATTATCTGGGTTGTTTGGTTTTTAGAGGTTAGCTTCTTAAGCACATTATATATTTTGGATATTTCCCTCTATTGAATATGGGGTTACTGAAGATTCTCTCCCAATCTGTAGGCTGCTCATTTGTCATATTGACTAGGTCCTTTGCCTTAAAGAAGGTTTTCAGTTTCATGAGATCCCATTTATCAATTAGGTTCTTGATCATAAACCTAAGTCATTGGGGTACTGTTTAGAAAATTTGACCCCAATGCAAAAGAATTTGAGCCTCTTTCCCACTTTCTCCTCTGAGCTTGAGTTCAGGGATGGTGATTCCTCCATAAAAAAAAAAAGTTTTTGCTGTCTTGGGATTTTTTCTTTTTTGGTTTTTCCATATTAAATTGAGAATTGCTCTTTCCATGTTGTGAAAATTGTGTTGGAATTTTGATGGGGATTGAATTGAATATGTAGATTGATTTTGGTGGATGGACATTTTTACTATGTTAATCCTAGCAATTAAAAAGCATGGAAGATCTCTCCATTTTCTGAGGTCTTCAATTTTTTTTCTTAGAGAATTGATATTCTTTTCATACAGATCCTTCACTTGTTTTTTTAAAGTTACCCCAATATATTTTATATTATTTGTGACTATCATGAAGGTTGTTCTTTCCCCTTTTTCTTTCTAACCCGTTTACCATTTGAAGGCTACGGATCTGTTTGAGTTAGTCTTATGTCTATTCACTTTGCCAAAATGGTTTATGGGTTATAGAAGTTCTCTGGTAGAAATTTTTGGGGCACTTATGTATACTAACTTGTCATTTGCAAATAGGAATACCTTGACTTTTTCTTTGCCAACTTGTATCTCCTTGATTTTCTTTTGTTGTCTATTTCTCTAGCTAGTACTAGAGTGCTATATTGAAGAGATGGAGTGGGCAGTCTTGTCTTGCCCCAGATTTTAGTGGGATTGCTTCAAGTACTTTCCACTTAACTTGATATAGACTATTTGCTTGCTATGTTTTGCTATTATCATATTTATGAATGGGCCTTGAGATTGTGATCTCACCAATATTTTTAATATGAAGGGGTGCTGTATTTTGTCAAATGCTTTTTCAGTATCTAATGAGATGATCATGTGATATTTTTCTTTGAGTTTGTTTATATTGTGGATTACTTTAAAGAATTTTCATATATTGAACCAACCTTGCATTTCTGGAATGAAAGCTAATATCAACACTCCACAAACTATTTCAGAAATTAGAAACAGAAAGAGCATTGCCTAATTCATTCTATGAAGACACAATTACTCTGATACCTAAACTATGCAAAGACTTAAAAAAGAAAGAGAACTTCAGAAAAATTTTGGTTAGGAATCTCAATGCAAAAATACTCAATAAAATCCTAGCAAACAGAATCCAAGGACATATCAAAACCATCATTCACCAAAATCAAGCTACCTGGTCTTGGTCTTTTTTTGTTTGGGAAATTTTTTTTGATTAATTAATTTATGGTTTTTCATTCATTTATCGAATATATTCTATATTTACATTTCATTTCCCTTTTTCTGGTTCCCCATCCCCTAAATGTCTCACATGCCCTTTTCCCTCTCCCTGTTCCCCCATCCACCCCTTCCCACTTCCCTGTTCTGGTATTCCACTACAATGATATTTTGATCCTTTCCAGCACCAGTGTCCACTCCTTCCTTATTGTCAGATATCACTTGATATATGGATTGTGTCTTTGATGTCCCAAGAATCTAGGCTAATATCCACTTATCAGTGAGTGCATACCATGGGTATTCTTTTGAGACTGGGTTACCTCACTTAGTATGATGTTCTTCAGCTCCATCCATTTCTCTAAGGAATTTATGTTTTTTTATACTCCACATTTAATTCCCCCAACCACCATCCAAACTCTGACTGTTCTGCATCCCATACTTCCTCCCTATCCTCTGTTGCCATATAGATGTCCCCACCACCTACCCTACCTGACTCCAAAATTCCCTGGGGCCTCCTGTTTCTTGAGAGCTGGGTATATCATCTCTGAATGAACACAGACCTGGCAGTCCTCTACTGTTTGTGTGTTGAGGGCCTCACATCAGTTGGTGTATACTGCCTTGTCAGTGGTCGAGCGTTTGAGAGATTTCAGGGATCCATAATAATTTAGACTTCTGGTCCTCCTACTGGGTCACCCTTCTCAGATTCTTTCCCTAATTTAACAACATGGTTCAGCTGCTTCTTTCCATTGGTCGAGTGCAAATATCTGTATCTGACTCTTGCAGCTGCTTGTTGGGTCTTCTGGAGTGTGATCATGCTAGGTCTCTTTTTATGAGCACTCCCAAGCCTCAGTAATAGTGTTAGGCCTTGGGACTTCCCCTTGAACTGGATCCCACTTTGGGCCTGTCTCTGGATGTTCTTTTCTACAGGCTTCTCTCCATTTCCATCCCTGTAATTCTTTCAGACAGGAACAATTATTGGTCAGTGTTTTAACTGTGGGTTATCCCCCTTCCTTCTTTTGATGCCCTGTTTTCCTACTGGAAGTGGGTTCTATAAGTGCCCTTTCTCTCCTGTCAGGCATTTCCTCTATGTTTCCTCTCTTTGAGTCCTGAGAGTACCTCACCTCCCAGGTCTCTGGTGCTTGCTGGAGGGTCGCTACAACCTCCTACCTCATGAGCTTGCCTGTTTCCATTCTTTCTGCGGGGCCTCAGGGCTTCAGTCCTTTTCCCTCACCAGATCAGGTTTTCCTCTCCACTCCTGTTCTTGAATTTAACTTTGGTGAATGGTAACTGTCTAGAAAATCTTTAATTTCATCTATATTTTCCAGTTTTGTTGAGTATAGGCTTTTGTAGTAGCATCTTATAATTTTTTTAAAAAATTCTTCAGTTTTTTCTCATGTTTCCCTTTTCATTTCTGATTTTAATTTGGATATTTTTCTGTTCCCTTTATTATTTTGGCATGGGGTTTATCTATCTTGTCTTTTTCAAAGAACCCCCTTTTTGTATTCTTGACTCTTTGTATTGTTCTCGTTTCTATTTGGTTGATTTCTGGCCTGAGTTTGACTGTTTCCTGCCATTTAGTCCTTTTGGGTGTGTTTGCTTCTTTTGGTTCTAGGATTTTCAAGTGTGCTGTTAAGTTGCTAGTGTAGCATATCTCCAATTTCTTTAGGACGGTACTCCGTGCTATGAAATTTCTTCTTAGCATTGCTTTCAATGTGTTCAAGAAGTTTGGGTCTGCTCTGTCATCATTTTCATTGAATTTTAGGAAGTCTAATTTGTTTCTTTATTTCCTTTCTGACCAAGTTTTCATTGAGTAGAGAGTTGTTCAGTTTCCATGAGTATGTGGGTTTTCTGTTGCTTTTGTTGTCATTGAAGACCACCCTTAGTCAGTGGTTATCTGATAGTATGCATGGGATTATTTCAAACTTCTTGTGTCTGTTGAGGCCTGTTTTGTGACTAATTATATGGTCAGTTTTGGAGAAGGTACCATGAGGTGCTGAGAAGAAGGTTTTGTTTTAGGATGAAATGCTCTGAGATACCTGTTAAATGCATTTGGTTCATAACTTCTTTTAGTTTCACTGTGTCTCTGTTTAGCTTCTGTTTCAACGAAGTGTGCATTGGTGAGAGTGTGCTATTGAAGTCTCCCAATATTAGTGTGGGGTTCAAAGTGTCTTGATCTTTAGTAGAGTTTCTTTTATGAATGCGGTTTCCCTTGCATTTGTGGCATAGATGTTCAGAATTGAGACTTTCTCTTGGTTAATTTTTTTCTTTGGTGAATATAAAGTGTCCTTCCTGATCTTGCTTGAGAACTTTTGGTTGCAAGTCTATCTTATTGGATATTAGAATGTTTCTTGGGACCATTTGCTTCAAAGACTTTTTCTAGTCTTTTACTCTGAGGTTGTGCCTGTCTTTGTTATTGAGGCACCTTTCTTGTATGTAGCAAAATGTTGCATCCTGTTTTTGCATCCAGCATGTTAACTCATGCAATTTTATTGGGAAATTGAGTCAATCAATGTTGAGAGATATTGAAGACAGATGATCGTTAGTTCCTTTTATGTTTGTTGTTTTAGGTGACATTATGCACCTGTGATTCTCTCCTTTTGACTTTGTTGTGAGATGACTAATTTCTTGTTTTTTCTTTGATGTGGGTACCCTTCTTGTATTGGAGTTTTCCTTCTAGAATCCTCTCTAAGGCTAGATTGGTAGATAGATATTGTTTCAATTTAGTTTTGTTTTGGAATATTTTGATTTATTCACCAATGCTAATTCGGAGTTCAGCTGGCTATAGTAGCTTCATCTGGGATTTGTGTTCTTTTATGGTCTTCATGATGTCTGGCCAGGCCCTTCTGGATTTTATGTTCCTTGGTGAGAAGTCTGGTATAATTCTGATAGGTCTGTCTGTGTGTTTTACTTGGCCTTTTACCCTTGCAAATTTTAATATTTTTTCCTTGTTCTGTGCATTTAGTGATTTGATTATTATGTGATGAGAGGATTTTCTTTTCTGGTCCAATCTTTTTGGTGTTCTATAGGCTACTTGCACATTTATAGACATCTCTTTCTTTAAGTTGCTGAAGCTCTTGTCCTTTGATCTTGGAATCTTCAATGTATTCTATTCCTACTGTTCTTAGGTTTGGTCTTTTCATTGTGTTCTGGATTTCCTGAATATTTTGGGTTAGGAGTTTATTTTTGGTATTTTCTTTGAGTGGTGTCAATATCTTCAAAGGTAATTCTATGGCCCAAGATTCTCTTCTTTTTCTTGTATTCTGTTTTTTTTTTTTTTTTCTATATTCTTTGTTTACATTCCAAACCCTTTCCTGGTTCCCCCACCCTGTAAATTCCATGAGCTCTCTTCCTTCCACCCATTCTCCAATCAACCTCCTCCCACTTCTCTGTCCTGGTAATCCCCTACAATGCAGCATGAAGCCTTTCCAGGACCAGGGCCCTCTTCTTCCTTCTTCAGAATGATTTGATATGTTAATTGTGTCTTGGGTATTCAGAGCTGCTGGGCTAATATCCACTTATCAGTGACTGCATTCCATGTGTGTTCTTTTGTGACTCGGTTACCTCACTTAGGATGTTATTTTCCAGATCCAACCATTTGCCTAAGAATTTCATGACGTCATTGTTTTTAATACTACTCAGTATTCAATTGTGTAAATATACCATAATTTCTGTATCCATTCCTCCATTGAGGGACATCTGGGATCTCAGGGTTGTTTTGCATTTCCCTAACGATTAATGACACTGAACATTTCTTAAGGTGCTTCACAGCCATTCAAAGATCTTCAAGTGAAAATTCTTTGTTTAGCTCTGAAGCCCATTTATTAATAGTGTTATTTGGTTCTCTGATCATTTTGATGTGTTCTTGGATTCTATTGGCAAGAATTTTATTTAGTATTTTTGCATAGATATTCATAAGGGAAATTGGCCTGTAGTTCTCCTTCTTTGTTGGATCTTTGTGTGGTATTGGTATCTTTGTAATTGTGGCTATGTAGAATGAGTTGGGTAGTGTTCCTACTGTTTCTATTTTGTGGAATAGTTTGAAGAGTATTGGTGTTAGGTCTTCTTTGAGGTCTGATAGAATTATGCACTAAAACCATCTGGTTCTGTGCCTTTTTTTTTCTTGGTTGGAAGACTTTCTGTGATCCCTTCTATTTCTATAAGGGTTATGGGATTGTTTAGATTATCTATTTGAACCTGATTTAATTTTGGTATTTGGTATCTGTCTAGGAAATTGTCCATTTCCTCCAGATTTTCCAGTTGTGTTGAGTATAGACTTTTGTAATAGGATCTGATAATTTTTTGAATTTCCTCTGTATCTGTTGTTATATCTCCCTTTTCATTTCTAATTTTGTTAATTTGGATACAGTCTCTGTGCCCTTTGGTTAGTCTGGCTAAGGGTTTATCTATCTTTTTGATTTTCTCAAAAAACCAGCTCCTGGTTTTTTTGATTCTTTGTATAGTTCTCATTGTTACTACTCGATTAATTTCAGTCCTGAGTTTGATGATTTCCTGTCTCCTACTCCTCCTGTGTGAATTAGCTTCTTTTTGTTTAAGGGCTTTCAGGTGTGCTATTAAGCTGCTAGTGTATGCTTTCTCCAGTTTCTTTTTGGAGGCACTTAGGGCTATGAATTTTCCTCTTAACACTGCTTTAATTGTGCCCCATAGATTTGGATATGTTGTGCCTTCATTTTCATTAAATTCTAAAAAGTCTTCGATTTATTTCTTTATCTCTTCCTTGGCTAAGGTATCATTGAGTAAAGTATTGTTCAGCCTCCATGTGTATGTGGTCTTTTGTTGTTTTTGTTGCTATTGAAGACCACTCTTATTCCATAGTGATCTGATAGGCGGCATGGGATTAGTTCATTCTTCTTATTTTTGTTGAGATCTGTCTTTTGACCAATTATATGGTCGATTTTTGAGAAGGTTCCATGAGGTGCTGAGAAAAAGGTATACTGTTTTGCTTTAGGATGAAATGTTCTCTATATATCTATTAAACCCAGTTTGTCCAAATCTTCAATTAGTTTCATTTTGTTCCTGTTTAGTTTCTGTTTTCCTGATTGGTCCATTGAGGAGAGTGAAGTATTAAAGTCACCCACAATTATTGTGTTAGGTGCAATGTATGCTTTGAGATTTAGTAAAGTTTCTTTTATGAATGAGGGTGCCCTTGCATTTGGAGATAGATATTCATAATTGAGAGTACTTCTTGGTGGATTTTTCCCTGGACCAGTAAATAGTGTCATTTTGTGTCTCTTTTGATGAGTTTAGGTTAAAAGTCAATTTTATTTGATATTAGAATGGCTACTCCTGCTTGTTTCCTAAGACCATTTGCTTATAAAATTGTTTTCCAGCCTTTTACTCTGAGATAGTGTTTGTCTTTGAACTGAGGTGTGTTACCTGTATGCAGCAAAATGTAGGGTCCTGTTTATGTATCCAGCCTGTTAGTCTATGTCTTTTTACTGGGGAATTGATTCCATTGATGTTAAAAGATATTAAGGAATATATTATATTATATTCCTGTTATTTATTATTATATCCTGTTATTTTTGATGTTATTTTTATAATTGAGTGGTTATATTCTTTTGGGTTTGTTGGAAGAATGTTACTATCTTGCTTTTTTCAGGGTGTATTTTCCCTCTTTGTATTAGTGTTTTCCACCTATTATCCCTTGTAGGGCTGGGTTTGTGGAAAGATATTGTGTACATTTTATTTTATCATGGAATATCTTGGTTTCTCCATCTATGGTGATTGAGAGTTTTGCCAGGTAATCTTGGCTGGCATTTGTGTTCTCTTAGAGTCTGCGTGAGATCTGCCCAGAATCTTCTAGATTTCATGGTCTCTGGTGAGAAGTCTGGTGTAATTCTGATAGGTCTTCCTTTATATGTTACTTGGCCTTTTTCTCTTACTGCCTTCAATATAATTTCTTTGTTTAGTACATTTCGGGTTTTGATTATTATGTGACAGGAGGTATTTCTGTTCTGGTCCAGTCTGTTTGGAGTTCTGTAGGCTTCTTGTATATTCATGGACATCTCTCTTTTTAGGTTAGCGAAGTTTTCTTCCATAATTTTGTTGAAGATATTTGCTGGCCCTTTAAGTTGTGAATCTTCACACTCATCTATACCTATAATCCTGGTATTCTCATTGTGTCCTGGATGTTTTGGGTTACAAACATTTTGCATTTTCTTTGACTGTTGAGTCAATGGTTTCTATTGTATCTTCAGCATCTGAGATTCTTTCTTCGATCTCTTGTATTCTGTTGTTGATATTTGCATCTATGGTCCCTGATTTCTTTCCAAGGTTTTCTATCTTCAAAGTCGTCTGCTTTTGTGATTTCTTCATTGTTTCTAATTCTGCTTTTAGATCTTGGATGGTTTTGCTCAGTTCTTTCACTTATTTGTGTTTTCCTGTAATTCTTTAAGAGTTTTTTGTGTTTCCTCTTTCATGACCTCTGCCTGTTGAGTCAATTTCTCCTGCATTTCTTTAAGTCGTTTTTGCATTTCCTCTTTATTGGCTTCTATCTGTTGACCGATATTCTCCTGATTTTCTTTAAGTGATTTTTGTGTTTCCATTGTAAGGGCTTCTAACTTATTCATGTTCCCCAGGATTTCTTTAAGAGATTTATTTATGTCCTATTTGTGTTCCTCTAACAGCATCATGACTAGTGATTTTAAATCCAAATCTTGTTTTTCTGGTGTGTTGGGGTATCCAGGTCTTGCTGTTGTTGGAGAATTGGGTTCAGATGCTGCCATATTGCCTTAATTTCTTTTATTATTATTTTTTTATTTGTTTAAATTTTTTTAATTTTTTAAATTTTTTTTTATTGCCTTAATTTCTATTAGTAACTTTCCTACTTTTGCCTTTTGCCATTTGGTTATCTCTGGCTTTAGTTGGTCCTAATGTCACTGGCTGGTACTTGAACCTCCTTTGGGCCTGTAAGACTATTTCTGCACCACTGGATGACTGGCTTTCCTCTGACACAGGTTGCTGATGTGCTGCCCTACTCTTGGGTGCTGTTGGAGCCCTGGTGTGCCTTGTCCCAAGCAATGCTATGCTCAGGTTGTCTTTGTGTACCTGGTGTTGCCTCTCTGGTCTGCCAGGTAGTGAAGATCATGGACACTGAGAGGACCCCCTCCAAGCACAGATCACTCTGCAGGGCAAACAGCCAAGGACAGGGATTGCTGCCAAATTTCAAAAGCTCTGCTGCCACTGGTTCTCGAATGCCCAGCTTCTACAGAATAAACCTGCTCCTGTCCATTCTTGAGAGAGTATCAGAAAGTAGGATCTTCCCGGAGTCAGATGTGGTACAGGTCGCTGGCTGAGGTGGCTGCTTGGTCACAGGAATCAAGACAGTGGAGACCTCAGACCACAGGACTCCCTCTAATAGCAGGACTTCCTGCTATTCAGATGCTCCCTTGCAGGATATGTGCTTAAACAGCTATAGAGCTGTCCAGCTCCTGCACGCAGAAGGCACCGAGGTAGGCTGTGTCCCAAGCAATCTTTCACTCTGGTGTTACCTGCGTACTTGGCTGAGCTGGCTGCTTGGTCACAGGAGCCAAGATGGTGGTGACCTCAGACTGCAAGGCTCCCTCTAAGCACGGGACTCCCCGCAAATCAGATGCTCCCTTGCAAGATACATGCCTAGACAGCTGTAGAGCTGCACAGCTCCTGCGTGCAGAAGGAACCCAGGCAGGCTGTGTCCCAAGCAATCTCTCACTCTGGTGTTCCCTGCACACCTGGCTGAGCTTACTGCTTGGTCACAGGAACCCAGATGGGTCATATTCTGTTGTTGATGCTTGCATCTGCAGCTCCTGACCTCTTTCTTAGGTTTTCCATTTCCAGCATTGCTTCCAATTGTGTTTTATTAATTGTTTCTACTTCCATTTTTAGGTCATAGACCACTTTGTTCAGTTCCTTCATCAGATTGTGTTTTCTTGTACTGCTTTAAGGAAATTATTTTTTGTCTTTAAGGGCTTCTATCTATTTACCTGTGTTTTTTCTATATTTCTTTTAGTGAGTATATATATATATATATATATATATATCCTCTGTAAATAATCTTTCATCTTCATGTGATAGGATTTTAGTTCAGTGTCCTGGTTTTTCCATTTATTGCAGTATCTTGGGTTTGATGTGGTGGAAGAACTTCATTCTGATGGTGCCAGTGTTTATTGGCTTCTATTGCTTTTGGCCTTATGAATGTCTCTTGCCATCTGGTTATCTCTGAGGCTAACTAGTCTGGTTGTCTCTTTCTGAAGCCTGCCTCCTGTTTCACTGAGTTGCAGCAGGACTCTTGAGATACCTGTGGCACTGGTTTTAGCAGATCTCCTGGGAGACCTTCAAGCTGTGATGTTCTCAAAGGGGTATGAATACTGATGATCTGTTGTCCTGGCTGTAGCAGGTCTCCTGGGGTGCCTTCAGACAGTGGGGTCTTCAGAGGGGCAGACAAGCTGCTGATCTGCCCTGATGGCATTTGCAGACCAGAAAGGGGATGGTGCAGAGGGGATGGGTCCTTCCTCTACTTGGATTTTTGGGGCTCCCACCTGCTGAGGTTGTTTGGGAGGATCCCTCAGCTGTTGTCCTAGGTGCAACATATCTCCTGGGAGGCCTTCAGACAGTGGGGTGTTCAGAGGAGCAGACAAGCTGATGATCTAGCCCTGCAGAAGGAGCAGGCAGGAAGGACACACAAACTTTACTCTATCTATATGGCTTCTCAAACCTACTAAAATTTCAACCCAACCATATTGTATTTGCTTTTCATCACTTTTTAAATTTTCTAAATTTTGAGTATTTTCCATTCATCTTTGAGGATCACTAAAATGATCGTAATTTGTAACACCTAGCTTTTTAACTTTGTAGATTATTTCAAATATAAAATTGATAAGCTATGACTTATCATTCTAAATTATGAGCTTAAATTCTTTAAAAAACCCTCTTGACCATGAGGATTCACTTTTGTGAATACACCCCATTGTCTTTTGTAATAACAACTGTTTGATATCAAGTATTGTGGTTGATACACTTCTGAGGCTTTAAGTTTAGGTATCTCAAAGTGTATGACATTGATCTTACAAATAAAGTAATAGATGGTGGTTATAAAGTTGCAGAGGAGGCATACACTGCATTTTCTTGACTGACAAATTATGTGGGAAGCCCTAAATGACTATGTGCAGTGCCGCACCTAAGCTAGGTGTACTGTGCCATATATGCAGACAGATTGGATTTACCTATGGCTCCAGACACATAGGCATCAGAGAATGGCCTTGTTAGACACCAAAGGGAGGACAGGACATGGTCCTAGAAAGACTTGATGCTATAGTGTAGAGGAATACCAGGACAGGGAAGCAGGAGAGGGTTGATTATGGAATGGGATTTGGTTTATGAGATTTTCAGGGGATAGCATTTGAAATGTAAATGAATATATCTAATAAAAAAAGAAGACAGATTGGGCAAGTCATGAGGAACAGGCCAGTAAACTGGACTATGCTGTGGCCTCTGCTTCAGTTCCTTTAGCCAGGACCCTGTTTAAATTCTTGCCTGACTTTAGTAAGGTGTGTGTCCTGAGAGTTGTACATAGAAACAAACCCTTTCCTCCCTGAAAACAAACAAGCAAGCAAAAATCCTCCCAAACCAAGCCAAACAAACAAAAAAACTTGCAGAGAACTCACCAATGTAATTTTCTACTAATATGTGAATTAGTTTTATTGTGCATCTATTAACAATCCAGGACATTCAGCTTTCTTGAAAACAGAACAGGGAATGGGGAAAGCCTTTGGAATGTAAACAAAGAATATAGAAAAAAAAAAACCTCAATGAATGAAGTTTGTTTATTTTTTCTAACATTTTCAGAAGGTCAGGTCAGCCTGTCTATTGCTTCTGGATTTGTGTTAAAACAGGAGAGTGTGATCTTTTTTATTTTCTATATTCATTGTTTACATCCCGAAGGCTTTCCCCTTTCCCAGTTCCCCCCTTACCATATGTCCCATATGTCCTCTCCTCCCCCACCTATTCCCCAATTACCACCCCACCATTTCTCTGCTCTATTCTGGTACTCTTCTACAAAACTAGATCGAGTCCTTTCAGGCCCAGGGTCCTCTCCTTCCTTCTTCTTGGGAATCTTTTGATTTGCTAATTGTGCCTTGAGTATTCAGAGCTTCTGGGCTCATTAATATCCACTTATCAGTGATTGCATTTCATTTGTATTCTTTTGTGATTGGGTTAACTCAGTTAGGATGATATTTTCCAGATCCAACCATTTGCCTACAAATTGCTGGAATTCATTATTTTTAATTGCTGAGTAGTATTCCATTGTATAAATATACCACATTTTTCTGTATCCATTCTTCCTTTGAGGGACATCTGGGCTCCTTCCAACTTCTGGTTATTGTAAATAAAGCTGCTATGAACATAGTGGAGCATGTGTCTTTATTGTATGCAGGGGAATCCTCTGGGTATTAGGTTGAAAATTGCTAGAAATTTGTAAAGAATACTCCTGAGGTTTTTTGCCAGAGTTTCCAGAATAATTAACTAAGGGGAAAAAAACTTTCCTAAATTTAAGAAGCATCAAGCATACACTGGAATTGAGGGTGGAATTAAAGAGGAAGAATGAATGTTTGTGCTTTACCACCCCTAAAAACAATGCCCATCACATGCCTCTGCTTAAATCACACATACACACACACACATACACTGAACCATTTTCCAGCCTAATTGAGACCAGAAGAGGGCATCAGATTACCTTGATTCAGATTTACAAATGGTTGTAAGCTGTACTATGGATGCTGTGAAATAAGTCCTGGTCCTCTGCAAGAACAGTAAAATCTCTTAACCACTAAGCCATCTGTCCTAGTCTAAGCTTTCAATTTCAAAACTCCCTTCACTTTAAAGGAATCAAATTAAAAAAATATTTCTATTTATTTTGAAATGACATTTATGTATTTTTTCAGAAATTCCTAACTTGACTATTGAAGGATTTTGGGAAACTTAGGAATCTACTTTCTAAAGGTAGTTGTACAAACAGATGTCAGCGTTTTTCATGGGCTTTCTCAACCTATTGAGATCCTATTCTCAAAATAGGATCTGTTTCTCAAAACAGATCCTATTTTCTCAAATGACATTTCTAAGACAATGTTATGTTCTAATTCTTTGTGCATGCTTGCTAGTTTTATGTCAAACTGACACAAGAGTCACTGGAGAGGAGGGAGCCACATTTGAGCAAATGCTTCAATAAGATCAGGGTATAGGCAGGCCTCTAGGATTAAAAAAATGACTTAGCATTAAAAAGCAAGGTGAATACTTCATTGTGCAAAAAGTTCTATTACTTTAACATCAATAGCTTATTCAATGAAAATCTACTTTATGTACATTATATTACCAAGACATATTTATTTTTTTAAAGCTTACCAAGACTTTATTTTAAATGATCCTTTTAGAAAGCATATAACTCCCAGCCAAAAAAGATTAATATTGACTAAATTGATGGGCACACTATTCGTATCCATTAGAATTAAAATATAAATTGATTATATTAAGGAAGATTTTATAATAAAATGTCACATAATATCAGGTCCTTAGTCATTCTTTAATTCTGCAGTTCCAGTCTCTCACATTCTAAATTGTATGTGGCATTCATTATGTTCTGTAAATATTTCAAAATATGAAAGGGGTGTGAACTTACTCTTTGATTATGCTCTCCTTCACTGGAACCACTGACATGTATAGGAATATATATCTTTTTTTTCTGTAATTTCTTAATATTTAGTGATGTCTGAAGATGTTAAAACTGGCTAAGATCTTCTCAAGCATATGTACAGAAAAGATAAGGGCTGGGGAGGAATCCCATGTGCTTAAGGAAAGTTTTAGCATGATATGTTCATATCAGATGTCACAAGAATACTATAAATGATGAAGCCTTTTAAAACACACAAAAGCTGTGGTTAATAGAATGAATCAAACTAAATGGTGCTTTTCGACCTTTACCCACAAATTGGAAAATATTAATGCTTAAGCCTGATAACCTGTCAATCATTTATATAATCATATCCACTAGATCTCATGGGTACCAAAGACATTATTCATGTCTATTAATTCATGCCTATTAATCAGCTGCTTTGGCTAAGCCTAGCTAATTTCTTTCCCCATGTGCTACTGGTATAATTAGTAACATATTATCCCCATCACTCAAAGAATGCCATGATGAACCCTGCCTTTGTTTGATATGTGCTAGCTCCGTGGCTTCACTGAAAAGTGCTGCTTTAATTTTTATATATGCAACATAATTGTTTTTCAATAGGGAGTATTAAGAAAATAAATCTGTCACATTAACGTATGACGTGACAGGTAACTTACAAATATTTTAAAGGAATCAATTAGCCTGATTACTCTGAGGATGGTCTGTGACTCCATAAAGAAGTTAACGAAGCTTGTTCTTATTCTGGATGTGGGATTAGGAAACCTTGCAAGTCTCTGCTCCACAGTAGAATTAAATTTTATCCTTACAACTGTAAGGAGAAAGAAAGTGGATGTGACTGCATAAATATGCTGTTTGTTTTCTACATAAATTGCATTAGACTAATGTAGGCTTAATAAAGGATTAGGGAAAAACCTGAATAGTGGTATCTCCAAACACAAAATTGCAAACCTGAAAAAACTGTGAAAATTGTCATATTTAAAATTAAAGGGTAGATCCCAATACAACTGGTTAAAACAAATCAATACAATGATTCCTAATAATATTCTGCTGTACTCATAGATCAGTTTCTTGCCCAGTCATCACCACAGAGACTTCCTCTAGCAGCAGATGAGAGTGGGTAACCCACAGCCAGACATTATACAGAATCTAAATTGGAGGTTTCCAGCAGATCCCTTCCCTCAGAGATTAGGGAGTCATGTAAAAGTGATAAAAAAAAGGGGGGGTTAATCCCAGCACTCGGGAGGCAGAGACAGGCAGATTTCTGAGTTCAAGGCCAGCCTGGTCTATAGAGTGAGTTCCAGGACAGCCAGGGCTACACAGAGAAACCCTGTCTCGAAAAAAAAAAACCCTCCAAAAAAAGACTGTAGTAGTCAGAGGTGACAAAGGCCACCAGGAAAACACAGCTCAATGGATAAATTATGTTGGAACCACAGAGGTCACATAGATTGAAATGCAAACAAGGTACATGCATAAGTCTGTCCAAGGTCTCTGTATACATGTTATGGCTGCTACATTGGTGCTCTTTCAAGAACAAATGGTATATATGTGACCCTTTTACTTGCCTTGTGACTCATCTTATCCTAGTGCCTTGCCTAACTCCTGTATGGAGACTTCTGTCTTATTATATCTTCCTTTGTACTGTCTGGCTATTGTCTCTTGGAGACTTGTTCTTTTTCTAAAGAGGAAACGGAGGTTGAGTGGATATGTAGAAGAGAGGAAGGGTGGGGGGACTAGGGGTAAGGAGGGAGAGGAAACTGTGGGAGAGAAAACCGAAGAAAACAGAAGAAAAGAAAAAAGAAAGCCTTTGTTTCACTGGGGCAATTGATGCTGGCCAGCTAGAGCTAAGAAATTAGTGGTATTAAAACCAAAACCAACCAACCAAATAATCACCCAGCATCACTGAGGTGAAATCTTCTGCGGAAGAGTTTCCTGAGAATTAGCATATAGAATCATTGTTCCAGAGGCAGCCTAGTTAGTCCCTCATGCTAGCAGCTGAAATTGGTAGTATAAGAATCACCGAAGTGGGACTTGCTTTGAAGGCATGAAGGTATCATTGAGAAAATCCGAGTATTGACTGTGCAAGGCCCAGAGAGGCCCTATGTGAAGCTGTAGCCTCAGAGGCAGTTGATGGCCCAGCAATGAACAAGTCATGCAGAAAAGATGAGGAGAGTCTAGCAGAAGCTATTGGTGAAAGTTCAGGCCAAATGCAATAGACATTCTCAGCATTTAAGAGATGCTAGTACTAACCCACAGAAGGAGATACAGAGATAAAGTGTGGAGCAGAGTCTGAAGGAAAGACCATCCAGATACTACCCCGCCTAGAAATCCATCCCATATACAGTTATAAAACCCAGGCACTATTGTGGATGCCCACAAGTGCTCGCTGAGAGGAGCCAGATATAGCTGTCACATGGGAGGCTTTGCTAGTGTATAACAAATACAGAGGGGGAAACTTTCAGCCAGCCATTGAACTGTGCGCAGGGTCCCCAGTGGATGAGATAGGGAAAGGACCAAAGTAGCTGAAGGGGTTTGCAGCACCATAGGAGGAACAACAATATGAGTCACCAAGTACTCCCAGAGCTCCCAGGGACAAAACCATCAACCAAAGAGTACACTTGGAGTTACCCATTCCCCCAGACACATCAACAGAAGAGGATAATCTTGTTGGACACCAAATGGGGGAGAAGCCTTTGGTCCTGGAAAGACTAGATGCTGTAGTGTAGAGGAATACTAGGACAGGGAAGCAGGAGTGTGTTGATTGGGGAAGGGGAGATGGCTTATGGGATTTTCGTGGAGGGCGGAACGAGGAAAGGGGACAACATTTAAGTGTAAATAAAGCATATACCTAATTAAAAAAAAAAAGAATAGTAGCAGCCCTGGAGTGGAGCCTGCCAGAGCTTAGAAGGCAAGCTGTCTGTGCTGCAGAGCACAGAAACTCAGAAGTGATTTAAGCAATTTGGAGGAGCCCAGAAGATTGTAAGTGCATCCCAGACATTATGGATTGAATTATCTATACTGGTGGGAGTTTGGTTTTCCTTCATTCAGATTATTACTATGCTATGGTTTGTCCCTCAAGAAGTGGGAAAGGATTCAATTTATTTTTGATTTTACAAGATCCTACAGTTGAGACACTGGATATTTATTTATTTATTTATTTATTGGTTATTTTATTTATTTACATTTCAAATGTTTTCACCCTTCCTGGTTTCCCCTCTGAAAACCTTCTATCCCCCCTTCCTCCTGCTTCTATGAGGGTCCTCTCCTACCCACCTACCCACACCTGCCTCACTGCCCTTGTTTTCCATTACAATGGGGCATCAAGCCTTCCCAGGACCAAGGGCCTCCCCTCCCATTGATGCTAGATGAGGTAATTCTCTGCATATGCAACTAGAGCCATGAGTCCCTCAATGTGTGCTCTTTGGTTGGTGGTTTACTCCTTGGGAGCTCCAGGTGTCTGATTGCTTGATATTGTTTTCCCTGTGGGGTTAGTACCCCTTTCAGCTCCTTCAGTACTTCCCCTAACTCCTCCATTGGAATCCATGTGCTCAGTCAGATGGATGGCTGCAAGCATCTGTAACTGTATTGGTCAGGCTCTTGCAGAGCCTCTAGGAGGGAAACTATATCAGGCTCCAGTCAGCAAGCACATTTTGGCATCAGAAATAGTGTCTGGGTTTGGCGTCTGCATATTGAATGGATTCCCAGGTAGGGCAGTCTTTACTTCAGTCTCTGCTGCACTCTTTGTTCCTATATTTCTTTTAGAAAGGAACAATTCAGAATTAATATTTTTGAGATGGGTTTGTGGCCCATTCCCTCAACCGGGACAGTGCCTAACCTCTGAATATGGTCTCTTCAGGTTCTCACTCCCATTTGTTGAGTATTTCAGTTAATGTAATCCCCATTGTGTCCTGGGAGCCTCTTGCTTTCCTGGCATCTGGAACTTTCTGGTGGGTACCCCAAGTTCCCCATTCCCCACTGCTAAACACCTCTGTTCAATTTCCTGACCCTCTTACATCTCCCCATCTCCTCCCATACCTGGTCCTGCTTCCATTTTTCTTCCCCCTCCTCTCTCCCACCCAAGACCCTCCCTCCCTCTACTTCCCATGATTATTTTGTTTCCCCTTCCAAGTAGGACTGAAGCATCCACACTTTAGTCTTCCTTCTCATTGAGCTTCATATGGTCATGAGTTGTATGGTGGGTATTTCTAGCTTTTTGCCTAATATCCAATTCTAAGTGAATTCATACCATGTGTGTTTATTTGTAACTGGGTTACCTCACTCAGGATGATGTATTCTAGTCCCTTCCATTTGCCTGAGTATTTCATGAAGTCATTGTTTTTAATAGCTGAGTAGCACTTCCTTGGTTTTTTAAAAAAAAAATTTAGGATTTTTTTTTTAAAAAAGACTGAACTGTAAAATATTTGAATTTGTAAAGACAGTGGGACTTAAAGTTTATAAATTTTTCTATATTACAATGTTGATGTATGACTTGGTTATACATTATGACAATACATTCATATAGATGAATGAGAAAGGAAAGGTCATGGCTTAAAAGTATTATGTTTGTGTGTCAAGCTGACAATTGGTCAATAGACGTGGATAATTTTACACCAACTTGACAAAAGGTAAAGCTTTCTGCAAGGAAGAAACCTCAATTGAGGGTCCATATAATCCGCTGTAATGCATTTTCTTAACTTGTTATCAATGGGAGAGGGGCTAGCCTATTGTGAGTAGTGTAGTTTCTAGGCTGGTTGTCTTAGGTTCTAAAACAAAGCAGGTTGAAGAAGCCATGAGGATCAAGACAGTAGTAAGCATTCCTCCATGGTCAGTGTTTTACCTCCTTCCTCCAGGTTCCTAAACTCTGTGAGTATCTATTTTATAAGCATACTATTTTTGTAAATACTTTCAAAAGTTTAGCCTTGAGTTTTTCAAATGCTGACTTCTCTGCCCTCATATCTTATTTCATTTCAGACCTGGCATTTTAATGCTTATACTAAGAGTCCCTGTCTGAAGTTTATGTAAAAAGTTCTTACCATTTCTTCTCTGCCTTGTCAATAAATGTTGATCACCCAATGGCTGGGCAGAATAGAGAATAGGAGAGGTCATCCTAGTCTCACAGGAAGCAGGACAGATGAAGATTCAGGTCAGCTTGTAGGATGGAGGAATTGGAGACATCAAGAAGAGTTCAGAAGAGCCACATGAATAATAATATGGAAGTATCAAAGGATGGGGTTGAGAGGGAGCCACATTGGCATAGGGGGTGAAGGTAGATCGTTTAACTGCTCAGCTATTGAGGTACAGTTTTCAATAAATCTCATTTTTCTGTGTGGTTACTGGGAAATAATACATCGTAAAGAAATACAACCTCCTGATTAATTCACTATTATTAAGTATAATTCATTTACACCATTGTTCTGGCTTCCTTCAATGATGGACTACAATGTGAAAGTATAAGCCAAATACATCCCCAAAAGAAATAAAAAGGGCAGAATTTTAGGATAATGTATAAGGGCACAGCTAATTACAATCCTGTTGAAGAGAAACTTTAATCCAGCAGCATGGCTGTCTAGCACCAGATCACATCCAAAGACATTCTTGGTCAATGTGATTCAGCTCAATATGACTTTTATCCATCTGGAGGGAATACAGATACACTTTTAGTACACACCTTTAGTATATACCTTTAGTACACACCTTTAGTCCCAATCAATGATGTCTAACATCAACATGATATATTAGAAATATTTGACATAATTAATCAAATATAATATATACTCAGCTCTCATGAGAACAGTAAAGAATGGACAAGTGAAAGAGCAGTGAAAAGAGAGAGGGAAATGGGGGAGAAAGAAAGGGAGAGGGAGGGAGAAAGAAAGGGAGAGAGAGAGAGAGAGAGAGAGAGAGAGAGAAAGAGAGAGAGAGAGAGAGAGAGAGAGCCAGTTTTACTGGGACAAGTTTATAGAGACATTGCAAGTGAAAACAGAAGCTGGGGAATGAGACTAAACCAGATTACAACAGCAGATTGCCAGAGCTAGTTTGACACCTGGCAGAAAAATTCATTCAGAAGCTGTGAAAAACCAGTTTGACTCAGTGAGTTTGGAGAGGAGTTTGATCCAAAACAGCTGAATTCAGAAGGAGCTAGAAAGTGTGAATTTATTCAGCAGTAAACCTCTGAGAAAACAATTTCATCTGGCTAGTAAAAGTTAATTTTACACTTGTAAAAAAGATTTGCAAACACATTATATTAAAATTATAACTGTGAAAAATGTGACCTGGTGATTTCTGTGTCAACCCACAAAGGAGGATTAAACAGATTGCAGTTATCATATCATGTGATGTGGTGTACATGCCTGCTTCAAAATACATTTACCTAATTTATTATGTAAAGCCTGCAGCTCCCTTACATGTGATTTTTTATCATCTAGACTTGGCATATTAACACTCTCAAAGGTAGAAAAGTGTGTATGCACATATCTGATCACAAGGTTGAGATTCAAATACAGATTAATCAAACCTTCAGAACCTGCAAACTCCATATTTGTCTATCCAATTAAATAAATTAATCTTTGGTCCAATAATTTCATAAATTATGGTATAAATATAGAGAAAAGGAGAGATACTAGCATACTGCAAATGCAAACTTTTGGGAACAATACCATATTTTAATATTTATTTTGAATTATGCATTAAAAATATGAAATTAGTTCTGCTCTACAAGTTAAAACATATACATGGCAAAATTTTTAGGTAAGAATCTATAGCTACTCAGATTATAGGCTCAGGCAGAACTTGCTATTATTAATTTGCCAAATGGATGTATCATAAAACCTATTCCTAATGACTTATTGCTAATGCATCTCTTAAATATATTAATGCATCTCTTAAAACTCTATTTGTAGTGAATTATGACTAACACAGTGATCCAATATTGGAAAATAGTTTTAAAAAATGAAGGCTTCTGAAATGTTTATCCCTAAATGAAAAATCTGTATTTTACTCATTTCTACCACCCTTTTCTCAGGGATCACTGTGGAAAATGGAGCAGAAAGATTCTAAGACAGACTGTAGATGAAAACAAGGAAACCCCAGACACAACAGGGAAGATGCACTCATGAACTCACAGTGAGTGCACAGCAGCATACATAGCCCTGTGTAAACTTAAACCAGACCAAAAACCAGCATAGAAAGTGAAGGAGGGCATGAAGCTAAGAAACCATTCAGCAAGTGGTATTTGCTAAAAGAGAGATTTTTTTTAAATCAGCATTGCCATTTTGAGCTAGACTTCAATCCAGAAGAATCTATACATTAATTAATATATGGTAAGCATAAATTTGACTTTATAAAGATTAAAAAACCTTAAAGGACATCAGAAATTTTAGTGAGTAAATCTGGTAGGAGTTGAATGAGGAGTGAATATGATCAAAACTCATCATGAAATCCTCAACAAACTGAAATATATTTAAAGAAAAATAATTATTTCAAAACGTATATCCCCCCAAAATTGAAATAATAATTATTATGTCTATATTGTCTTTGTCAAATATAATCATTCTGAATCAATATTTGTTTTTAAAGATATACAATTCCAATAAATTATTAATCTAGTTATAGACAAAATGTCCATATTTTCATTTACATACTGTAATTATTTCTTTCTATAAATTTTACAAATTTAATTTGCAATATTTTAAAACATATATACTTAATGTCTTGCAGCCAAACTGTCATCAATACAAAACAGAAAACTAGCCTTTACCTATGACCAAAAGGGCCAGGAAACTTGAGAATGGGACAATGTGACTGAAGAGACAGTGGCCAGATAGCACCCACAGAGAGTCAGATGGCCCCTGAACTGCCAACAGAGTTATGAAAGAGGCAGATGAAATTCTAATAGTCAACGTAGATGCTTCACAACATTCAATAGGGAATGCTGAAGCAGGTCACTATGGGTATGGTTGTTTTGGACCATCCTGGACAGTGGTAAGATTGTGTTGGAGACATGGATTTGCTGAGATCACCCTTCTTGATTGCCAGACAGCCATCTTCTTGTTTTAGGCTCATCAAGGTAATGTATTTAAATTTTGATGATGCCTCTGTCATAGTTTATTTATGTTACATGGTCTTAGTTCTTGATACTGTACAACGTGAACATTGGAATTTTGAAGAAATGTAAATATTCAGCTTATTTTGTGATAGAATAATTTGAGGTGAACTGCAAAACTATTCACATAAATCCTTAACTGCATATGCAATCAAAATAAGATTGGTTAGATGAGACAGTTATCCTTGGCAGGATTTTCCTAAGGTTAAAAAGTAATAAATAAGGCATGTTTCTTCATCAACTCATATATTTAATTGAAATGTATTGAATTTTTTAGAAAAAAATCTAAATACACATAGAACTGTAAAAATTTTAGAAAGTAACCTTTAGGAATTAAAAGTATAAAATTAGAAATAGAAAGCACATTAGACAAACTTCAGAGAAACATTCTTTTGTCAGACCACACAAACTTTTTCTATAGAATTTATTGGGGAGTGATCTCACAGTCAACATCTATCCGGAACATGGGGAACATATCGATTAGAGGGAGAGATTTATCTCTGATATGGTTGAACCATCAATGTTACAGAATCTCATAAATTCTGCCACTTGATGGCCCTCAAGGGGAGACTTAAGTGAATCAAGATATCTAGGGTTGTAACAGATGTAACAGGTCATTTGATGTGAGGTTTTTCTCAGGTGGCATAGCCTTGGGGAAAATGGCTGCATTTGTCTGAGTATCATTCTAGTGAACAGACTCTGCTATAAACCAACAGTGGGCAGCTCTCCCAGCAACTGGTGGAACATGTGTCATTATATCATCCAAAAATATTGGTGCTGTCCTGGGAGGACACATATTGGACAATTTCCTCCCTTCTTGTACATAGTGAATTAAATATACATACATGCAAACAGTTTAAGCTGTGTAGACAGGAACACAAAATATATACACATAGCACAGAGCAGCTGCACAGGAAGTAGTACATGTTTACTAGTATCTATGGGAATATGTATGAATATTAATTATACAATAGTTGCTAATTAACAGCAACTTCATTTGAATAAATAATTGAGACAATTCTTCACAAGGGCAATTTTATTTAGCAAAAGAGAAACTGTAGTCTGCAGCCAAATTCACATTTCTGTCCCATGGAAAGGAATTTCAACTATTGCATAGAGTTTCATTGTTTAATGCCAGAGTATCTGGAAATTCTAAGTTCATTGGTAAAATAAAAGCCTTCAGAAAAATCCAGAAATTTATTTTATCTGCAGCAAAAATATCTACAACATCATTGATTGATACATTTTTAAGTATAACCATTTATTCATAGTCATTTAGGTTATTAGCACAGAGTCCAGGATTAACAGGATTCAAGAAGAAGATGAAAAGAATACAATTGACCCTCATGCCATGGGCAGTTATGGACCTGACTTGGTCTATGGATTGAATATCGGGCTGCCACCACATAGTTTGCCAGGTCCTTAACTGTGAACTTCATAGCCTACAGAGCTATGATACATGAATTGCTATTGTCCTTAAGCTAGCCATTCTGTTTTGTTGTTGTTGTTGTTGTTGTTGTAGCCACCAAAGTGAACTAGTACAATGCATTCATTTCTTTTCTTTTGTATAAAGAACATGATGATCAAAATTATCTTATGTGTACTGGCTAGTTTGGTGTGTCAACTTGACACAGGCTGGAGTTATCATAGGAAAAGGAGCTTCAGTTGGGGAAGTGTCTCTATGAGATCCAGCTGTGGGGCATTTTCTCAATTAGTGATCAAGTGAAGGAGGGCCCCTTGTGGGTGGTGCCATCTCTGGGCTGGTATTCTTGGGTTCTATAAGAGAGCAGGCTGAGCAAGCCAGGGGAAGCAAGCCAGTAAGGAACATCCCTCCATGGCCTCTGCGTCAGCTCCTGCTTCTGACCTGCTTGAGTTCCAGTCCTGATTTCCTTTGGTGATGAACAGCTGTGTGGAAGTGTAAGCTCAATAAACCCTTTCCTCCCCAACTTGCTTCTTGGTCATGATGTTTGTGCAGGAATAGAAACCCTGACTAAGACAAATTGGTACCAGCGTAGTGGGGTATTTCTGTGACAACCTGATCATGTTTTGGGGAGGACTGTGGAAGGACTTTGGAACTTTGGGCTAGATGGTCCATTCAGTGATGAGACCTCTGTGAGATGTTGTGGAGGAGCTTGGAAGATTATGTTGAGAACAGTGCAGAAGATGGAGGCCTGGTTTGTGAAATTTCAGAGGGAAGATTAAAGACTTATCAGGGCCTCTGTGGTTTTGGTTAGCTGGAGCTGAAGAATCAGCTATGAGTAACAAGATACCAAAACCATTAAAGTCAACTGTTATGTTACTGGGACTATTGATGCTGGTTAGCTGGAGCTAAGAAATTAGCGGTGATTAAGAAGAAACCAGCATCACTGAGGTGAAATCTTCTGGAAAGTGTTTTCTGAGAGCACAGAGGGTGTGTTCCAGATAGCCAAGGTTGTGCCTCGTGCTGTAGCAGGTCTTGGTACTGTGTAAGAGTCACCCAGGTGGTACTCCTTTTGAAGGCATGAAGGCATCATGAAGAACAGCTGAGGCTTGGTACAGTGAGAAGCCATGGAAGGCCATTGGTGAAAGTGTACCCTCAGTTGTAATTGACAGCCCAAGACTGAAGGGGTCATGCAAAATAGTTGAGGCTTGGACATGCCAGTACTATGCGATGACCACCAAGGACAGCAGCAGCAGTGGAGTACAGGCAGCTGGAGCCTAGAAGACAAGGTGTGTGCTACAAAGGGCAGAGCTGGAAAGTGACTCAAGCCCTTGGAGGAGCCCAGAAGATCATGAGTTGGATTCCAGACATTGAACCATTGGAGTTTGAGTTTTGCTTTTGATTATGACTGTGCCCTGATATTTTTTCCTCTTGAAAGAAGGTATTTTAGTGGAGCCGACAGTTCAGCGACTTGAATTTTTAAAAGACTTTGAATTTTAAGATATTGGACATTTTAAAGGGATTGAACTTTTAATATGTAAAGACTGTGGGACTTTTTACATTATTGAGATCTTGGGGATGAATAAGAAAGTAAGGGTTGAGGCTTAATAGTGATATGTTGGTGTGTCAAGTTGACAAGGGGTCAATTGTACTGGCTAGTTTGGTGTGTCAACTTGACACAGGCTGGAGTTATCATAGGAAAAGGAGCTTCAGTTGGGGAAGTGTCTCTATGAGATCCAGCTGTGGGGCATTTTCTCAATTAGTGATCAAGTGAAGGAGGGCCCCTTGTGTGTGGTGCCATCTCTGGGCTGGTATTCTTGGGTTCTATAAGAGAGCAGGCTGAGCAAGCCAGGGGAAGCAAGCCAGTAAGGAACATCCCTCCATGGCCTCTGCATCAGCTCCTGCTTCTGACCTGCTTGAGTTCCAGTCCTGACTTCCTTTGGTGATGAACAGCTGTGTGGAAGTGTGAGCTCAATAAACCCTTTCCTCCCCAACTTGCTTCTTGGTCATGATGTTTGTGCAGGAATAGAAACCCTGACTAAGACATTATGTTAGAAAGCGTATTTGGTCCATAGTTCCAAAGGGAAAATCTATACTTGCACAGGGAACATGGGGAGTATGGGAGGCATGGGGCAGATATGTAGAACAAAAGGCTGACAGATCACAATGTAAAGCAAGGCAAGAAGAGAGAGTTAACTGGGATGTGTAAAAGCTGTATAATATCAAATCCTCTTGGAAATGGGAGAAATGGAATGAGGAACTGTGGGAGGGCAGACCAGGAATGGGGGTAATGACTGAAATGTAAAAAAAATAAAAGTAATAAAAAATCTCAAATCCTTCCCCAAGTATATATCTCCTTGTAAACACAATTCCTAATGGTTCTTTAACATTTCCCAAAGAGCTCCAATAACTGGGAACCAAATATTCCAATTCCAAAGCCATGATTGGCATGTACTATTTAAACCATCACAGATACTGATTAAAGATTCCTTATTAGAAAGGGCACCTTGGGGATGGAGCGGTGACCTGGCAGATAAAAGGCAGGTATTGCTATTTCTTCAGTGGAGCTGAGTTCAGTTCTCAGCACCCATGTAAGATGGTGGATAGACCTTTTTAAGTCTAAGGGTATTTGCATTCACATTCACATGCATACACACACATACATGTAATATTTAAATTAATAAGCAGAAATAAAAGTAGATATTACTTTATTTTATAACATGAAAATAAAAATTATACTTATTGATGAATTATCATATAATATCTCATAGCTAATATACAGAGAAGTGAAATGAAGCCTATCTACTTCACTAAATATTACCTGTTTCTTCTAAAAATAATTCCTACTACCAATGTTTCAAGTAGATTTTGTTTAGAAATAAATTCCTTCTAATTTATTGAACTATTATGCCTAAATGCCAGTTATTACTTTCTTTCTTCATCTTTGTATGTCTATGAGTTCTTCATAGGTATTATACTTAATATACATTGAAATATTCTAGTTTTCATTATATTTGTTATTTTGAATTATGAGTAAATTCAGTTAATACTTATACTGTGAGGTAAATCTTCATATATTATTAATAAAAATTAACAATATTCCATTTTTAAAATAAATTTTATGGACAACATAGTGATATTCAAACCATTACTATATTTGCCATTCCAGTAAGTCAAGGATTTCTTAAGATATAGTTAAAATATGCACTTTTGATAGATGCATATGAACATTGAATACACAAGCAGGCAAGTTAGCAAAGAATGTAGGTTGTACAAGTGTTCCATTGTGGGGAAAGAGAAAGTTCTACCCTTGGGCATGGAGTTCTAGGCACTACTGAGCAAGCTAAGAACAACAAACCAACCCTCCATGGCCTATTCTTCAGTTCTTTCCTCTAAGTTCCTGCCTGGATTGCCTGTCCTGTTTTCCCAGATGAAGAATTATAACTTAAAGTTAAATAAGTTCATCCAATTGCTTTTGGTCAACAGATAGGAAATTAAGACAGTAAGATTCTGAGAAGTAATTAACTGTGTATATAAAAAGGCTGACATTGTTCAAATTCATTATCAAATTATTATAGGAACTTTGAAGGCTGGAGAGATGATGGCTCAGCAACTAACAGCACTGACTGCTTTTCCAGAGGCCCTGAGTTCAATTCCCAGCAAACACATGGTGGTTCATAAGCATCTATAATGAGATCCTGTGCCTTCTTCTGGTGTGTCTGAAGAGAGAAACAGTGTACTCATATACATATAATAAATAATCTTAAACAATTATAGGAAGTTTAATAATTTAATATTCAGTGTTTTAATATTAAACTAATGAAACAGTCAGATAAAAAAAGAAAGAATCAGTGTTAACTATGATTTGAACAAAAAAATCAACAAAGGGAAATTAATGAAATAGAATAGGGTAATTGTTCAAATTAGACTATTAGTAATTTAGCTGCTCAAAATCATCACAATGATTACAAATATTAAAATACAATTTGCTTATTTTAGAAGTTGATTATACATATTCAAAAGATGCCTATTATTATATGTACATTACATGTGTTCTATTTAAATGTGTGTGCATATATGCCGAGACTGTAAATTCTATGTTTCTTTCTTAATTGAAACACATGATGCTCCCACAATGTTCTATTAAATTTCTATCCCTGCAAACAGTAGACAAAAATAATAAGTGCTCAAACAATGTTTTTTTATTGTGATTTAGGTTACATTATAATTAACTGAATTTTTATAATATATACTCATAGTATACCACAAATACGTTATTGAAAATATCTGATTTAATAACTAAAATTAATGTATGAGTGAAACAGTCAAAAATTCAAACATTAAAATTACTTTAAGGTGTTTGGAGGGTGCTATTAAGATACTTGCACTATTTTAAGGCAGATAACTGAAGGTTTGCAGCAGAAAGATCAAATTTATCACATAAAAAAAAGAGAATAAACATAGAAAAAATACCTTACTGACTTAGGATCAAAACATATAATTTCTATGTAGTGAGCCATTATAGATTCCGGATTTATCCACAATTCATAATTAGTGCTAAAATATTGATAACTAATTAAGAGGATATGTCATTAGTCACAATAATCAGCAAAATTCTCAATCCCATAGCAATGTTTCTTCTCTATTTCCTAATTGAAAAATTACCATAATTCTTATTGTTATTTTGAACTAACTTAATAACATTTATATAATATAACCCTTTATATAATATAATATCACAAGAAGACTGATTTTGTGACTCAGGTTTTCAGGCACATAATTTTAATGTTAAAATAATCTGTTCACATTAAATGTGCTTGGCATACTATTATAAGCTTCATAGCAGTCTTTTCTAATGTTTTCCTCATCATTTAGTTTTTAATACATTTATTAAATAAAATATATATAAAACTCTACAAGCAAGCACAAGCAGTTAAGGTAAATAGCCACTGCCATTGAGTTACCCAGTTTCCTTGCTCCTCAATATGAGATTGTATTTAAAAATATGAAAATATATAATGCAGAGCTGTTCACTGCAAATACTATGGTGTACATAATGTTTCTAGACCATATCAATTGTGCAAAATCACAGCTCTGTATCTACTGAACATCAAGCACCTCCCCTCTTCCTCCCAGCTACCAATGAACACTCTCCTACTTTTAACTTCTCTACACCTCACCATTTTACATACAGTCAGGAAGTAGAAACATGCAGTGATTGATCTTTTGGGTCCAGCTCATTCATTCAGAATGAGGTCCTCCAGCTTCAATCATGTTCTTAAAAATGGAAATATTTTCTGTTTTTAAACAATAAATAATAATACAGCATATTTTATTTTAGTACCAGTTAATATACCTTCATTCATGGTTTAGATATTATGCATTATGCATAACATAAACTTCATAAAAACATTGCAAATAGATTTTTTCATATATTTGCCATCTCCTTTCATCAACTTTGAAACTTTAAGCTCATTTCATGTGCTATTATGAATATTATGGGATATGAAAGCCTCTAGATATCTCTAAGGATTTTTACATTTAATTTTTTATTCATATGTAAGAGTATGTATCTATGTGTATGGGTCCTCCAGAGAACAGAAGGGACACAGGATGACTGTAAGCAAGAATAACCCGGAGTTGTGAACTGTCTTATGTGGGTGCTGGAAAGTGATTTCAGTCCATCTACAAGATCAGTGAGTGTTTTAGCCACCGAGGCATATCTATTGTTCCACTATCCTTATTTTAATTGTTTTAAATACATATTAAATAACATTGCTGTGCCAGAAAGTATTTTTATATTGAATCATTAAGGAATATTTAATATATCTATATCTGCCCCCATTTAAATTCCCACTAACAATTTCGACGGCTCTCCTTTCCATCAGTCGATCAGCAGTGCTTATTAACTTTCTAAAGTTCTTGTCATCTGACAGGTATAGCCTGATACTTCATGCAGGACATTTTTAAGTCAATGCAGTCAAACGGGTCTAGTTTTCTTCTGTTGTTAAAAAAATATAAAAACAAAACCAAAAAAACAAACCAAATACAGACAAACACAAAAGCATTTCCTAAACATTGTCTAAAGGCAAGGCATTTCCCTTTGTGTCATAGTTTTCTTTCATAGTACCTTGATAAAATATTCTGATCAAACGAACTTAAGGAAGACAGAATTTATTTGTTAGTTAGTTTGCAGTTTGAGGGAGAGCACACCATAGTAGGAAAATCAAGAAAGCAAGATATTGAGGCAGCTCAACTCATCCACAGTCATGAAATGGAGAACAAAGGATGCTTGTGCTCAACTCACTTTCTTCTCTTTACATAGTCCTGGATCCCAGCCAAGGGGATAACTCTACCTACAGTGAGTGAGTATTCCAGCCTCGGTTATCGATTATCCTAATAAAGAAAATCCCTCATAGACATATCCAGAGAGTCACTACTTGAAGTAATTATAAATCTCATCATGTTGAAGGGCATTTGAGATTAATCTCCACACCCTGTTTTCCTCAAATAATTTTCTACTGATAGACTTGCATTAATAGCTATTTCTATTAGGTTAAAAAATTGTTTTTTGAGACCAGTAATAAATAGGAGATAGAAAAATATTAAGAGCCATGGGGGATGAAGGACTACAGGAGAACCATGTTCTCTAAAATCAACAGTAATGTTCATAGGAATTCAGACTAAAGAAGCAACAACAGGTCATTCATAGGTTTGCACTATGTCCTCTGAACACACACACACACACACACACACACACACACACAAACACACAAACACACACACATACATAATGTCTGATACTAAAAGAGTATTTGGTGAAAACAGGGTATGGAAGTTAATCTCAAATGTACTTCAACATTATGAGATTTATAATCACCTGAAGAAGTGAGTCTGTATATATGTATATTATAATGTATATGTATAGCTTTTAGTTTATTATTTTTCTGGGACTCCTGAGAGTGTATGAATGAGTAGGTCTCTGATTCTAGTGCCTTTTCTCAGGGCTCTATTCCCTCAGTTTGTTTACCTTTTTCAACTTTGATGTGATGGTTTTGTTTTACCTTATATTTTATTTTATAAAATAATAACACCAATTGATAGGCTAAATGTTTTTAATAAAACATTTTAAATATTTTTAAAACAGCATAGAGAAAGCATCTGTAGTTACTTTAATTTATTTCACAATAAGGCCTAATGTTCAAGACTGTAACAGGGAATCAGTTTTTAATTTTCATTATATTCCCGTGGTTTCTGCTTCCCTCTACAGTTGTTTACTTTTGGGCATATATGTCATGGAAGTTAATATATTTTAAAAATATAAATTATGTTAATATCAACAACTGAATTGACCTCATGCTATAAAATATTCATCTTCTAAATTATAATTATTATTTGGATTTCTAATATTGTGTATCTACCAGACAAAAAAAGATTTCACATTTTTCCTTTCCCTTCTACTTCTTGATATCTTTTTACAGAAAATTTATCATACAAAAGACTGCTGAAGAATAGAATACTAAAAGTTTGAGGATAGATTCCAGTGGAAACTCTGTCTTATTCCTTTTTATAATTTATTTTTATTTCATTTATTTATTTTTACAAGTTACTTTTACAAGCAATATTATACTTGTAATAATGACATAAATGATGATATAAATCGCCATGGAAAAACACATGAATGGATGGGGAGTGGGCTTGAACTTACTGGAACAGTAGACAATTTCCTGAACAGAAAATCCACTGAGATCAACAATTAATAAATGAGACCTCATGAAACTGAAAAGCTTCTAAAAGATAAAGGACATTGCCAATAGGACAAAACAACAGTCAATGATTGGGAAAAGGTCTTCCCAACCCTACATCCGACCAAGGGTTAACATTCAAAATATACAAAGAACTCAACAAGTTGGACACCAACAACCCAGATAACCCAATTAAAATTGGGGTTCAGATCTAAACAAATAATTCTCAACAATGAAACTCTAGTGGCAGAGAAACACAGATATTTTCTTCATCTTTATTCATTAGGAAAATGCAAATCAGAATGACTCAGATCCACTTTTTTTTCATTCATTCATTAATTCATTCATTCAGGCTTGGACTTTTTTTTTCTTTTTTTATTTAATTTTTGTTTTCTATATTCTATGTTTACATTCCAAAGGCTTTCCCCTTTCCCAGTCCCCCCCCCCACCATATGTCCCATAATTCCTCTCCCCCCAACTATTCCCCAATCATCTCCCCCCGCCATGATTTCTCTGTTCTGGGTTTACAAAACTGGATCCAATCTTTACAGGCCCAGGGTCCTCTCCTTTTTTTCTTCTTGGGAGTCATTTGACTTGCTAAATGTGCCTTGAGCATTTAGGGCTTCTGGGCTCATTAATATCCACTTATCAGTGATTGCATTTCATGTGTATTCTTTTGTGATTGGGTTAGCTCACTTAGGATGATATTTTCCAGATCTAACCATTTACCTACAAATTGCAGGAGTTCATTATTTTTAATTGCTGAGTAGTACTCATTGTATAAATATACCACATTTTCTGTATCCATTCCTCTTTTGAGGGATATCTGGGCTCCTTCCAATTTCTGGCTATTATAAACAAGGCTGCTATAAACATAGTGGAGCATGTGTCTTTATTGTATGCAGGGGAATCCTCTGGGTATATGCCCAGGAGTGGTATGCCAGGGTCCTCTGGAAGGGACATGCCCAATTTTCTGAGGAACCACCACACTGATTTCCAGAGCGGTTTTACCATTTTGCAATCCCACCAACAGTGGAGGAGTGTTCCTCTTTATCCACATACTCTTTTGCTTTAGGATGGAATGTTATATATATATATATATATATATATATATATATATATATATATATATATATATATATCTTCAATCCAATTGGTCCAAAGCTTCAATTAGTTTCACTGTGTCCCTGTTCAGTTTCTGCTTTCCTGATCGGTCCATTGAGGAGAGTGGAGTGTTGAAGTCACCTACAATTATTGTGTTAGGTGCAATGTGTGCTTTAAGCTTTAGTAAAGTTTCTTTTACGAATGAGGGTGCCCTTACATTTGGGGCATAGATGTTCAGTATTGAGAATTCTTCTTGGTGGATTTTCCCTTTGACAAGCAAGAAGTGACCTTCTGAGTCTCTTTTGATGACTTTAGGTTGAAAGTCAATTTTATCTGATATTAGAATGGCTACTTTGGCTTGTTTCCTGAGACCATTTGCTTGTAAAATTGTCTTCCAGCCTTTTACTCTAAGGTGGTGTTTGTCTTTGACACTGAGATGTGTTTCCTGTATGCAGCAAAATGTAGGGTCCTGTTTCAGTATCCAGTCTGTTAGTCTGTGTCTTTTGATTGGGGAATTGAGTCCATTGATATTAAGAGATATTAAGGAATAGTAATTATTTCTTCCTGACATTTTGGGCGTTATTATTATTATTATTATTATAATTATTATTTGTATTTGAGTGGTTCTCTTCTTTTGGGTTGGATGAGATGGGGTTTCTATCTTGTTTCTTCTGGGGTGTAGATTCCCACCTTGTGTTGGTATTTTTCCCCTATTATCCTTTGTAGGGCTGGGTTTGTAGATAAATATCATGCAAATTTGGTTTTATCGTGGAATACCTTGGTTTCCCCATCTATGGCAATTGAGAGTTTTGCTGGGTATAGTAGTTTTGGCTGAAGTTTGTGTTCTCTTAGAGTCTGCATGAGGTCTGCCCAGGATCTTCTAGCTTTCATGGTCTCAGGTGAGAAGTCTAGTGTAATTCTGATAGGTCTTCCTTTATATGTTACTTGTCCTTTTTCTCTTACTGCCTTTAATATTCTTTCTTTGTTTAGTACATTTGGGGTTTTGATTATTATGTGACGGGAAGTATTTCTGTTCTGGTCCAGTCTATTTGGGGTTCTATAGGCTTCTTGTATATTCACGGGCATCTCTCTCTTTAGGTTGGGGAAGTTTTCTTCCATAATTTTGTAGAAGATATTTGCTGGCCCTTTAAGTTGTAGATCTTCATTCTCATCTATCCCTATAATCCTTAGGTTTGGTCTTCTCATTGTGTCCTGGATTTCCTGAATGTTTTGGGTTACCAGCTTTTTGCATTTTGCATTTTCTTTAATTGTTGAATCCATGGTTCCTATGGTATCTTCAGCATCTGAGATTCTGTCTTCTATCTCTTGTATTCTATTGTTGATATTTGCATCTATGACTCCTGATTTCTTCCCAAGGTTTTCTATCTCCAACGTTGTCTCCCTTTGTGATTTCTTAGTTGTTCCTACTTCTGTTTTTAGATTCTGTATGGTTTTGCTCAGATCTTTCAATTGCTTGTTTGTGTTTTCCTGTAATTCTTTAAGGGATTTTTGTGTTTTCTCTTTTATGACTTCTACTTGTTGACCCATGTTCTCTTGTATTCTTTAAATGATTTTTGTTTCTCCCCCTTATTGGGATTCATTTTTTGCTCTATATTCTCCTGGATTTCTTTAAGTGATTTTTGTTTTTGCCTTGTATGGGCTTCTAGCTTGTGATCTATTTTCTCCTCTATTACTTTAAGAAATTTATCTAAGTCATCCTCTATCTGCATCTTTACCAGTGATTTTAGATCTGAGTCTTGTTTCTGGTGTGTTGAGATATCTGAGATTTAATTGTGTTTGCCTTGTAAGGGCTTCTAGCTTTTGATCTATTTTCTCATGTATTACTTTAAGAGATTTATCTAAGTGTTCCTCTATCAGCATCCTGACCAGTGATTTTAGATCTGTGTCTTGTTTTTCTGGTGTTTCGGGGTATCCAAGATTTATTGCTGTCAGGGAACTGGGTTCGGATGCTGCCATACTGCCTTGATTTCTGTTAGTAATGATCTTACGTTTGCCTTTTGCCTTTCCTATTAACTCTGGTGTTAGTTGGTCCTGTAGTTACTAGCTGGTGCTTGACCCTCCTGTGGGCTCGTAAGGCTATTTCGCCATGACTGGGACACCTGAACCACTGCCCTGTAGGGCTCCTCCTCCCCGATTGCTGACAGGTGGCCTCAGTCCCCCGAGGTCTTAAACTCAGGATATCCCAGGTACTTGGTTCTGCCTGCTGGGCAGCTGCTCTGCACTGCTCCTGCTCAGGGTTTTCTGTCTGGTGTCCTGATTCCCCAGAGGTCTTAAAGTCAGGATATCTCAGTTATCTGGTTCTGCCTGCTGGTCCAAAGCTGCTGGGAAGCTGGCTGAGTCTGGCTACCCCGCTGCCACTGGATGGGAAGCACCTGGCAAAATGGCGCTCACTGCAGGGAGTTCAGGGTCCGCCCTGCGAGCTCAGAGCACAGGCTCGGCTGGTGTCCCCCAAACCGCTACTCTGTGCACAGCTCCAGCTCCAGGCCTGAGTCCCCGAAGGTCTTAAACTCGGGATATCTCGGGTACCTGGTTCGGCAGGCTGGGTCTGAGCACCTGGGAAGCTTGCTGAGGCTGGCTCCCCTGCTGCCGGCTGGATGGGAAGCAGCTGGCAAGGTCTCTGTCTTATTCCTACATGTGGAATACTATATGATAAGACATGCTATTTCTGTCAACACTACTAAGGTCCATGAACAAGTTTTACTTTTAGTTTTTAACAAAACCAGTTAAAAGAATTTTAGGCACTCTGTAATTTACATTTTGAAATGTTTGCAATGCTTTAGTTTTAATGTCTAAAACAGCAATGATGCTTACAATATGACATCTAAATATTAATAAAAATAATTATATTTAGGTTCTCATTTTTTGATTATTTAAAGATACAATACTGTCATCCTGTTAAACCCCTGAATTGTATAAAAGAACAAAGTAAACTAACAAAAGATAGTAGGATGATTAGAGGAAGAACTGGAATTAGAAACCAGCTCAGTGAATAATATTCTCTTTTGATGTATTTAAAAATAACAACTGGGTCATTCTGTAATTAAACTTTCTTGGTGGAAAAGGCATTCAAAAGAAAATAAATAAGAGGTTTGATAATGTATGAGTTCTGAAATAATCAATTATTTGCATTTGTTTAAACCTTCTTTTAATCCATATATCATAATTGAAATCCTCATGGTCTGAAACTTTATTTGGCAGGCTTCCTTTTGTTATTATAAATGTTTCTAAAGGATGACCAGGTCATGTTGCCATCAATATTATGCTCATATTAGAAAAACTGAAGTTGTGTCTTCTGGTATAAAGCACGGTCTCCTTAGTTGCACTAGGGTTACTTTAGTTGACATCCAAGACATCACTGTGTCTTCTCAGGCACTCCGAGGTCACAGTGCCATTGTTATCTTTTATAGAGCAATATATAATTTATCTACATCCCCCAACAAGATATCATAAGTATTAAAGTACTTAGTAAGTTTCCGAAATGTTTGAATATTTAGACAAGAATAGCATATGCTAGGCTAAAAATAAAGGCTATTAATAAAAGCCTTTATGCAGTACTGCTGTCATCAAACCCATCTGTCCCTGTGAGAACTCAGCATGTTCACAGCTACTGCCAAGAGAGCTGCCCTGGGTAGCAAGGACTTTAAATGACCTATCCACTCATGACTACAGCCATTTCTCTGTATTCATCCAGTTAAATGACTGTGAGCTAACAGATATAATACTTCTCTTTCAATCTAGTGACATGCTTTCTAGTCCAATTCAACTCCAATAGGCTTTTTTCCCCTCCAGCTTTGGTATTATTTTTTTCAGCTAAAGTTTCAGTTGCCTTTTGTAAAATATGACTCAAATTCATTTGTAGTCTAAGTTGTTTATGTAGCAAGTATGAAGTGATTAATTTTCAACAATTATATAATTACATATTCATTTCAGCCATATAAAAAATAAATCCAGTGGGGGGGGACGATACACTGAGACCGTTGAGTATTTGCTTCTGCCTATGAATAAACCTCTATATATTGATTCATAGGTCTTAATAGATGGAAAATCCACGGTAATTTAGAAATCCTTCCGATCCTACCTTGGCCATTCTATTATTCTTCTTAGTAATTATAATCTATGCCATAATGAATCAAAATATTATTTCATATTGTGCCTACTTTATCAATATACTTTAATTCTTGAAGGAAAAATAGCTAAACATTTTCTGTTTAATTTAATTTAAAATTCTTATTTAAAGTTACCTATATTGTAGAAATATCTATAATATAAAGACACTTTAAATAGTATTATATAAGAGGTAGATTTAAACCTCAATCATTACATTATGATGGCTTATACAGAGGACAACATTTTGGCATAGGAAGAAAGAAGTGGATGTTATGCATAATGCATAATATCTAAACCCTGAATGAAGGTATAGTAACTGGTACTAAACATGAAATATGCTGTAATAATAGTTAGTGGTGAACAAATGAACCTGAGAGGGCTTAGAAAGAAAGGAAAGTTGGGTGCATGTCTACAATAAGACACTGAAGACAAAAAATTAGGAAGGAGATTCTAACAAATAAAAATGGCAAAGACATCAGTCCCATCACATTCAAAAGGCTTTGAAACATTTTACATTTTTAATTAAGTTTTCTAAAGATCATGAATCACATTATTTTTGTTTTTACCTTACAATACTTGACATAAAATAAATGTACTACTAATTTTATCTAGAATTTGAAACGAGAAATTAAATGTTATTTGATATTCTGTTAGTCACTTTTAGTACTTATTTGTTGTAAGACATATTCTCTCCATGTAGTACATGATGGCTTTGAATTCATGATCTTCTAATCTTACTATGTTAAGTTCTGATGGCTGGAGTAATGAGAAAGCACAGCCCCACTTTGCAGAGAAATTTTTGTTTTTTATTTACTTTGATATTTTGATATTTCAGTTTATGGACAATTACAAATCAAAGAACAAATGACTAATGGGAAGAAATGTAAGGAGACTAATGTAAGAAAACATAAGAGTAATAGAAGAAAAAAATGTAGGACAGCATTGAAATAATCAGGACACATTTCTATATGCTAAAGGTAGATTCACTTTCCAACAGAAAAGAAGGAGCTCAAAGTTTTGGTTTTTTTTTTTAAATTTTTATTTTCTATATTCTATGTTTACATTCCAAAGGCTTTCCCCTTTCCCAGTTCACCCCCACCATACGTCCCATAATTCCTCTCTCCCCAACTATTCCCCAATCATTATCCCCCCCCCCACGATTTCTCTGTTCTGGGTCTTCAAAACTGGATCCAATCATACCTTTCAGCAAATTCCTCACTGAAAATAAGAGATACTTCTCAAATACATATAAATTTAAGTCATACCTATTCTAAATAATTTTATGAATATAATAAATTTATCAGAAAATAACTTGTGTATTTTCCAGAAATATAATGTGGTACAGGTCTTATGCAGAAGCATTAAAGTGAGTAACCTAACACTGTAAAATAAAACACACAAGCATGCATGTGAGTATACATAGCCTGTCTTTTGTGCACATCAAACTGTTAAAAATGTATGCATACATATTTTTATATATACATATTATATAGCCTGTACTGTAAAGTGAAGATCAAGAAACTATAAAAATTAGTGAGATTTTCAAGTAGTTAATATGCAAAAACTTTCTAAAGGTATATTATATTTATGATTAGATTAATGCATACTAACATGTTCTCAGAGTTCATCTTCATGCATCTTAAATGAATTATATGTTCACACAATTGATTGCAACTGTTGGCCAATTCTAGATGCGCTTGATAATGATTGCATATAACAAGCAATACTTTGCTTTGCTAGGAATCTGGCATAGATGATTAATGATTTTATAACTATGTTTTACAAAGTCAAAAAATTACCTTTTATGATAATGGAATTTTCATGTATTAATAAACTTTTCATTATTTTCTAATAATAAATTGATGAAATACTTTAACAGGAAGGAGGCAAAAGCAGAGGAAGCAGCTTTTTCCCAGGAAGTAGGATTAAGAATGTAAGTTCTATGGCTGGAGGAACTTCAGAGAACAAGGGTCAATATTTAATGAAGCTTTTTCCTGGGCTGCTTCTTGCTCAGTCTGAGTTCCCAGTGAGTGGTCATGAACTTTAAAAAATATTAAAGGGATATGTCATATGACTTCATTCATTTGAAATCTAGAGGAGATCAATGGCTTGCCAAGGTCAATTAGTGAAAGAAAGAATAAAATCTAAGGAACCAACAGCCTAACAGATACTGTCATTCCTACACTGCCAGATTGTGAAAACCTCGGAAGCCTAGGTACCACATCAATTCTCCTATTGGTTCACTGGAAGGGAAAGACTTCCTCTGAAAGATGGCCATGTGCATTTGGAATGAATGCTTCTTCTCTGTCTTCAGTATCTTTTCATTAATAACCTAGTTGTTATTTTGTTATTTGCTGTAATCAACTACTCTGCATGTTTTATTTGTTTGGTTATGTGATTATGATGCTCTCACTTGTTTTAAATACACAGCAACAAGTCCTCAATTCCTAGAGCGATGCTACTGCATAAGACAAGGATATAGAAGACAAGGATAGAGAAGATAGGATGGAGGAAGTAAAGTGATATGAGTAATTCATAAGCAATATAACTAAACAGGGCTCTTTAAAACATAGACCCTTGTACTATGATAAACACACACACACACACACACATTCTCTCTCTCTCTCTCTCTCTCTCTCTCTCTCTCTCTCTCTCTCACACACACACACACACACAGACACACACACACACACACAGACACACACACACACACACACACACACACATTTTTCTAGTTGACTGCCAAATTATTATAGCAAGCAAAACATCTTCATAATAGGATTACATGCTTGGGCTTTGCCAATATTTTGGAATATAATTACTCAGTTTGTATTTTTGCATAGGTTTTTATTACTTAACATAGACCCTTCTAGGGGAACTTTTCAATATCGCTATGAAGAATGTCACTATGCTCATTTGCATAGCCAGTTGTTGCTGATGTGTCTGCTTAAGTCAGACATCTCCTATATACCACTTGCAGATCACGGGCCGAATCAATAGTGTTTAAATCAAAAGTCACACCTAATTTTGAATTGCCTTAAACAATTATAAATTTTATAATGTTACCTTTTTTTTACATAAGAAAAGCACATACACTTGATGGAGCAATTTTCGAGGTTGTTGAATAAAAGGCAAAGAACATTAATTAAATTCCCAAGACAAAGTAAGGATGAAATATCATCCGTTCCCCTCTGCCACTCCCCTTTCCTCCTTTCCTCCTCTGCACATTCTCTCTTATTCTATACCTGGAATCAAACAAAGGCTTTGTTTGTTTTATTACTGACATACCTTATCAGCCTTTTACTTTCACTTGCTTCGTGGGTTTTGAAATTCTACAGTGTCTAAGAACAAACAAAAACAGAAAAAAATTGCATGTGCAAACATTTTATAGGACAGAGAGACATTATGTTGCATTGGAATTTAACTGAAATTACAAGTAAGGGTTTTTTTAAAACACAATGCTCTGGCTGTCTTTCTCTTCAGCCTACTTCCTCAAATTTTCCTATTCTATTACTTAAACTCTAAAACACTTTACTCTTATTTGGTCATGATGGGCAGTTATTCTTGTACACTATTGACTCTAAGCAGTATATTCTACTTCTTATTTCTGTTTGCCCACATCGAACCCTTATTTTCCATCAAATCCCACACATCTCCCCTCTTCACATTCATATTTTTGTCTGCTAAGTTTGTTCTCCACTTTCCTTTTGTAAATCATATAAGTGAAACGTTTATTAAAGGTTTCAAACAAGGATTTTTTACATTCTCTGAAGCAACATTTTCTATTTAGCATTTATTAATTTTTAACCATCTATGATTTTGTATTCATTTGGCATGCACTTAGTCAAGGGAGAAGGATGTAGTAGGTTCTTAGTAAACTAGTATTAACACAACATCTTGAACTTCAGTAATCTTTAAATCATCATGAATGTCTATTAGAATAAATAAGTATGAAACTAGAAAACAGGGAAGAGATATTAAAAGCCTTAGATTTAAATAATATGCAAACTTACAGAGAAAAGAGGACCTACAAAACTTGACTGCAAAGAATATGGTTGTGTATGCATTTAATTATATAAATTGCAATATAGAGACACATGGGTCTACACAAATTCAAAACTAGCCTGGTCTATGTAGTGATGTCCAGGCTAGTCTGGGCTACACAGTGATACTATAACTTAAACAAATATACAAACAATCAAACAAACAATAAGAACAAATGAACCATATCTAGTAGAGAAAATACCATAATTACTAATTGTATTTCCAGGGTGAGACTCATCCATTGTACCCTGGGTCTCAATTGCTCAGACCCCCTGCAATTTCTCAGATGTAGAAAAGTAATAATGAGGAGTCTATGGACACAAATGAGAATACATGACAGATAATAATTGGGTGTGATGTTGAAGGACAATTGAGCTAAAAACTAGAAGGGAAAGAATAACCTGACCTGAAGCGGTCCTTCCAGCACTTGATCCTCAACCCCTTGCATCTAAGTCTTCATGTTAAAAATATCTTATTCATGCCAGTCAGATGGTTTTGTTTTCTTATGACTGCCTTAACAAGCAAATTAAGTAAGTTAATAACTTGATACCAAAATGATCAGACTTTGTTCTTTGTCAGTTTCATTAATGACTTTTCTATGTATAAACCAGTCTGAGCATGATGTCTTATTGAACATATTCAACATTATATAAGTACATAGTGTTTTTTCTCTTCTTATGTCTTCAATTTGTTACAGTATTTGATTTGCTGGAATTGTTTCTTGTTTAGAAATATGGACCAAATGACCCTGGCAGGGTAATGCTTACAACAGACATTTCAGAAAATATTTAAGGCATAACACAATTGAACAAATCAAGTGAGAGTCAGACATGTGGACTCCTAAGGGACACTATTTTGGTGACAAGTGAAAGACCAATAACTTCTGTTTCTTTTCTCAGAACACAGTTTTGTCTTTTAAGTTGCATCAGTTTTAACTTCGGTAAAAGTTGAATCTCTTTAATGAATATGCATTTGGTTGCTTCTCTGTTAGTTAATATCTGAGTTGAATTGAAGCAGGTGAGATAATGGAACTGTAATTGGATGATGTATAAATAGTTAACACCTAATTTTCATATTCTCTCAAAGTACTTTATAGTAATATCATAAAAACAATTTAAACTGTAAGAACTGTAGTGGTGGAAAATGACTTTGGATAAAGTAATTATTTTTGGTAGAATTATAAAATAAAGTAACAAATATGATACTATGAAATACATTTGAATTTCTTAAGTTATTAATAATAATTATTATTTACATTAAGACTATTTTTGAGCTTAGTGGTTTTATTTTTCATAAAAGGAAAACTACCTGATACTCATGTCAAATCCATCTTTTATTGAGTATTGCTTTATTTATACAAATCACATTGCCAAATTAGAAGTTATATTTACTTCTAGTCAATTTATACATGATATATTATGGAAATAAGTCAGTCATTGTTCTTTAATAATGTTGATAAATCTCATATGTTCCTTTTCATCTCAATAGGAAGATACCATTATCAGTGGTAATAATAATCATATTTCATTTAAAATATAGAGATCATATATCATTATTGGACTTCTATAACAAAATATCACAAACTGATAAGACTGAAGAGCAAAGTCTTTTTTTCCTCACAGTGTAGTCTACAAGTTCAAACTCAAGTTTCCTTTATCTTTGACCTGTAAGTGCCTCATGCTTGATGTCTCTCCACCTGTTTTTTCTGTATGCATATAAATCCCTGGTGTCTTTCCATGAGTTCAATTTTCTTTTTTATACAAACAGGAACAGAATTGGACTTGAACTCACCCATCTCCCCTTTTTTTTACATAATGTCCTCTTTGAAAGCCCTATCTATACATGCATAGACTCTAGGAGGATCGCTAAAGAGTCTTCAGTGCATGCATCTAAGCAATGAAGAAAATACAGTTCACTCCATGACAATGATGGCTATAATTCTGGATACTTTCAAGGCCACAGCTTCTGTAAGAGGCTATCTGGCTTATCTAGTACCCTCAGTCACAATTTACCTTCACCAATGCAGTAACTAACCATTCATACTACCACAGTCATACTCTACAAATTTCTTCACATTCTGTTCATAGAAACACATTTTTTCACATTAATAAAATTAGGAAATAGTTGTGTTTTAAAATATTTTTAAAGTGGAATGAGCTCAGTGATTAATGTACTTGTGTGAGGAGTGATCTTGCTTTTCAGAACATATCCATATACAAAAGAGATAAAAGGTTCTTTCTATAATTCTGTCTTCAGGGAAGAACATAGCTCAACTTGGATCAGTAAACTAGGCATGTAGGAAAGCACTGGGTTTTACTGATAAAACTTTCCTTCAATGAATGAGGAGTAAAAGTACCCAGATCTCTAGAAATTAGGCTTCCACATATATACACATACATACAAAGCATGCATTCATACATACATGCATACCACATACACAAATGCATAAAATGGGGAGAAAGCAAAGATAAGATAAAACAATATTTTTGCAGAGAAATACAGTTCTATGAGTTTCATTGGATCATTCCAAATAATAAATATTCCACCTGTGGTTTATAACAACTTTTACAGAGGAATCTATAGTTGATGTAAGGACAATCCCTGAATTAACAGAGAACATGTTCTACCACAATAGGGAAATAATTATGTCAATCACCACATGAAACTATTGTTAAAGCAAACTATGCATAGTTTAAGATAAGCATTTTGGGACTTAAGAATTCTGTTAGTATATAATTTTTTAATCATTTTGAAAATTATTTAAATGGAAAAACATGGAGAATTCTAGGTGAAAATTATCCAGGCACAGATGATTAGCATAGAGTTGAAATGTATCCCTTTAAATAAATTCATCTGGAATACACAGTGAGAGTTGAAGCACATGTCATGCGATATAACACATTTTGGTACATTGCAAATGAACAACTGTAAAAGATGGTATGGTATTATATAGGTGTAAACTATTGATTCTGTGAAAAATAGAGATAAATATATTGATGTTCCTTGAACATAATACTGATGTTTCTATTTGATACTTATACTAAGAGTTTTAGGATGTCCAAGAACTCCTTTTGATTCTAAAATTGGTGGCACTGTGTTCTTTCCCTTGATTAATGAAGATTCTAAACCTGTTTTTGTTTGTTTGTTTGTTTTTAAAGAAAAATAGGTTGTGACAACAGACCAAATGTGTTGTTTTTAGTACATGGAGATTGAACGACTTCAACTATTCATTCAGCATTAAATAGTTGAATTTAATAAAATGATTAAAAATTAAAACATTAATTTAAAAAGCTATTTTGTTTTAAAATAGGTATTTGTACAGTTGACATTATATGAGACATAGGGATATATATTTATATATACATATATGTTATTTGTAGATAATATATATAATTTTCTAAAGATAAAATTATATATTGGTTTTGAACATTTAATAAGAATGTTAAAATGAGATGACTTTTAAGGACATTAAATTTAAGATTATTTCAAGTTGTTTTTACATTTAATCGATCAGCAATTACATTTAACAGATAATCGTGTGTCACTGCTAAGCTTTCAGATAAAGAAGGTATATTATTCCTATTTAATATTCAAGGCAATAAAAACAGAACAAGAATGGGTGGAATTTTATGCAGTGGCCTGATATGTTACATACTTAGCAATTATGAGGGACTTGAAGATATCAATAGGGGCTCAAAGCCTAAACTATTTGATTCAATCTCTACAATGTGAGTGACCAGTAAGGCTAATAACTGCAGATGTAAATATTTACTTGTAACTAGTCGTAAGCCATGACAATAGAGTTGAATCAATGCAGTTAAACATTGTTAGACCATGGTTTTCAATATGATATAATTGACAAAGGATAATCATAGAAGCCTCAGTATTGAAAATGTTGGAAATTTATGAGTGGATGGATTTGATTTTATTAAAAAAGTATGTTATAATTTCTCTGGACTATTAATATTTACATTAATTTACACTTCTATAAAAATGGACTTATATTAAAGAAACCAGAGATTAAACTGAAAGTAGAAGAAATTCCTGACTATATACACTATATTTGCATCTTGCAACTTCAACAGTTTAAAATGGTACACAATTATGGTGGGTTAATTTAGAGAACTCCACATTGCTGCCCTTTAATTGGACATCACCTAAAACATTGTTGCCACTGTGTGTTAGTGGCTTTTGGCTTTTCTATTACTTTAAAGAGACGCTAACCAGAGACAACTATAAAAGAAGACATTGAGTGGGGTTCATGTTTTCAGAGTGTTATATTCCATACTCATTACTACAGATAGCATAGCAACACACAGGCAGGCATGGTGCTGGAACAGTAGTTGAGAATTTACCTTCTAATCCACAAGCAGTAGGGACACACACACACACACACACACACACACACACAGAGAGAGAGAGAGAGAGAGAGAGAGAGACAGAGACAGAGACAGAGACAGAGACAGAGAGAGACAGACAGACAGAGACAGAGACAGACAGAAACAGAGACAGAGAGACAGACAGAGATCTAACCCTATATTGTATGGAGTTTAGAATCCCAAAAGCCATATCTCCCCCACCCCAGCATTACACCTCCTATATCAAAGCCAGATACTTCCTAATCATTAAGAAGGAATTCTACCAACTGGGAACCATACAAACAAACATGAGTTTGTAGGGGTCATTGTCCTTCAAACAATAGCATACAGGCAAAATTGCTTTTGTACAGAAGGAAATGTGAAGGTACAAATGTTTTTTAAGAAGAAATAAGACAATAGGATATGAGATTTAGATTGAGAACCCTAGCAAAATATACCCAATATTCTGCCATGAAATTGCATTTCGAAAACCCTCTGCATGGGTTCAATAACTACTCAACACTTGGTATTGAGTTTAATTACTGAAGAGAACTGGAGATTCAAACTTGTAAATATGATTGATTCAGACAGGAGTCTAACACAGCTACAGTAAATACCATTCTGACAAGTCTTCCATGGCTGCTACTAGCACTGTGGCTCAGCTATCATGTGGAAACATGCTCACAAAATAGGAGCACAGACACAGGATATTCTCTTCACTAAAAACTAATTGTGGCAACATCATGCTGAGGCTAGCATTCATTAGCAGTCATTATTAATGATTAATCTGATCTAGTCTTAAAAGAAAATGTGATATTTAGAATTTTTAACTATTTGTTTGCTTGTGTTAAAAATCCAATGGTAAGAACACAAGATACCTAGGAAAAAATGTTCCTTTTCTTTCTGCATTTGGGTATGGTTGAAGGATATTATAATCCAGGAGCAGTGTAACCTTCTTGTGCTAATAGACACTGACCTATCTACAGTGGCTGTATACTGGAAAGGGAGTTCTTGCTCCCTTAATGACAGCACAGAGACTAAGCATAACCATACTTCTTTATGTAATATGATATTGAGGTTATGTGGGGGCTGGAGAGATAGTTGTTCTTCCAGAAGTCCTTAGGTTTGATTCCAAGCATGTACCTAGCAGTTTATATCCATCTGTATTCCCAGTTCCAGGTGAAGAGAAACCTATTTTCTTTTGTAGATAGCAAGCACATATACGGCACACAGATATACATGCAAGACATACACCAATGCACAATATATAAAATATAAATAAAATATTTTTAAAAGACGCTTTTCATATTTTTGAGTTCTGTGGACAGTATCTTGGTTACTCTATGCTTTTTTTGTGCTAACATCCCCTTATTCATGAGTACATACCATACATGTCCTTTTGCGTTTGAGGTACCTTACTCAGGATATTTTCTAGTTCCATATACTTGCCTGAAAAACCTAGGATGCCCTCATTCTTAATGGTTGAGTAGTATTCCATTGTGTAAATGAATCACACTTTTGTATACGTTCTTCTGTCTTGGGACACCTGAGTTGTTTTCAATTTCTGGTTATCACAAGTAAGGCCACTATGAACATAATGGAAAATGTGCCCCTGTGGTATGGTAGGAGTATCTTTTGGATATAGTCCCAAGAATGGTATTTCTGGGTCTTCGATAGGTATATTTCCATTTTCCTGAGCACACTCCAGATTAATTCCCAGAGTGGTTATACCAGTTTGCAATCCCAGCAGCAATGGAAGAGTTTTCCTCTTTCTCTACATCTTCTCCAACATGTGTTCGTCACCTAAGGTTTTAATCTTAGCCATTCTGATTGGTGCAAGGTGGAATCTCAGGGTCATTTTGATCTGCATTTCTTTTTTATTGTATATTTACTTTATTTACATTTCAACTCTTATCCCCTTTCCCAGTTTTCCCCCTCCCAGAAACCCCCATCCCATCTTCCCTCCCCCTGCTTCTTTGAGGTTGTTCCTCCCTACCTCAGCGCCTTTGATTCCCCTACACTAGGGGATCTTTCCAGCCTTTTTAGGACTAAGTACCTCTCCTCCCATTGATATCTGACAAGAAAATACTCTGCTAGATATGCAGCTGGAGTCATGTGTACTCCTTGGTTGATGGTTTAGTCCCTGGGAACTCAGGGACTGGGGGTCTGGTTGGTTGATATTGTTGTTCTTCCTATAGGGTTGCAAAACCCTTCTCTTTCAGTCCAATCTCTAACTCCTCCACTGGGGACCCATCACTCAGTCCAATGATTGGCTTCAAGCATCTACTTATGTATTTTTAAGGTTCTGGCAGAGCCTCTCAGGAGAAAGCCATATCAGGCTCCTTTTACCGTGCATTGCTTGGCATCCACAACAGCATCCAGGGCTAATGTCCAATATATAAAAAGAACCCAAGAATTTGGACTCCAGAGAAGCAAATAACCCTATTAAAAGTGGGGTGCAGAGCTAAAAAAATTTTTCAACTGAGGGATGTCAAATGGCAGAGAAACATCTAAAGAAATGTTCAACATTCTTATTTATCAGGGAAATGCAAATCAAAACAACCCTGAGATTCTACTTCACATCAGTCAGAATAGCTAAGATAAAAAACTCAGGTGACAGCAGATGCTGGCAAGAATGTGGAGAAAGATGAACACTCCTCCATTGTTGGTGGGATTGCAAGCTGGTACAACCACTCTTGATATCAGTTTGGAGGTTCCTCATAAAATTGGCCATAGTACTACCTGAGGACCCAGCTATACCATTCCTGGGCATATACCCAGAAGATACTCCAATATATAATAAGGACACATGCTACACTATGTTCAGAGAAGCCTTATAATATCCAAAAGCTGAGAAGAACCCAGATGTCCTCGAACAGAGGAATGGATACTGAAATTGTGGTATATTTACACAATGGAATACAACTCAGCTATTAAAAAATGATGAATTCATGAAATTCATAGGCAAATAGATGGAACTAGAAAATATTCTGAGTGAGTGAACCCAACCACAAAAGAACAAAAATGGTAGCCCAAAAGTTCAGAATATACAAGAAACAATGTACACACCACAAGAAGCTCAAGAAGGAAGATCCAAGTGTGGGTACTTCATTTTCTTCTGAGAACAAAATACTCATAGGAGTAAATATGAAGATGAAGTGTAGGACAAAGACTAAAGGAAAGACCATCCACAGACTGTCCCACCTGGGGATTCATTCCATATATAGTCACCAAACCCTGACACTATTGCTGATTTGCATTTCTATGACTACTAAAGACTGACCATTTTTTTAGGTGCTACCCAGCCATTCAAGATTCCTCAGCTGTTAAATCTCAGTTCAGTTCTATACCCCATTTTTTTTTTTTTGGTGATTAGCTTTTTGAGTTCTTTATATATTTTTGATATTAGCCTCTATCAGATGTGGGGTTAGTGTAGAGTTTTTCCCAATCTGTAGGTGGCTGATTTGTCTTATTGCCTATGTCCTTTGCCTTACAGAAGCTTTCCAGTTTCATAAGGTCTCATTTACCCTTATTCATCTGACAGCACGAGCCATTGGAGTTCTGTTTAGAAAATTTCCCCCTGGGTCAATGTGTTCAAGGTTCTTTCCCACCTTCTCTTCTAGTATATTCAATGTATCTGGTTTTATGTTGAGTTCCTTGATCTACTTGGATCTGAGCTTTGTGCAAGGTTAACAAAATGGGTCTATTTTCATTTTTCTTCATACAGTCAGCCAGTTAGACCAGCACAATTTTTTTAAGATACTTTATTATTTTTCCATTGTATGTGTTTGGCTTCTTTCTCAAAGATCAAGTGTGTGTTAGTGTGTGGTTTTATTTCTGAGTCTTCAGTTTCATTCCATTGACGAACATGTCTGTCTCTGTACCAATACCATGCAGGTTTTTTTTACATATTTTATTAGATATTTGCTTTATTTGCATATCAAATGTTATCCCCTTTCTGTGATTCCCCTTGTACAACCCCCTATCCCATTCTCCCTCCCCCCTGCTCACCAACTGACCCACTCATATTTTCCTGTACTAGCATTCCCCTACACTGGAGCATAATGCCTTCATAGGGCTAATGGCCTCTCCTTTCACTGATGTCTTAAAAAGCCATCCTCTGCTACATATGTAGCTGGAGCCATGGGTTCCTCCATGTGTACTCCAAGGTTTAGTACCTGGGAGCTCTAGGGATACTGGTTGGTTCATAATGTTGTTCCTCCTATGGGGCTGCAAACCCCTTTAGCCTCTTGGGTACTTTCTCTCCCTTGGGCACCCTGTGCTCAGTCCATCGGTTGGCTGTGAGCATCAACTTCTGTATTTGTCAGGTACTGGAAGAGCCTCTCAGGAGAAAGCCATAGCAGGCTCCTGTCAGCTACCACTTATTAGCATCTGTCTGGGTTTGGTAACTGTATATGGGATGAAAACTGAGGTGGGGTAGTCTCTGAATGGCCTTTCCTTCAGTCTCTGCGCCACACTTAGTCTCTGAATCTCCTCCCATGTGTATTTTGATCCCCCTTCTAAGAAGGAGAGAAGTATCCACACTTTGGTCTTCCTTCTACTTGAGCTTCAAGTGGTCTGTGAATTTTATCTTGGGTATTCCAATCTTTTGTGCTAGCATCCACTTATCAGTGAGTGCATATCATGTGTGTTCTTTTGTAATTGTGTTTTAAGCTGTTAAAACCACTCTAGAAATCAGTCTGTTGGTTCCTCAGAAAATTAGTCATAAGACTACCTGAGGACCCAGCTATACCACTCCTGGGCATGTTATAACGTTTCTGTGTTTCCCCTTGTCAAACCCCTATCCCATTATCCCTCCCCTCTGCTTACCAACTCAGAAGATGCTCCAACAGGTAATAAGGACTCATGTTCATTGCAGCCTTATTTATAATAGCCAGAAGCTGGAAAGAACCCAGATGTCCCTCAACACAGGAACGGATACAGAAAATGTGATAGATTTACACAATAGAGTACTACTCACCTATTAAAAACAATGAATTCATTAAGTTTCAGGCAAATTGATAGAACTAGAAAATACCATGTAATTTTTATCACTATTGATCTATAGTAGAGCTTGAGGTCAGGTATGGTGATTACCTCAGCCATTCTTTTACTCTTAAGAATTGTTTTCACTATTCTGTTTTGGGCTTTTTTTTTATTTGTTTGTTTCTTTGTTTGCTTGCTTGCTTGCGTTTGCCTTTCCTGATGAATTTGAGAATTGCTTTTTCCATGTCTTTGACAAGCTGAAGAGCCAAAGTGAGGATGACTCAGCCCCACTTGGGAGAAACAAGAAAGCAACCACAAGAAGGGAGAGAGTAAGAGACCTTGGTGGGAAATGGGTAAGAGGGGAACATGATCTGGTATTGGGTGAGGGAAAAGGATTGAAGCCCTGAGAGGACGAGAAGAAAGAGTGGAAACAGGCATCCTTAGGAGTTAGGAGGTTGGGGGACGCTCCAGAATGTACCAGAGATCTGGGAGGTGAGAGACTTTCAGAACTCAAAGGTAGGGACCCAGAATGAAATGCTTTACAGTGGGGAGAGGGATGTTGTAGTGGCCATGTCCAGCAGAAAGACAAGGCATCCAGTGAGGGAGGGGGTTGCTATTTCACAGTCAAAACTCTGACCCATAATTATTCCTGTTGTAAAGAACTGCAGAGATGGAAACGGAGAAGAGCCTGAGGAAAAAGAAGGTCCAGTGACAGACCCAAAGTGGGATCTAGCTCAAGGGAAGGTCCCAACACCTGACACTATTACTGAAGCTATGGAGAGCTCACAAAAGGGGACCTATCATGACTGCCCTCCAAAAGACCCAACATGCAGCTGAAAGAGTCAGATGCAGATAAAGGGTCAGATACAGATATTTGTAACCAACCAACAGACAGAAGCTGCTGACCCCTGTGATTGAATTGGGGAAGGCTGAATGAAGCTGAGGAGAGGAGTGACCCTGTAGGAGGACCTGCAGTCTTAATTAACCTGGACCCCAGAGATCTCTCAGACACTGGATCACCAACCAGGGAGCATATACCAGCTGATATGTGGCCCCCAACACATATAGAGCAGAGGACTCCTGGGTCTCTCTTCAATCAAAGATGATACACCTAACTATCAAGAGACTGGAAGCTCCAGGGAGTTTAGAGGTCTGGTGGGAAGGGTGGGGGGTAACAGGGACATCCTCTTGGGGACATGGAGGCACAGAGAAGGTATGGAATGTAGATCAGTTAGAAGCTGGACTAGGAGAAAGATAAAATCTGGAGAGTGAAAATAAAGAAAAATAAATTGATGATGATGATGATGATGATGATGATGATGATGGTGGTGGTGGTGGTGGTGGTGGTGGTGGTGATGGTGATGGTGATGGTGATGATGCTTTTATTTGGTGATCAATATTATGAAATTTGAAACCACTTTTTATTTTGAAAACTGTTTTCTTATTCATAAATTGTTGAACTCATCTCTGTAATTTAGAAAAAAAATGTTCAATGTTGCCTAACTCTTGTTCATCTTGGTAAATACCAGAAGTTGCCTCTAGTGAAACTGTATACAATTAGTGACTGGAAGGCTCACACCTGATAATGATTTTTATAAAAGTGTTTGGAGCAGTGTGCTAGAATAGATCATATGTTATAGTTAAAGTAAAACCCAAAGTTTCATTATGTATTTCAGGATCATTTGGGAGGAGTTACCATGGCTTGATTTGTTTTCAAGCTCATGAAGAGCTATGTGGCAAATAGACCTTAATAATTCCCTGAAGTTTGCATTGCAGGAAGGTAGAAAGTAGCTTGGATCTATGTATTTAAGAATATATACATATATGCATAAATATATGATGAAAAGTCCATAAATTTATAGAGAGCAATAATAAGGGATGTGAATTATGAATAAAGGTGTATAGGGATGAAAAGGGAGGGGAAATTACGTAATAATGTTATTGTCTAAAACACTAACAGAAATTATAAAACAAAAATCTATGCTCATGCAGTCCCTATAGAGGCTGAAGGGTTGCTTCTGCTCTCTCTTTCTGTGAGTATATGCTTCCCTCTTACCTTCATTCGCTGGTTCTTACCTGTCCATATCTTAGCCATGAGCATAATTTTACGAGGAGTGGGAGTCCTTTCAGTGAACTAGTGGCCAATTATTAAAACTGTTAATAAGTGAGATTGATGTTAGTTTCTAAACAAAATTTAATTGAGAGCTAAAGCAAGCAAATATGCAAAACACTAATTGAACTTCCCTCATAACACAAATGTATGAGACATTTATTACTTCAGAAAGCAAAGTATTTTAAAGTACATCATAATCATCTTCTCATTTAAATAAATAACACACTTCTGGCTGTATCTTTTCAATAAAAACAAATTAACAATACTTGAAACAAAATAGCTCCTAGATGGTTTTTGTGAATACTATATAGAAAAGGGAGATGCAGAGGTTTGTGAAACAAAACTTAAGGGGTTTTTAACCTTACTCATAATTTTTAAATTGTATATAAATTATAATTTTCTAGTGTGCATATAATAATGATATATACTGCCTATATACCAAAATATATAACAATATTAATATTTACACATTCTAGGATGTGTAAACACCTAACCCTAACCCTAACCCTAACCCTAACCCTAACCCTAACCCTAACCCTAACCCTAACCCTAGCCCTATAATGGTTAGAGTATCACAATGCATTGTTAATCATCGTTAAAGGATCTGAGAAAAATGACATTGTGCTCTAATGAAATGAACAGGCTCATCCTCAACCCTGACTAAAACTGCAATTGTCGTGGTGCTGACAGGAGCTGGCTCTGTGGAATGAAAACACCATCTGTGCTGAGAAGACATACCTGTTTGTATGCTTTTCTTCTCAACAGCCCTTGTTTACGGTGAAAGTGAATTTTATATCGATATAAAGTGTGAGTTTATTGCCGAAGAAGTCCGTAATGTGAGAAAGAGACACACTGAAAAGCCCAAGATTGATTGTCCTTGTAAACGCAGCATGCACCAGTGAATATGTGGAGAAGCACAGAAGGGTTGGTGGCCGATTTGCATTCACCAGAGGTTCGATGCTGCATTATGCATTCTATGGGATTGTATTCAAAGTTTTCTTGCAAATTAGAAAACTTAATGCTATGCTGGCAATAGGGTCTCATGGCTATGCTTTAAAAATAAGCATTTGGTTTTCATTTTCCTTATAGCAATGTAAATCATCACTGTAATTAATGTTAGGAAGTTTTGTAATACAGTAAAATTAAGCAACATCTGTATATTGCATTACCATAGCTTTCCATATCCTGCACTTCAAGGAAAGGCGTGAGGAGTGCTAATACTTAGCAGGATTTTATTATCCACCCGGTATCTGTATTTTGGTTTGCTATTTCCTTATATCATTGATTACTCTGATAAATGATCAATAATGGAAAGCACAATCTCAATCAGACCACTGAGGACATTTGATTCTCTGTAGGTATGAGTATTTCATTTGTTACAAATGTTCATGAGAATCATGGAGAATCACAATTTTTAATATTTATGGAATGCTGCTTTTTCACTGGAGGGCTGCTGACTCTTCCTCTCTGTTGCTGCCTAAGTCCTAGAGGGTAGTTGTTTCCTATGGCAATTAGCTGTGGAGCATCGCTGGGATGCTATTTGTTTGTTCAGCTCTCTAGCACCAGAGTGCCCCCTTTCAGTCAGCAATCTCCTCTCATAGAATTTTTAGTATGGTTTCTACCTTCTGTTCTAGATACAGCCATGGTAACTGAGATGGCTTAGTTTACCTTTCATTTCAGTTCATCGCTACTCAACAAATATTTGTCCGCAGCACTGTCAGGCACTGTTACAAAGGTGAAAGAAAGCACAAGCCTCAGGTTGAACATACTAAATGCAGGATCTTCTGAGAAGCTCAGAGCATCCATCCACTGTGCCCATGCACATCCATCCAGTTGTACCTTCACTACAAACTACAATGCTGAGTCCTAACCTTCTGAAATTCTTCTCGTGTTCTTCATGTTTATTTGTTTAATTTCTCTTCCTTGACAGGCTCTCATGTGTATCCCAGACTGGCCTTGCACTTATGGTCATCTTGCTGTGCCCATTGGGTTCTGGAAATACAGGCAGGTAGCATGATTGCAACCCTCTTTGTGTATTTCTGAGAGCCTAAACCATAACTGTTTTTTTCTCTCTGCAATGCCAAATTTTTAATGTGTTTTGCCTAATTTTATACTTTTGTCTCATCAAACTGTGAGAATATCTAGTTTCTATCCCTTTAAAAAATTAATAAAACTATTTTGGCAAAGAAGTTACCAATGCAAATGTAGAAAAATAAAGAAAAGACCAAAGAAACAATTAAAGCTGAATATTGTGATTCATATGTAACCCAAAGACTGCAAAAGTTTTCTCAAAAGAGATGAGAAAGAGAAATGGAGAGGTAGAAGAGTTGTAGAGATAAGGGGAAAGTAGAAGAGGGCAAAAAGAGAGAACTAGAAAAGTAATGCTAGGCTGTGAGTAATGTTCTATACAGCCAGATATTAGAATGAGCACATAGACACATAAACTTAGAGCCATTTTCCAATGCAGCACATGTTAAAATTTTAGTACTATACTATTACACCATGTACTGGCTAGTTTGGTGTGTCAACTTGACACAGGCTGGAGTTATCATAGGAAAAGGAGCTTCACTTGGGGAAGTGCCTCTATGAGATCCAACTGTGGGGCATTTTCTCAATTAGTGATCAAGTGAAGGAGGGCCCCTTGTGGGCGGTGCCATCTCTGGGCTGGTATTCTTGGGTTCTATAAGAGAGCAGGCTGAGCAAGCCAGGGGAAGCAAGCCAGTAAGTAACATTCCTCCATGGCCTCTGCATCAGCTCCTGCTTCCTGACCTGCTTGAGTTCCAGTCCTGACTTCCTTTGGTAATGAACAGCTGGAAGTGTAAGCTCAATAAACCCTTTCCTCCCCAACTTGCTTCTTGGTCATGATGTTTGTGCAGGAATAGAAACCCTGACTAAGACAAATTGGTACCAGCGTAGTGGGGTATTCCTGTGACAACCTGACCATGTTTTGGGGAGGACTGTGGAAGGACTTTGGAACTTTGGGCTAGATGGTCCATTCAGTGATGAGACCTCTGTGAGATGTTGTGGAGGAGCTTGGAAGATTATGTTGAGAACAGTGCAGAAGATGGAGGCCTGGCTTGTGAAATTTCAGAGGGAAAATTAAAGACTCTTATCAGGGCCATGAAGACTCTGTGGTTCTGGTTAGCTGGGGCTGAAGAATCAGCTGTGAGTAACAAGATACCAGAACCACTAAAGTGAGTCGTTGTGTTACTGGGACTATTGATGCTGGTTAGCTGGAGCTAAGAAATTAGCGGTGAGTAAGAAGAGACCAGCATCACTGAGGTGAAATCTTCTGGGAAGTGTTTTCTGAGAGCACAGAGGATGTGTTCCAGATAGCCAAGGTTGTGCCTCGTGCTGTAGCAGGACTTGGTACTGTGTAAGAGTCACCCAGGTGGCACTGCTTTTGAAGGCATGAAGGCATCATGAAGAACAGCTGAGGCTTGGTACAGTGAGAGGCCATGGAAGGCCATTGGTGAAAGTGTACCCTCAGTTGTAATTGATGGCCCAGGACTGAAGGGGTCATGCAAAAGAGTTGAGGCTTGGAGATGCCAGTACTATGTGATGACAACCAAGGACAGCAGCAGCAGTGGAGTACAAGCAGCTGGAGCCTAGAAGACAAGGTGTGTGCTACAACGGGAAGAGCTGTAGAAGTGACCCAAGCCCTTGGAGGAGCCCAGAAGATCGTGAGTTGGATCCCAGACTTTGGAGTTTGAGTTTTGCCTTTGATTGTGACTGTGCCCTGATATTTTTCCCTCTTGAAAGAAGGTATTTTAGTGGAGCTCACAGTTCAGAAACTTGAATTTTTAAAAGACTTTGAATTTTAAGAATTTTTAATATGTAAAGACTGTGGGACCTTTTACATTATTGAGATCTTGGGGATGAATAAGAAAGTAAGGGTTGAGGCTTAATAGTGATATGTTGGTGTGTCAAGTTGACAAGGGGCCAATTGTACTGGCTAGTTTGGTGTGTCAACTTGACACAGGCTGGAGTTATCATAGGAAAAGGAGCTTCACTTGGGGAAGTGCCTCTATGAGATCCAGCTGTGGGGCATTTTCTCAATTAGTGATCAAGTGAAGGAGGGCCCCTTGTGGGCGGTGCCATCTCTGGGCTGGTATTCTTGGGTTCTATAAGAGAGCAGGCTGAGCAAGCCAGGGGAAGCAAGCCAGTAAGGAACATCCCTCCATGGCCTCTGCATCAGCTCCTGCTTCCTGACCTGCTTGAGTTCCAGTCCTGACTTCCTTTGGTAATGAACAGCTGGAAGTGTAAGCTCAATAAACCCTTTCCTCCCCAACTTGCTTCTTGGTCATGATGTTTGTGCAGGAATAGAAACCCTGACTAAGACACACCACAAAAACAAATTTTGTTCATCTACCATGACTTCTTGGTTGGTAATGGATATATAGTATAAGAAAGCAGTTACTACACGTGTGTGTGTGTGTGTGTGTGTGTGTGTGTGTGTGTCTGTGTGTGTCTGTGTGTGTCTGTGTGTGTCTGTGTGCGTGTGTGTGTGTATTCTGATGATCTGAACAATTCTGTTTGCTGACTCTCAACAAGCACATGGTTCCATATAGTTTAATATTTTTAAGTTAAACATGTGGAGTAATTTTTTGAAAATGAGCAACTTTGTATCCAAAGAAATAAAGGAGGTTTTTTTTTCCATCTTGGGTCATAGTGAGAATATTATTATATGTCAACCTGAGTATCTATATTCTACCTGGACATAGTAAGTCTCATATATTCATGAAAATGCATACATGAAACATCTGTTTACAAAGCATTCATCTTGAAATTTTAACATATACAGTAGTTGCAGGTTTTATCATAATATGGCTTTGTCTTTCACATCTATTAAGTGACTGTTCAAATACTTTATAACTTGTTTTTATTGAATGTTCTTTTATAAGTGTAGGAGCATAGTAAATATTTTCATTCCATTAGCTGTAAACCTAACAGTTACTGATATTTATTCTGGAGAGGGTATAGCTTCTATAAATAATTACTATTCCCTTTCTTGTAGTGTCTAGGGAATAAAGAACTCCCTGGGGTTTATAATGAAAGCAAAATAGTTCTAGAAAAAAGATAAAGAACAACTAGATCACTATTCTATGACATGTATGTCTATATGAAGAAGGTTTAGTTTCTTTGCCTCAACTGCCAGCCCCTGCTCATTACCTTGCCCTTTATGTTAACTTCTAAATCTTAATTTCATCCTTAACTATGTATAAAATTTGTTTTGCTTTTGCATGTGTTTTAGCACTCATATACTAAATATTTACCATCATGAAAAAATGGACAAACTGGCAGAGAAACATAAACAAAATCACCAATGATAATTTCTTAGAACCAATGCATCAAGACCATGCCTAGCAAACAGAAGCTGCTGAATAAATATGTAACTAATGAATAAAAGAGTAATGAAGAGCATTGGAGAAGTGATACTTGAGGAGATGGCACTCTAATGATGAAGTTCTTTGGAAGTTCCACAATAGAATCCAGGACTCTTGAGCTGAAGCAGAGTATTTATCAGTGCAATGAAAATTTTATTCTTAGAGATTTTATGTACATATAGCACCTTAGGTTCTCGATAATTATAGGCAGTGGTTTCAATGAAACAGAAAATGAGAAAAGATTTCTGTGTTGAAAAACCTAAAATATTATTTATCTAAGTGGATGCTTCATTAAATTTCCTCTATTTTCACAGATGGGATTAAAAAGCTCACTGTGTTTGAGCTCTCTTGAAAATGTTCCTGCTGTATGCGTGGAAAACAGCTCCTGACACTCTCTGTGGAGTTGACATAATGCTGCACCAAGAGCTAAATTTTACCTTTTATCTCTGTGTTCTAATTACCCATCTATTATTACTACATATGGCTTTTAATTTTTATAGCCATGAATTATGTGAGTTCGTTCATTGTTAAAACAGTCAGCAGTGCAAGCTCTTTGGAATGAGGCAATTCATTTAGTGAACCTACACATTCTTGCTCACTACAATGGTACACCATAAATTCTGGATTCCGTGTCCCCCTGTGCATCTTTAGATCATCAGCTGTAGGAAATCATGGCCATTGTGTTTTCTTGTAATCACTCTTGATTAAATATGAAAGGAAGTATACTTGTATAGCTAATCTAAAATGAACCAAATGTTACCACTTTTTAATTTTTAAAAATAGATCCTGTATCTTAAGTAATAGCTCACTACAAACTCCCATCAACTTCCTCTATCTTTTTGTTTGAAAAGCAATGATGTCTCTATTAAGCTTTTGCTTATTTACATTGTTTCTAAGTATGTGTTTAGACACCCCCATGCCATGTTTTGAACATGGAGAACAGAGGATGTCTCATTGGAGTTGTCTCTGTCCTTGTATAAAAGCTGCAGGTTTTTGTTTATAAGGCTCATTTCAGTCTTTTCTGTGATCTTTTACTTCACTATTTAAATGTGGCAAGTGTAACGTACAATTTGGAATTTGCCTCAGAGTGAATAAAATATAGTGCTAAGGAGTGTGATATTATCTAAAGTAGTTTGTAATGAGAACTGGGATTTTATTTCTCAACAAAGAGGTAGTGGTAAAATTGTTTACTTTTCTTGTCATAAGTAGAATGTGATCTTTCAATGCTTGTTCTTTATGACTTGTATAGAGACTCAACCAATTCCAATGAGTATATAAGAATGCCACTGCAGAAATATGGGCAGATTATGACATTCACATAAAACACAAAGACCTAAGAATGGTCAACACAATACTGAAGGAGAGCAGATTTCATGAACCAACATCTATTTTATTGAACATAATCTTCATTTACATTTAAAATGCTAAAACCTTTCCTGGTTTCTTCCCTCCCTGAAAACACCCAACCCCTCCTCCCACCCCCTTCCTCCAAGTATATGCTCCTCCATCCAACCCACACCCACCTGACCCCACCAATTTTCCTTTGTGGGGTATCTATTAAGCCTTCATCTGATCAAAGGCCACTCCACCCACTGATGCCTGACAAGGTATTCCTGTGTCACAGTCTTGGCTAGAACCATGTGTACCCCTTGGTTGATGGTTTAGTCCCTGGACGTCCAGGGCCATCTGGGTGGCTTACATCGTTGTTCTTCCCATGGGACTGTAAACCATTCAGCTCCTCTGAACTACCCTCCAACTCTTCTGCTGGGAACCTAATGCCCAGACCAATGGTTGGCTGCTAGCATCTGCCTCTGCATGTGTAAGGCTCTGGCAGGGTCCCTCTGGAGACAACCATGACATGCTCCTTTTGATATGCACTTCTGTAGTCACCAAACCCTGAAACTATTAAGAATCAACATCTTAAACAAGAATTACTATACAGCTATATCAATCAAGATAGCACATAGCTGAAGAAAGTTATTAGAAATGATCAATGGTAGATAGGACCAACACATCTTTGCCCAAAGAACAAAACCATTAAAACTGGAGCAGTGGTAAGCTTTTCCAACAAATGAAATAAGAGGTGAAAGTCCATAGTATGTTAAAATGATAAGAGTCAAGAGCTAGACCTTTAATCGGGTATAAGAAATGCTTCAGCAATGACTATAGTCCTAAACACAAAGCTAGAAAAATAATATCTATAGGAAAAATATGTGATAGTCATTTGAGGAATGACATTTTAGATGGAATATGAAGGGCATGGTTCACAGGAAAGGAAGTCAAAAACAGGACTTTATCAAAATTCTAAAATACATTTTTCAAATAACAGACCAAAAGTAAATATTTACAAAAATATTTCTGTTATATTTATGTTGTCTGAAATATGGAATGGAAAGAACATCTAATATTCAGCAATACAAAACACATATTTGTACCAAAAGTATTAACACACAATTCATACACATATAAAATCATATGGTAGGCAGCTGTCCTATAATTATGAACATATATTATGTGGTCTCAAGGCCACATAACTATAATATTACTTAAACTAACACTGAAGTTCAACTCTCTACCTATGTCCACAGCTAGAATTGAAAACACAGACAACACAAGCTAAGTTGGATATGGAGAAACAGAGATCAATTGCTTGGAGAGTTACAAAATCTCAATTGAAATTCCCTCCAAAAGGGTGATAGTGGTTTCTCACATATTTGCCAAACCAAGCAACCAAGATGTGCTCTCTTAGATGAATGGACAAATAAACCATTGCACATCCAATGAATTTTTATTTGGTGCTAAAAAGAAATGTTCTTTAAATACATAAAAAGACATGAAGGGAATTCAAATGTGTATTTCTAAATAAAACCACTCATTCTGCAAAGGCTATACACTGTTTGATTTCAACTTTATTGTAGTTTGGTAAGGCAAAATTATGGATAAAATATAATGCACTAAAGTGATCAAAGGCTGCTGGTGATTAAAGGGAGGGACACTGGGAAATTTTAGGGTAGTGGAAGTCTCTGGGATGCTGCTGTGATAATTGAATGCTATTATGTAACTGTTCAAATATATAAAATGAGCTAACACCAAAATGATTCCTAAATTATTCTATAGACTTTGGGTTACATGATGAATCAATATAACGTCATCAATTTTCCTAAACATAAGATTCTGTTGAATACACTGATAGTTAGGATTATGTTGGGATAAGGGCAAAAATGACTAATCTGGCTGTCATCTGTTAAACTGAGATATGAGCATAAAATTTCTTTATCAAGTTTGGTTTATGAAAACAGCATACAATAAATGGAATCTGGGTAATGTGCACTTCTACGTGCTTATAAGTTGGTATAAAATAAAGAGCAGAAAGAACTCTGATTTCTGATAATGTCACTGAAACATGGACCCAGCTGTCACCACCTTGTTGCTTATATTTTAAAAACTGAAATCAAATGCACTTAAAATGGAGGTAAATTTTCTGAGTTCTTACAACTGAGAAAATCCTTAATAATTCAGTCCATGAAAATCTTCAGTATTTTTGAAAGTGTTGTTGTTGTTCCTTGTAAAAATTATCCTCTAATGCATTGCATCATGCATTAAAATTGGTAGAAAGCAAACCCTGCCTTAAGAGGGGTTTGAAAACAGAGTGAAATCAAGTCATAGCTTACGGTAGAAGGAAATGATTCCTTCTCATAGAACAAGTCACAGGCATAGTTTTATAAATTCATTTAATGTCCTTTAATTGTATGTTGAATTATTTTCTGCTTGAGAAAAACACTTACTGAAAATGACAGGAGGTGCAAATGTAATGTGCAGATGAAAATACTTTTTTTCATCCCCTGTCAGCCAAGCTGTATGGAAGTAAGAGCCAATTTTTCTTCCATGCTGTGAAATTGAGCCTAGATAGCTTAGCAATGCTGAGCACATCTGGAACTGTTGTGGCATCAAAGATTCCTAAGCAAAACCTTAGTACTCAAAGTGTGCCATAAGTCCAACAGAGTTCTGGACTCATTGACTGGTCTGGGAAGGGAATGAAGGAAACATATCAAATTGTCACTAAAGAATGATAGAAAGTGAAAATGATAAGCAACAACTTTCTATCAAAATTAATTTAAACCAGAATTACATTTAATAATTTAGAGATACAATAATAGTGTTAAAATTATAAGTAGGCTTTTATAAATAAAATAGATATTTATTATTGAAGATAATGTAAAAAGCATTATCTAGTGATGAACAATCATTCATGTTTCAAGTTTTTGACATAAAAATCAAAATAAGAAACTAACACCTGATGTAGGCATACTCATTTCTTCACCATGTTCAATAGGTTATGGCTTCCAGTTTAGTGCTTTTATGGGATTTCTGGGTGTGCAACAAGTGCTTCTATGATTCTTCTATCTTCTCTTAAGCTCTTTTGCTTCTGTTTGCTTCTCTTTTCCTACTCTTTTGAGATATATCATTATCTCTGAGAACCCTGTCTATTTCCTAAGGAAAGAGGTAAATAGCATGGATCCAGATTGGGAGGGATGCTGGAAGAGACTGGGAGGAACAGAGGGAAGGGAAACTGTAACTGGGATATATTATGTAAGACAGAAAATCTATTATCAACAACAACAAAATATGTGCAAAAAAGAAAAAAATGGGTGGGAAGAGATGAGGGGATTGAGGGTGTGGAAAGGGGAGGAGTTGAAAAGGGAGTTTGGATATATTCAAATCTTTGAAAAATATATGAAACATAATATTTTTAAAACATAAAAAATAAAATATTTTGCATTTTGCATCCATAAGTATTTGAATTGTATTATTGGCATGTTGCTACTGTGAAAGCTACAAATTACTCACCAGGAGCTCTTTCAAAATAGAATTTTGATTTTCTTTACTCATAGGAACCAATTTATGTGTGCACTTTAATTAAAGTGCATGGCTACAATAATAAGTATAACTAATATAAGCATTTTGGCATGGGGCAGATAAATTCTTCCTAAGTATGTCCCCAAAGCAATGGGGCATGGGGCATGTGGGCATATTAGCAGAGTGATCACATAAATTCCTATCCAAACTGGAGCACTTTGAGTGTTAAAGGAGTTGTTAATTGGATGGATCACTGGGAAGCAGGCAAATACTGTCACAGTCCAGCAAATGGGGTGTTTGTCTACAGTATTAACTCAGAATACTGTCATCATGAATGCCATTAATTGTTTATTTAAAAATTTGCTTTAGAATCTTGATGGTAATTTAGAAATACAGGCAAGATGCAGCTTCTTGTTGTTCAAGCTTTGTACTCACTTCCACATTCATAGAAACATTAACAGAGAAAATTATACAGAGAAAATTATAGTTTTATGTGCACATTAAATTCACTCACCTGAAAACTATTTTAGAATACAAGAATCATAGTCATTTGTATGTAATCACTCCTTTTACTTAGTGAAGGTGATTTAAGAAATATACAGAAAACATTATCAAATCACCCTCTGAGGATACTGTAAAATTCCTCCAAGAGCCTTCCAGTCCTCTATCCAGCATAGTTCATTTATTCTTGTCCTGTAAGGACTTGAGAGGCTTTGCCAGAGCCATAAATGAAAACTAATGAGCCTCATTGTATCTAACAGGGCTTCAGGATATGCCAATATTATTTTCTCTAAAGGGCCAGGACAGCCGTGTTCCTAAAGATTATTCACAATAGGTGGATAGATGAAATGTACACAGCAAATTTGGTGGAGTCCACCAGCAAGCTATAGACAGTTTCAGTGACAATGCAGAAGCAATTCTCTTAGGCTCAACCTGAATCAATTTCCTTCGCTGTGCATCCCCATCCACTTTCAAACTTCCTCATTTCATGCTGCTCTCCTACAGCTGGCAGGGGAAACAGAGCTTCATCGGATACTTCTCTCTGTTGTGTTTTGGTTCTGTCATGGACATTGAATTATCACGCAATGCTTGAGAATTAAATTAGGAACTCAGAGAACTAAGAGAAAGGAGAAGGGAAGGCACCCAGTTGTCCGGTTATGTCTTCCTCCAGGAAAATAGTTTTCCCACCTATGCTTTTCTTTTATTTTGAAAACAAAGAATATAGAATAAAAACATGAAAAAAAGCCAAAAAAGAACAAATATCTAGAATACAATAAAAAAAGATATTTTCATTATTTACATTTCAAATGTTTTTTCCTCTCCAGGAGCCCCCTTCAGAAACCCCCTCTCCCATACCTCCTCCCCATGCCTCTATGAGGGTGCTCCCTTACCCAGCCACTCCTGTCTTTGCTCCTTGGCATTCCCCTATACTGAGGCATTGAATGCCCTCAGGCCCAAGGGCCTCTCCTCACACTGATGTCTAACAAGGCCATCCATTGCCACATATGCGGCCAAAGCCATGGGTCCTTCCATGTGTACTCTTTGGTTGGTGATCCTTCCCAGAAGCTTCTGGGGGTCTGCCTTGTTGACACTATAGCTCCCTTCATGGGGCTGCAAATCCCCTCAGCTCCTTCAGTCCCTTCTTCAACTCCTCCATCAGGGACCTTGCACTCAGTCCAGTGATTGGTTGCAAGCATTGACCTGTGTATTGGTCAGGCTATAGCAGAACTTTTTAAGAGACAGTCATATTAGGCTTCCATCAGCAAGCATTTCCCTGCATCCACAATCGCATCCCAGTTTGCTGGCTCTATATGGGATGGATCACCAGGTGGGGCAGGCTCTTGATGGCCTTTTCTTTAGTCTCTGCTCCACACTTTGTCTCCATATTGCCTCCCATGGGTATTTTGTTCACCCTTCTAAGAAGCACTGAAACATCCACATTTTTTCTTCCTTCTTTTTAGACTTCATATGGTCTGTGTATTAAATCTTGGGTATTTGGAACTTTTGGGCTAATATCCACTTATCAGTGAGTACATGCTGTGTGTGTTCTTTTGTGACTGAGTTAACCCTCTCAAGATTATATTTTCAAGTTCCATGCATATGCCTGCGAATTTCATGAAGTCATTGTTTTTAATACCTGAGTAGTAAATGTGTAAATATATCACATTTTCTGTATCCATTCCTCTGTTGAGGGACACCTGGGTTGTTTCCAGCTTCTGGGCATTAGTTTCCATTTGTTGGAATTAGAGATAAAAAAACATATCCATAATTTGAAAAGAACATGACCACAGAAGTAATCTCCGAGAAGATAAAAGTTCTACAGTCACAAAACTTAGTTCTGTAGCTGCAGCTCTAACAAGAAGGCCAGTGAATAACATCACTATTTCCCTTTCACTGGTGTATCCTTAGAGATTGTCTAACCAGATTTCATAATAGCATCCAAGTCATTTGCACTGATTTGTTTTCTTTCCTCCATGGTGTTACCAGCATCACTTACATTTGTATTCATTGCATTTGTGTTTCTTTCCAAAGTTAGATGATGGCTTTATTCATCTTAAAACTTAAACGTGGTAAGAAAAAAGTCTGGTAAAGTTATATCATCATGGACTTCATATTGTCCATTGACTCCCTTTGCAAGTGCCCGTTTATTAGAATTCAGTATGTTTAATTAGGCAGCTGCTAGAATTTGTGGCTTCGACTTTCATGTTTTTTTTTTAAATCATTCAGTTCAGACTTAAGATAAAAATTTATTTCAGGCTTAAGTAATTTCTAGAATTCTTATTTAACCATTTTAGAGCAAACTACTTCTCAATAAGTATTCTTCAGTAGTAATGAAAATGTTATAACATTTACTATTTAGTCACTTTCTACATAATTCGTTAGTTCACTTTTACTTGTACACTCAAAGTCTATATTTGATTACAGACGTAAAATGGGCCAAGAAAGAGCATGAGATCCGGCAATGTTTCCACATAAGTTTTTTCCCCCTATTCTGGATTTTCCCCATGTTACAAAAAAAAAATGACAGTAAGCCTTCTTCTGACCCTGTTAATGACAAAGCTGAAACCTAAGTCTTTTAATAAAATATAATTTCAACTGGATAAATGAAGCCATTATTATGACTTCTTTAAAACTAAAGTGTTCTTATTAATAAATATATATTTAGAGAATTTCCTTGCACTTCATTCTCCTCTTCCTGGTCCTTGTACATTCTCCCAAGTAACCAATCAGCTTTGCAGATGTGATATTGTCATCACATGAGAACTGTGGATTGATGGAGATGATACAAATAGATGTGTTGAAAACCCATCTCAAAAACCTGTGACCGTGACTTTATTTAAAAACAGTCTTTGTGGGTAAATCGAATAAAAATATGATCAAAGCTAAATGAGAAGGAGCCCAGGGCCCACTGGCACATGCCTTCTGGGGAAGCACATATCTGTAGACACAAAAGTACAAAAGAGAAACTACTACATGAAGATCAAAGCAGATGCTGAACTTCTGCAGCCTCAAGCCGAGGAATGCATGTCCACCAAACACAGGAAGGAGGCAGTGCAAGCAAGGCTTAGCTGGGGCTTCAGCGGGGAACGTGGCTCAGTCAAACTCCTGTCACATCTTTAGCCACCAGGAGTATGAAAGAGACATTTCAGATGCTATTATTCACCAGTGCATGGTATATTTACAGCAGCCTTGAGGAACTAGGGCATTAACTAATAGCTTGCTCTCTATCGAGATTCTCCTTCAAACGTGCATCACAGAAATGGTCCTCTCATGTGCCACATGCCTCCCGTGTCCCCCCAAACCCAACAATCTGAGACAAAATGTTTCTTTCTTTATGGACTTAGTGAACTGCTGAACTCAGGTGAAAAACATTTTTTTAAAGCAAGAGCTTAATGTTTCTGGAAAAAAGTATATATATGATATTTATCTCAACTCCTATATCAGATAAAACTCTTTCAGTTTGAGTTCACCCCAGGCTTTCTGATTGTAGTGAAGCTTGAAGAGTTCACGATGGCCGTCACAGAAAGCAGGGTTTCTCAAACCCTTAAGACCTCATTAAAGACTGGCCCTGCTTTCCTCTGTGAGATCAGATTGTGGGATATTGACCCTGAAATCAAAGTCAGCTCCACTCAACAGCCTACAAAGCATTGTAAAAACCCTGAGCAAATGCAGCATATTTTATTTTCCACTTCTTTTTTGAAAATACAAAGGAAAATGAAATATGACTATTAACTAATAACTGTGTTTTACATATCTGGTATAAATATCATCCTTTAATATGTAGAGGCAAAACAAATATAAGTTTCTCTACTTGGGAAAATTCCTACTTCTCTGTGAAATATGGAAAGTAAATTAAGTTGACACTATTACAGAGGAAGTTTCTGGCACTGTTTGTCAGTTGCTAAATTATTTTTGCCCGGTGAATTTCTCCAAACATTGTATAATAGCAAATAGGTGTAATTCATGACACACCCTAAGGGGTAGGCTATTTTCTACTAAATTAATCAGAACAGCTAACAACAACAGTAGACATTCTTCCCAGACTGAAGCAGGTGTTGAATTAATACCTTCAGCATTCATAAAACACACAAAATAATGTGAATAAGAAAAAGATTCCTCCACAAAAGATGATGATATTTCATTTATATTTTCTAAGCCACTTATAGTACTTTATATAAGGGATCAGATTAATGCCATGTATATTGTTGAACTACCAACTCCACTAGTATTTTATATTTCCTAATTCTTGATTTTATTTTAAAATGTTCATCTTTCTTAATTTTGTAGTAAATGCATATTTCAAGTGTATTGCAAAAAGAATGGAAATCACCATTTTCACTTAAACTGTCAAATATCTTTTGACATAAATAATTAATGGCATAATTAATAATTAATGGAAAATCCTGAGAAGAATTCATAAAGCCAAGAAACTTCAGGAAAGCTGCTCAACCAGTTCTCTGGACCAATGAGAATGACTGATAGAAAAAGTAAACTCTCTTTTTCCTAAAAGGCAAAAGACTGCTTGAAAAATACGGTTTCATTGCAGTGAGGACACTGTGACCAAAGCAACTCTCATAAAGACAAACATTTAATGAGGGCTGGCTTACAGTTTCAGAGGATTGGTCCATTATCATCATGGGAAGCATGGCAGTGTGCAGACAGACACGGGGCTCGAGAATCTGCAGGCAACCAAGAGAAGGCCAGATTTTAACGTGTATCTGAGCCATAAAAGCCCCTCCTCCACAGTAATTTGGTAAATTCATGATGTCATTTTCCTTTTTGTGAAACAAATGAAACAACTATTGTCCCAAAAAAGCTTAGGGAACATTATTAAGTGGCTAGATTACCTGAGTCTTACTACCTGCAGAGATTTCTTGCAAGCTGCTTCCTATGTAATTCATGCAAATTATCGGCAGATGATTATTGGAAGTTTACTCTGAAATTTTGACGAACCTTTAAAGATACACAACATGGGTTCAATTTCATTGTAGGTTAACTATAAGTGCTTGCATTTATGTAACCAGTAGAAAACAGAATCTAATTGATTTTAGACCAATATCAAAAGTTTAACTTAACCTAAATATTTGGAAATATCTTAAAAAGGTACAAATGGCCCTTTCTCACTCAAAATATGACTTGATTAACTATATTACAATTGGCTTTATTTATTTATTTATTTATTTATTTATTCTTTAATCTTTTTTTTACAGTCCAGACTTTATCCCCCTCCCAATCTACCCTCTGTTCCACATTCCATAACTCTTCCCTTCATCTCCAAGATATCCCTACCCACCCACCCTCACCCCACCAGACCTCCCTACTCTCTGGCACCTCAAGTCTATTTAAGATTAGGTGCATCTTCTCTGAATGAGTCCAGATCCAGCAGTTCTCTGCTGTATTAGTGTTATTTGTGTTGAGGGCCTCATATCAGCTGGTGTATACTGCCTGATTGGTGGCTAAGTGTATGGGAGATCCTGGGGATCCAGCTTATTTGAGACTGCTGATCCTTCTACATGGTCACCTTCCTCATCAGCTTTTCCCTAATTTAACCACAGGGTTCAGCAGCTTCTGTCCATTGGTCGAGTTTAAGTATTTATATCTGGCTCTTTCAGCTCCTTGTTGAGTCTTTCAGAGGGCATTCAAGATAGTTTCTTTTTTGAGAGCACTCCATAGTCTCAGTAATAGTGTCAGGTCTTGGAACCTCACTTGAGCTGGATCCCACTTTGGGCCTGTCACTGGATTACCTTTTCCTCAGGCTCTTCTCCATTTTTGTCCCTGCAGTTCTTTCAGACAGGAACAATTCTGGATCAGAGTTTCTGACTATGGGATGGCAATCCCATCCCTCCCATTGATGCCCAGTCTTTCTACTGGAGATGGGATCTACTAATTCCCTCTCCCCACTGAAGGACATTTCACCTTACACCAATCAGAATGGCTAATTCCAAGACCTCAGGTGACAGCACATGTTGGGAGGATGTGGAGAAAGAGGAACATGTGTCCATTGCTGGTGGGATTGCAAACATGTGCAGTCACTCTGGAAATCAATCTGGAGGTTCCTCAGAAAATTGGAAACAGATCAATCTGAAGACCCAACTATATTATTCTTGGGCATATAATCAAAAGATACCTCACCATGCCACGGTGGCACATGTTCCACTATGTTCATATCAGCTTTATTTGTGATAGCCAGAAGCTGGAAACAACCCAAATGTTCTAAAACCAAAGAATGAATACAGAAAGTGTGGTTCCTTTATACCATGGAATACTACTCAGCTATTAAGAATGAGGACATCCTGAGTTTTAGAGGCCAATGAATGGAACTAGAAAATATCATCCTGAGTGATATAACTCTGACCCAAAAGGACATACATGATATGTACTCACTAAGTGGATATTAGACAAAAATGTACAGAATATCCAGGATAAAATTCACAGAACTCAAGATGGTTAACAAGCTGAAGGGCTCATCTAAGGACACTTCAATCCCACTTGGGAGGGAGAAAAAAGCAATCATAGAAGGCAGAGAGGGATGGAGGGACTTGGGTGGGAAAAAAAGACATGAAGGGAAGAGGAATATCACCAGGTTTAGGTCAGGGGAACAGGACTCAAGCACTAAGGACCAGCAGAAATAATTGAAACAGGAAACATCCAGGAGGTAGGAGGTGGAGGGATCCTGTAAAGTGTACAATTGGTTTCTATTGGGATGCATTTTCCCTAACATGCATAATTTCATACAAGAGTGTAGAGTCGTAGACATTTTCATCTCCTGTTTTCTTTGCCAAAACAAGAAGTAAAACTGCTCATACAGAATATTTTACCAGTATTTCTTTCATGAAATAATATTTTTACTACAAGATTCATATATGTCTGTTCAATTCTTCAACTACCTTGTATTTTTCCCCTTTATTCAATTTTCATTCAGAAAGAATGTGATTTAGAGGTGGAGTATCTCTCAGTATTAGAATACTAACTTAGGTTGCTTAGCATATACAAGACTCTGTATTCAAGTTCTGCCTAATAAGAAAGAAGGAAAGAAGGAAGGAATGAAAGAAGGAAAAAGAATGGGAAGAATATATTTTAAGTTAATATATTGATTATTTTATGGTGCTTTTCCTACAATTACTTTAATTCAAAAATATTTCCAAAGACAATATTGTTTATTTTTCCTGACATCTAATAAGAATAGATTGTCCACAATTTGAGTTGATTGGACATATAGCACTAAAACAACAAAAATATTTGTCATAAACCAATAATTTGTATTGACACTTGGCTTGATTCATAACTAGACATTCCTATTTTAATAGTGTTACTTCAGTCTTCCAGTAAATAATCTGCCAGGTTATATCTATTTTGTTCTAATTAAGAGTCTAGTGGTCTCAGTTTTACCAAAAGACACTTGCCTCCAACAACTACTTAAAAGCATCTCTAGAAGGGATGTGGGATGTCTTAGCATACAAAGTGTTTCCTTTGAAGGCATGAGGATATTATTTTGTGCAGCGTGAACCCAGAGAGAAAGTTAGCTTGTCAGTAGTATCATTGTAACCCCAACACATCATGGAAGAGACACAGGATGATCTTTAGAATTTACTGGCTCAGGACTGTAGCCAAACTGGGCTAAACCAGAGTGAGACCCTAACTCAAAGGAGGACAGTGTTCCTGAAGTTAAAATTTGAGGTTGTCCTCTGGCCTCCACACAAAAAAAATATATCCTTTGTTTACCTCCATATACACAAACACAGACACACAGACACACACAGACACACACAGACACACACACCCACACACACACACACGCAGAAAGAGACATCCTTCCTATAAAATGTTTATCAACAAAATATTACTTAATAAATATACTAATAAACAAAACAGATATCATTTCATTTATGATTTACATTAAATCTATGCCCAATAATTTCTTTGTTCCTCATTAACTGTAATGTGGGCATGCATATATATATATATATATATATATATATATACACATTTGTATGTATGTCTGTGTATGTGTATGTTATATATGATTAATTCTGGGGAGAACAAGAATAATACACATTTATATTTGCTGTTATGTGTAAATTGGAAAACAAATTCTAAGTTTTGCTCTGTGGTGAAATGTGTCATCATCCAAAGCTAGTGTTTATAAATTTCCAATTATTCTCTATATGTAGTTTGAGACAATGCTTTTCAAACTGAGTTTATTCTGAATTAACTTGCAGTTTCATTAAATGAAATGGTACATAATCTGTTCACGATTTTTATTATTCTCAATTTTTTTTATTTTTGATGTTGTGTTTATACATAAAATGCCATTATTGCAATAATAATTTTGCTGTTTTTATACCTTAATGTAATACATTGTACCACTCATTTGTCTCCTTTTTGATGATTTCCCAGAAGCTAATCAGTCAGTATGTGATAATTGTATAATGGTATAATGGTATAATGGTATTGTTAGGTTTTTATGATTTCAAAATCATGTGATTAAAAAGTCTCTGTCAAGTCTGTTCTTACTGCACATTAAGAGAAAGACTCGTGTAAATTGCAGCAAGTTGTGCTAGCCGTGCTTCATATCCTACACAAATGCGGCCATGAGTAGGTTGCAGTCCTATCATTTGGTTGTACAACACTCTCTGTGAAAGAAGTTCTGGATTTCTGAAAAGCATCAGGGCAATAATAGGGAACACCACTAAGGAAAAATAAATGAACAAAGTACATCTTGCTTTTAAAAAATATTTAAATGGCATCATTTAGTTACAGCTTTGACTATAATAATCATATACTTTGGTATAAGTAGGTTAGATCAATTAAACCTTGTATTCACTGTACTGATAAAGCAAAATTCATTTTCCTTTTAGTGAAAACATTTTCTTGAAGCATAACAATGTAAATGTAATGATATTTACCTTAATTATACTATTAATGTCCTATTAATAACTGAGAATAAATTGATAACTATATTTAAAGCATACTTATGTAAAAACCTCAATAATTGATATTACCAGTAAAAATAACATTTCAAAATTAATAATGTAGATACCAACTATTAATTGGTATAAAAACAAGTGTCATCTCTATAAAGAAATATCCATAGAAAATTTAAAGGCTGTGGTTATGATTTTGTTGTAATGGAATATTCTAGAATTATGACTAATAGCATAAAAAAAAAGAAACATAAGTAAGAGATGGAGCTACCACTACCATCTCTTCAAATCCTGCAAATCTCAAACTGAAAGATTTAGGAAAAGTAAGGTATTTCTAATGAGAACACACAGTCATTGGGATGAAGGCAAACTATACCCCACGGAGCTCCAGCAAGCCATAAGGCTAATAGAAATGCTTTGCTAGAGTTACCAGCTGAGTTAACATTCCAGTAAATGTGTAGGATGCTACTGCAGAATACACCAAGCAAATCACAGTTTTGTTAACCGTGTTGAGCAGGATATCAGAGATACTGATTCTTAAGCAGCAATAGGAAGTGTGAGACATAGGAAGCTTACAGACAGATCAACAAATTCAGGGGTACAAAATTGCCTTTTAAAACCATAAGATTCCCAAAACAGCATATCAGCAGTGACAGCTAAACAATGAAATAGGGACCTCAAAAATGGAAAAGAAAGAGTAAAAAAGTGATTCAATTTCAGAGATTTTATTGTTTTATTGACTTTTATGGGGGGCTTAACAAATAATCCACATGCTCCTTCCACTTCTAGTAATAACATCCTACATTTTGTTTGAAAGTTATCTTGACTTTTAGTTCCTGAAGAGGAATTTTGTTTTAAATCTCACCTTGAGGACCTTTAAGTAATGGGAATCATCTCAGTAATAGGAAAATCTACTTATTCAGGCCTCCAGTTAGCTCACCCCCTTTAAAGAAGACAGTCTGCTTTAAGACTCTCTTATTTAAACATTAATTTAAGCAAATTAGCACTTAAAAATAAAATGCTTGGAATAATGTTTAACAGAATATGTGTTCTTGCTGTGGCCCTCGATGTTAGTGCGTGAATTGGGACATCACAGTGTCCTCTGAATGCTTTTGCTCATGCTGTCTCCAAGATTGCTGTTAGAGACACTTAGCCCCATTTCCTTTCAGATAGTTCTGTTCTTCGGTAAGTCTAAGCACAGACATATCCATTTGTGTCTAAACTGCAGAAATTGCAGAAATTTTGTACAATTTTTGTAGTAATTTTGTAGAAATTGCTCAACTGCTCTCAAACAGAGCCCATGAGTCTATGACAATCAAGGGACTTGAAGGAACAGGAATTTCTTAATTTTACTTGGGGGTTAAATAATTAGTCATTAAGTGAGCAAATTTCTGCTCACATGGATTGAATTATTTTGGTTGATTCATGAGCTTTACTAGCATAAAACCCAAACAAACAAACAAACAAAAACAAAAACCATTACCTCAGTGTGAAGTATATATCAGTCTTGTATATGCCAAGTCTGTTAGAAAATGCACTAGCATGTACATTGATTTCTTTATTCAATTTTTCTTTTGAATTGCTTACAGGTAAATTTAAGTTCTTTTTGAAAACAACTTTCACAGTTCAGACACAAAAAATTTTCTATGATAATAATTAAATATGAGCACTCTGAACTCCCAATTTATGAGTGAAAGTGTACGATTTGAGGGAATTTTATTTAATTTGTCATAACTCATTTGATTTTTTAATTATCAGTACATAATATATCCAATATGAGGACTAAATTTAAAAACAAATGAAAACAGAAAAGATACCATAAATTCTGTAAGTAAAATGCCAAGAGTAGCACTATTGCTAGAAATACTTGCTAAGTAGTTAATATGTCAGCTAGCACTTTATGTATTTTAAATACATTAATTTTTTATCTCCAGTTCCTTGACAAATACTTGACCCTATTATTCTCTCTACTTTGCATTTGAGAAAATAGAGTTTTAAATAGTTTACATATTGACAAAGTAGGAGTGTGAACAATAACAATCTTACTCAAGTTTAGACTCTCACCTACCACTATATTGCATTTATCAACTAAACGAAAGTTTTAAGAGTTATTTTAAATAGTCTTGGGAATAGATATTGTTTATTTTAGTTATATTATTTATTTTAATTCCATATTAGTATAAAATAATGGTGATTTGATGCACAGTAATTGAGGCTACCATAGAAAATACAAAACAAAGTGTCTGTGTCTATTGTCCTTGAATATCATAGAATAAAGCATAAATTGGAAGAAAAATAAAATGCTTTGATCATAAAATATCAATACCAAAATGTTTCATTTTTAAGTATTTACTTAATATTACATGGTTCAATAAATAGAATATGGTTGAATATTTGTTTTATTAATTACACAAATGTATGCATTTTGAAAGCTCATAGTTAATATGAGCTTCACTCAGTGGAAGCAAATCAATATGTCCCTCCCAATGTCATTACATGATCCCATTGAACAAAAACATATTGATGCTGGTACTATTGAAAATTCTTCCTCGTTTTGCTGAAATTAGAAATGTTAGATCCTCCTTAAACTTAGGAACTATTGATGCATCTTGACATCTTCTGTTGTTGTTTATTGAATTCTGCTAAATTTAAGTAGAAGTAAGGTAGGTTAGTATTCTCAAACTGCATTTGAATTTACAACAGTATCAAATTCCTTTGTAACTATAAACTCTTTCATTATCATAGATGTTTATTTGGATGTATTTTATGGGCTCCCCTGTGAGTTCTTTAAAAAAAAAACATGAAAAAATTTACTCAAAAATATCCTTGACTCATATAGAATGTCTATAAAAATTAACTTTTCATGAATAAATTATTATAATATAACATAAACTAGAAAAAATATTAACTTATTTATGATATAATAGTAAACCAGAGAAAAGAGTGAATGAAGAAAAAACAGAAATTTCAATATCATTTTATTTTAAATAATTAAACAGATTTTTAATGTTATTGATTTTTAAGGAAACATATAGACAAACACACAAATAGTAAATACCAGAAATAAATGAAATATGTATTTCAATTCAGTAACATATATATTACTATATATATATACATTTATATGTGTATTTGTATAAACTAACCATCCCTTTTTTACAGAGGTTGTTATATAGTAGGGTGTCATGTTTTGGGAATGTGTTCTCTTGATATATAATATCTAAGTTGGTTATCAAGTGATTCTGAGATCCACGTGCTAATATGGAAGCAGTGAGGTATTTCTAATATAATATGGTTAATTTTTTAGTTTGTCTTTTAGAAGGCAATGTAGGCCATTTTAAATATTTTTTTTCTCCTTGTAGTATCTGCCATTTGGAGCTTTGTTTCTCTTAGTGATGATGAAATTAGGAAAATTTAAAAAAAGTACATTTGTTGATATGAGTATCATAGTTACCAACTCTTACATTTTCAATGGAAAAAACTGAAATATATATTTATTAGTATGCCAACACATTAAAGCATGAGGATATTCTACTTCTTTATCCATAAAGAGCCATGCCCATCAGTGGTTCAATATATTGTGACAACATTTATCCTAAACCATCTTAGAGTCATGTGGAGTATTTCACACTTTACCTATGGGGAGCCAGGTCGACTTATCCTCCTACCATTATCCACCTGTTTCTGAGTAGTACATTCTTCAAGAGAAACTGATTGGTGTTAACTGAATTTTTTTTCACTAAAAGAACTTAAAAGCAATCATACTATGCAGTAGCTGAAACTACTTCCCTGGGAAGTGCAATAATACTAAGTATTATATATGAGTTAAAGGACTTAATGGGTAGAAGACATGATGCCTGGTGTGTGTGTGTGTGTGTGTGTGTGTGTGTGTGTGTGTGTGGTATGAGAATCCCAGCAATAATCATATGGGGATTTGTGACCCTTTATCAGAGAACTTGTCTTTTTTCACTCATTAGTACAATAGATACATCTTGGATGATAACTTTTCCATACTTCCAATTTATGGAAAAAATAAATGATTCATTAATCAATAACAAAAAATTAACAATACATAATACTACTAATTTATAATTTCTTACAAAATAATTGTAGGGATGAGTCAGATAAGCCTACATAATAGTTTCATCCATCATGCAGTTATTTTAATATTTATTTGTGTATTACATATGCTATTCAAGAATATTCTATTTATAAGCACTCTTCACTCTCTTGTGTTTACCAAATTAGTGATCAAGCCCTAAATAATCTCATAAGCTCTAGATTCATTTCCCATTAGCCTTCTACAGATTAACCCTCTCAATACACATATTCATCATCTATTCAGGCTGCTCATTTTCATTTGGGCCCACTCCTAAACCACTCACCTGCATGTCTTAGGCCAAACGAATCAGAAGAGGTTTTTTTAATGTTGTTGTTGTTTGCTTGGTTTTTGTTTGCATAATCATTCCGTCCTTCAAAAACAGACCTTTTCTACTCTCCAAATGATAGTCCTATTTCTTGTTTCAATTTTCTATGTACCATAATCACAGGCACTTCTGACACTGTACTGTAAAAGAAAATACAAGTGATCAGTGCCTTCTCTTCATGTAAATATTGTACTTTTCTAGGAAATTTGTTTCTTATTTAACCATTTTGAATTACTGGAGCATATAGCAACTGACTTCTGAATATTAGGATAATGAAACATTGTCAACAGCATCTAGCTTACTGGCAATATGCACATTAAACGTGTTTATGAGCATTTTAAGAAATTCTAAAGTTATATTCTACAAGAAAACTCCAGGAATTCTGCCAAATATTCCATGATTTGGCTGAGATTCAGGAAGAGCTTTATGGGGCACAATTTTATTACCCCATTCTGCATGACATTGATTTGCCTTTGAACTCAACTAAAATCCATTACTCCATAACTCAAGTTAATCGGTATATAGATAGGAAATTTCCTTACCACAGCAATATTTCTCTCAATATATTTTATTTATTAAATTTATTGGATGCTCAAAATCAATCAATTTCTAGGAGCACTTCAGAGAGTAATAAAGGATGGTACTGAAATGTATATATTGCTGTAAGCTTGGGCAAAGTAGACTTTCTAAATACAAGTCACAGAATACTTTTTAACTTGCTTACTTGTGTTCGCATAATTTTAATTAAGAAGTATAATACTTTGTATTAATATTGGACATTAATATATTTACATTAAGTATATATTCAGCAATATACATTAAGTATAATGCTGAAAACTGAGACCTAGACAAGTGATTTCATGTCTTCCTAATATATATTATGCGTATATATACTGTTAAAATCTTGACTGGTTTATGATGTAACAGTGAGGTACCTGGAAGAGGACATTTGACAAAGATAGAGATTTAGTCCTGGAGAAATAAAGGTGCTAACAATAATTGAGAGCTTAAAAATGGCTCCTTGCCCTCAAATTCCACATAGTAGTATTGGACTACTAAATCAAGAAATTTTGAAAATGAACTTAATTGTATTAGAAGACTATTAAAGCTAACAAGCTAACATATAGACTGTCTATATCGCCAATTAATTAACCTCTAGATAATGTGCCTGAGGCCCAAATGCACTGAAACTAGTCTAAACACCTTTTTCTATATGTGTGGCTCAATATATTTTGGAAGAGGAGAATTAGTTGAATATTTCCACTGCAGCACACACTGTTATCATCTCATGCATGTTGTCAAAGACAATACCTCTCACCACCCTTATAAGGATGGTTCTGATGCCACTGAAGACAAACTCTCACTTTTGGGCTTCACCAAATGATGTCATAAGATAACATCTTGCATTTGTCTTCTTTTGCTCACAATTACTACTATGTTATTCAACTGTTACTGCAGAGTCTCATCCTGCTACTCTTTGCTGTCTAAAATTTTGTTAGGTGAAAATGAACATTATTCATCCTTTTATTTCTGGCTTTTTACTACTATTAGTATTTATTATTATTATTGTTGTTATTATTATTATATTACAAGTAATGTTTCTATGATGAATTTGTCAACTTGTGAATTTTCACGTTTTATTTTGAAATTCCCCTTTTATTGTTACATAGTAGAGTATTATTTCTAAGTTAAGAAGTATGAAAATATTCAGTTTTACTAGATATTGACAGTTATTTGAAATATTTCTCTTCATACCAGCTACATAAGAATTCTATTTGAAATACTCATCTATGACTACAGAGGAATATTATTAGGAATCATTTTATTGCTATTTTTTTGTTTTTTTTATGTGTTTTCTTTTGCCTTGTTTTAAGCACAATATATTTGGTTTTACCCTTGGTCCCTTGGCTATCTATTTTCAGGTTTTTTGTCCATCAATCACTGTAAGTATAAGAAATGTCTTCCATCTTGTGGAATGGGTCTTTAGTCAAATCAGATATTGGTTAGTTATTCCAACAAGCTTTGTACCACCATTGAGCTAATATATCTTGCAGTTAAGACACCAGTGTAGAACAAAGGTTTCATAGTTTGCTTTGTGTTTGCATTTCTCCATTTCTTTTTGATAGCCTTTAGAGTTCTCTTTATACCAAAGACACTAGAATGTAGGGGTTAAGGTTCTATGTAGTCACCAGGTCAACTACTCCATGTTCAGCATGTTGTCTTCCAAAATGGAGGGAAGCAAGTTATAGACTTGGCAATAGCCTGGCCCATTAGGAATTCCCATGCTGCCCCTTTGGACAATAACTCAATTAGATCTAACCCAATATGAATACTGGAAGTTTTACTTCATTAAAAAAAAGCTATAATTGAGGTTTGTCTCTACCATTATTTGCAGTTCCATTTAGATTCAAATAATGTATGTATATATTTTACAGAGTTTCTCCTGAATTAGGTTTTAATACTACTCTCACATGCCCTGCAATTGTATCTGTCTCTCCCTGTATTTTCTACCATGACCCCTCTTCCACTTTTTCCTCCCATTCCAACCCCTGCCCAAATCTATACACAACTACCTACTCTATTTTCCTTTTCTAGCGAGAAATATCTACCTCCATGCTCCAGTCCCTTACTCTATACTTAACTTCAGTTTTTCTACAGACTTTAACTAGGTTACCATTGACTTAACAAATATCTACTTACAGGAAAAAAAACACCATATCTATGTTTCTGTGACTGGGATATTTCACTTAGTATGATTTTTTTTTATCTAGGCCTATCCATTTAGCTGTGAATTTCGTGATTTCATTTTGAAAAAGACTGAGCAATCCTCCTTTGTCTAAATGCAGCATGTTTTTGTCACTCACTCTTTCATTTCTAAACTGATGATTTTCATTCAAAACTACAAAGATGTTTCTTCACACTTTATAGCTTTTCTGATTTCCCAGTTGAAGAGTCTTATAACTCTTTTTCCTCTGGACACTAGTCATTCTTCTGGTCTGTGCTTCGGTGTGATTTAAGATTTTCTTCATTAGTGGATACAAGCTGAAATCCTCTGAAAGGAAGAAACTCCAATTAGAAAAAAAAATGTCTCCATCAAATCTGGATATAGGCAGACCTACAGGAAATTTTCTTTAGTGATTTCATTTCTTTTTTCTTCATTTGCTTTTGTCTTTTTATATTTACACTTTACTTCCATATTGCTGACTCTTACCAGTCCCCACTTCCCAAGTCCCTCCCTCCATGTTCCTACCCATTTTCCTCTGAGAGGGAGGAGGTATTCCCCTGGGTATCCTCCAACCCTGGCATAGCATGTCTCTGCAGGGCTAAGAGCATCCTTTTCCATTAAGACCAGACAAAGCAAACAAGCTAGAACATATTCCACAGATAGGCGACAGCTTTAGCTACAGCACGTGCTTCAGTTATTGTAGACCCACATGGACAGTGAGCTGCACATCTGCTTCATATTTGCTGGGGACTGTGGTCCAGCCCGTGTATGCTCTTTGGTTGGTACTTCATTTTTTGAGAGCTCGCAAAAGCCTAGATTAGTCGACTCAATTGTTCTTTCTGTGGAATTCCTATCCTCTTTGGAGCCCTAAATTCTTCCCCCCACCCAACTCTTCTATAAGAGTCCCAAGCTCCATGCACTGTTTGGCTATGGGTCTTGACATCCATCTGAGTTAGCTGTTGGGTAGACCCTCTCAGGGGACAACCATACTAAGCTACTGTCTGCAAGCATAACAGATATTCAATAGCAGTGTCAAGGATTAGTCCTTGCACATGGTATGAGTCTCTAGTTGGTCAGGTTATTGTTTACTGAGCAAAACTTTCAATCACTATAGATGGTGATTTCATTTATTTAATGATTTCACTTAGTGATTAATGGGAAGAACCCAGCTCATTGTTGGTAGTGCCACCCCTGGTTTCTTTGTTCTGGGTTCTGTAAGAAGGCAATTTGAGTAAGCCAGAATAAAGGACGGTAAGTAGTACCCCTCCATGGCCTCAGCATCAGCTCTTGCACCCAAGAACCTTTCCTGTTTGATTTACTGTCCTGACTTCTTTCAGTGATGAACAGTAATCAATCAGAATATGTAAGCCAGAGAAATCATTTCCTTCCTGATTTCTCTTGATCATGATGTTTCATCACAGCAATAATGACCCTAGATAAGACAGAATGTATAGGGTTTGTTCTGTTGTTTTAACTTGTCAGTCTTTGAGAAACATTAGCTATAGCTTATTATGATGTTCTACTCACTTTAAGACCTGAACTTCCTTCCTAGACTCTAAATACACAAACTTAAAGGTACAGGGTATGGGTCCAAAGCTCACTGATGGAAAAGTTTCAGTTTGTTCTGGCTAACCATCTAAATGATTGTTAATATTGTTTTCAGGCCATGTTTGATTTTTCCATTTTTTATCTACCTATTTGCTTACATTCTTATGTTTTTTTCTCCACTTCCTTTGACTCTGGTAAAATTTTAATTGCTTTATAATTGCCATATCCAATGATTTTTTAAAAAAAACTTTCTGTTGTTTGTGGATCAAGAATCACTTCCTGAAGCAGGGCCTGGTGGCGCACGCCTGTAATCCCTGCACTTGGGAGGCAGAGGCAGGCGAATTTCTGAGTTCGAGGCCAGCCTGGTCTACAAAGTGAGTTCCAGGACAGCCAGGACTAGACAGAGAAACCCTGTCTCAAAAAACCAAAAAAAAAAAAAAAAAAAAAAAAAAGAATCACTTCCTGATTTTACAGCTACTTAGTTATTTTTCTATTTTCTTTCATATTAGGCATTTCACAGCTTACAGGATTTGAAGGATAGTAATGTCTTTTAAGTATCTCTTCTATTTTATATGATGTTGTGAGGTTACACAAAAAGAGTCTGATCTTTTCAGTGTGTATTTTTAACCTTTGCTATTTTTAAAAATCCCATGGACAAATATAGTCTTCAGATTAGGTGAAATTTGGCTCCACTGCTAAGGCAAAGTACTACAAGGTACTTGAAATGATTTGAACAACACTAGTAGATTTTTCTCTCTTCTAAATACACTCAGTCCAAAGAAACTATAGCAATTTTCTGTTGCTGTTGGTGGTCATATTTTCCTTGACCTCATGTGATTATTTTTCATAAGTTTACTCTGTCCAGAATGCAGGAAAAGAACTGATAGGAGTTTTATTCCATAGTTTACTTTCCTCCTATAACTCCCCAAACTCTGAACTGTTTCCACAATTCAGGAGCTTTCTTAAAACATTTAGTTTGCAATATGTGTGTTAAAATAAAAATAATTACCTATGACACTGAATAATATAAGGATTTTCTCAACTGTGCCTTGAAATGACTGTTAAAGAAATAGTTCTTTTCAACGTTCTAATCATGTTTTCATAGAATTATTATGCTGGCAAATATAATGTTACCTCTAGATCTTATACCTGCACCCTCTACACATAGAAAGAACTTTGTCTATACAGATGCTATGACTCTGAGGATAGCTGTGACTACTGCTTTTGACTTTTCAAAGCCGGAGCCTATTTCTTTGATTTAGACAACTTGGATTTGTTTGTTCGTTGTTTGTTCGGCCCACTAAAAAGATTTCCTGTGATTATATCAGTGACTTTACATTATTTGCTCCATATTTTACTGTTCTGGCAATGAATAGCACTTACTCTCTGTGATAACATAAATAATTCCTTTGCTCTACTGCTGTTTCTTCAACTCTCTCAGCCAAACTGTGTTTCTCCAACACATCTCAAAATATGTCTCAGAGAATCTGTACCCGTACTCCTCTCCATCACTTAAATTACCACACTTTGGTAGTTTATATCTTCCCATTCTCCTCCTTTATTTTGTTCTTTCCTTCTAAGCAAGTAATCACGAAATCTGTGTAGCTCAAAGTAATTTATCCTCCTAGATGAATTGTTTGTGGTTCTTCCTCATCACATACAAAATCTGTGGGAGTGAACACTTGTGAAATGTTAACCAGACTAGCATGGTGACCAGATTGCAAAAAGTTCTAGGATTTTTTTTCTAAAATTATCCATCTTGGGTAACTTCAAATGCCTGAACTGAAGTGAGGGAAAAAAATCACTTAAATTGCATTATTCACAGCTGTAATTTATAAGAGGTAATTTTTTCAGAGAGATAGGTCATTATATGGTTAGAAAATGATGCAGAATGCAAAGCCAAATTGAAATATTTTAAAAATACAGGCTATAAATCTAAGGTTGCTAATATTATCATTTCATGTTTTCTAGAACTTATTAGAAGGTAAATAAATATTAATACTAACTCAAAATGTATACATTAAAAAGTAAAACACAGAACTGTAAGAAGCTTGACAAATGAACATCAATAATATTGATAATAGCAAAACAGGAAAAATATTTGTGAAAAAATTACCAAAAGATAAAAATGAGTATTTGAATTATAAACTGAGGTGATGGTATAGAAGAATTATAAAATATACATATTAAGGAATTTTTAAAAATGCAGCTTGGAAAACATGTATATTTTATTATAATTATAGACACATATTTAATAATTAAACTTTGAATACCATAATATTATTTTATGTTATTAGAAATCAAGAATTTTCTATGAAATACTCAATTTTAGATCGCCAGGCAGTGGTGGCGCACGCCTTTAATCTCAGCAATCGGGAGGCAGAGGCAGGCGGATTTCTGAGTTCAAGGCCAGCCTGGTCTACAAAGTTGAGTTCCAGGACAGCCAAAGCTACACAGAGAAACCCTGTCTCGAAAACAACCAAAAAGAAAAAAAATACTCAATTTTAGTACATTTTATATTGCTCATAAATAATTACAGTATTATGAAATATTTTCAATGGATATCAAATGTATACACCTATATTAATATGATCTTCATGCTATTGGAAGCAAATTGATATCATGGCCTAGGCTGATGCATGTTAGTGCTAATATGAGAATGTATATATGAATATGTTCATTAGGATGAATCACAGAAGCTATATTTTCAAAAATTAAGCTAATAATTTCTTCATTTTTTCCTACCAACTGAATTATATCACTTTGCCAAATTTATTTGTAAAATACATTTAAGATATCCCAGCTTATTTATCTTTATCATTGCTTAGATAAAATCCATTGTTTATTTAACATCAAGGATTACAATATTTGTGAAAGTCTGAACTAATATAACAAGGTTAAAATATTAGTTTTTCAATTCAAATATAAATAAAGTATAAATGCAATAAAACACTGAGATAATTCTTTGAGAGATGGTAAATGTTCTCATGTGAAATCATGAATCATTGAGAATCAAAACAGTATCTTAAAAGTGTATGTAAAAGATGGTCTCACAATGAAATCAGTAGTGATTAAAATAAGAAAATTAGCCTTCGGTCAGGAGGAGGCCTACAAGACTACAAGAACATCCTGCTTCCCTATGGTGACCTGCCAGTCTTCAAGGATATCCAGCTTGGAAACTTGCCTCACCAATCCTCTCACAGTCTAGCCCTCTACAGCATTGCCAGAAAAGCTGAGTTGCATGTGGTCCCCTGAGCTCTATCAACTGACACTGGGCTCACCCTTTTGTCTTAAGGAGCCTTACATGAACTCAAGACTGTCCTGCTTCCCTGAAGAGACCTGTGGAGCCCAAGAATATCCAGCTTGGAAATCTTCCACACCAATCCCCACCCAGTCTGGTTTACCTGGATCACACACAGGAGAGAGGTTTATAGAGGTCCCAAGAACTACTAGCTCGGAACATTGCCCCATCAATCCCTTGCCAATGAGGTCCCCTTGAGGCAAAGCCAGCAGAATTGGGTGCCTAGACCTTTGTTGTCTGGTCCATTATTCCCACTGCTGTCATGGAGATCATCAAGCCAACACAGCAAAAGCCACAGGCCTCAAGGACAGTGTAAGTACAAAAGTGACAAGAACCAGGGCAACATAATACCACTAGAGCCCAGTTATCCTTCTACAGCAATCCCTGGATATCCTAAGAAAACCGAAGCACAAGATGATCTTAAATCAAATCTTATAAAGATGATAGAGCCTTTTAAAGAGAAAAAGAAAAGAATCACTTAAAGAAATACAAGAAAATAAATTCAAACGAGTAGATGCATTAAGGGAGGAGGCAAATAAGTATACAAAAATACAGGAAAATACAATCAAACAGAGAAAGGATATGAATAAAACTGTCTGAAACCTGAAATTGCAAATAGAAACAATAGCAAAAAGACAAACTGAGTCAATCCTGGAGATGGAAAAACCTGGGAAAGAGAACAGGAACTCCAGACATAAGCATCACCAGCAGAATACAACAAATGGAATAGAAAAATCTCAGGCATATATTATATGATAGAAGAAATCAATGCCTCAGTCAAAGAAAATGAAAAATCTAAAAATGTACATGCCATAAAATATCCAGGATATTTTAAACACCATGAAATGACCAAACCTAAAAATAATAGGAATACAGAAAGAAGAAGTTGCCCTGCTCAAAGGGCCAGAAGACATCTTCAACAAAATCACAGAATAAAATTTACCTAAACAAACAAACAAATCAAAAATGTAAATGTCCAAGAAGTTTTCAGTGTATCAAACAGATTGGACCAGAATAGAAAATGCTCCTTCAACATATAAAGTAAGACTTATCAGAATTACAGACAACTTCCCAATAGAGACTTTAAAAGCTAGGAAGTCATGGGCAGTTATCTTGCATAACCTAAAAGACCACAGGTGTCAGCTCAAACTATGATATATAGCAAAACTTTAAATCATCATAGATGGAAAAATCAAGATATTCCATGATGAAACCAAATTTTAACAATATCTTTCCACTAACCCAGCACTACAGAAGATACTAAAAGGAAAACTCCAACTCATTAGGGCTAACTACACTTAAGAGTACACAAGAAATAAGTAATTTTACACAATTAAAACCAATAGGAAGAAGAAATTACAGTAGAAATGCCTAGAGCAATTTACAGATTCAATGCGATTTGAATCAAAATTGCAACACAATTCTTCACAGTTCTCAAAAGAACAATTCTCAACTTCAAATGGATAAACAAACCCAGGATGACCAAAACAATCCTGAACAACAAAAGAACTTACATATGTGTCATTATACCTGACTTCAATCTGTACTGCAAGGCAGTAGTAATGAAAACGCAGGGTGTTGGTATAGAAATAGATAAGTTGATCAATGGAATCAAATTAAAGATCCATAAATAAACTCACTCACCTTTAGATACTTGATTTTTGACAAAGAGTTCAGAGATGAGTTGGGGTCAATTCTTAGGATGTGTCAGAGACCTAGGATGTATGTAGGCCTCTTAGAGCCTATGGAGGTGAATCCAGTTGAGACTCCTAGTAGTGGGGAATATGTATCTTGAAGTGTTCAATTCCCATAGCCAGGAATGACTCACAGTAGAGGAGCAAGAATAGTAACCCACTCACGAAATCATTAGGGACCCAAAATACCTCCTCCCTACAAGATGCATAGGAGCAAAGGTAAAGCAGACACTGAGGGGATGGCCCCAAGTTGAGACCCATCTCATGAGCAAGATCCAGTCTTTGACAATATTAATGGTACTCTGGAGAGGATGCACCTAGTACTTCAATGACCTCATGTGCCAGGAAGGAAGCAAGAAGTTGGTATAGTATGAGAGAGGATAAGGAGGGAGAAAGATCTGTGTGAGAACATACTAGGAGGAGAGGAGGGGCTAATGTTGGAATGTAACATGAATAAGTAAATTAATTAAAAATAAGACAATTAGTTGCTTATGTAAAAGGAGCCACTTATTTATGCTGTTTTTATATGCTTACATCTGCATGTGTGTTAGTGCACTGTCTATGGGCAGTAGCTGCAAAGACCAGAAGAGGGAGATGGTTCCCTTAAAATGGGAGTTCTAAATGTGAGCAGTCACGTGGGTTCTGAGAATCAAACCCAGGTTGTCTGCAAGAGTAGCCAGTGCTCTTAATCTGAGCCATCTCTCTAGTCTAATATATGATGATTTTAAATATGTGTGCCCCAAGGACTAGCTAAGGGCAAAAAGCAGCACAAAATAAAGTGGTAGGAGTGAGTGAGCAAGCAACTTACCCATGTTTCTCTCCATTTTCATAGTTATAAGCTTGGACTTCCACATTAACTAAAATCACTTTAATTTCTGTTTTGCATTCTTGGACCTAGAGGCTAAGAACTAAGAAGAAAAAAAATATTCTTGAAAGGGTAGAGATGATAAAATATTTTTTCTTGTATCTTACAATCTAAGATTATTTTGATTCCAGTAACCTGAAGCTTTAAGAACTGAAGATCAATGCTGGGAACACAGTTAATGTTATTAAAAGACAAGTTGGCAAAATTTATATGATGATCATATGTTAAAAGCTGGGTTTTTCTGAGCTTATGTAATGCACCGTCTCTCATAAAGTCTCCTCTTAATGTTGTAAGGATTCAGCCTTTGCTTTTCCATACTCCAACAGACAATTAGTTTTAATTCTCCAAGACATAGAAGCCAAAAAGAAGCCAGTAGTCCAAATAGAAAGAATGACCTGAATAGTAAGGAGCTGGAGAGCACAAAGCCTGCTGATGAGAGTAAGAAGATTCAAGACAGAATACGAGGTGGAAAGGATGGAAGTAAGAAATATCATTAGAATTGCTTCCTAGATGTCAAATCTAAGTTAAAGGAAACAGACTAGAGAGCTAACAAAAATACCTGTTCAATTTATACACTGTAATCATATCTACAAATGACCTATAACACCCAAAGCCATAGACTATTCTTTGTCTTACATTAACTTATGCTACAATGTATATTAACATATTCTACAAAGTAACAGGCTATTAAAACTGTGTCATGAGGAATGGAGCATTGTTAGTGTTCCTTTTATTGTATTTATTTTTGAAAATTAAATGCATGCATATAATGAAAAATATTGCATATGTCGTCAACCCTCTTCAAATTTTCTTTATTTCCTAGGCATGATCTTTACCAATTGAGGATGTTTTAGTTTTTTCTGTTTTTCTTTTTTTGTATAGTGTAATAAATCAAGTTAGTGTTACCTACATGGGAAAACATGTGTGGCTATCAATTGGATCATGGAAAATATATCAGAGGACCTATTTTTCACCCCAGAATGTTCTCTTTCTTCATGTGTCATTCTCCCATAAATAGCTCTTCAATAGGGGGTTGAACATGAAAATCATCTACTGCATCTTTGCTGGGATTTTGGCTATCTTGATTTTACTGGTAACTGTAACTGCTGTAAGTTATTACCTCAATGGTCATGTAGTGTTCAGAAGACATCATGTCCAAGAATTCTTATATATCCTTCAATTGATTTTTTGCATCGTTTTTTCATGATATTTTCTTAGCTTCTGTGATGGCATGAAAAATGTTGCCCTCAGTTTCTTGTTCACAGCATTATCACTAGCTATGACTCTCCCCACTGGCTGTTCAATACTCTGAAAACAAAGAAGCTTCCCTGAGAATGGCGAGAGCAGCCCAGATCTGTTTGTCTAAATATAAATATTTAGACAGTAATTCAATAGCATAACTACTTAGAAAACAGACAACAGAAGGTTGTAGGATAGGATCTACCGGAAAACAAACAACAGAAGTTTGTAGGATAGGATCTCTGAGACATGAGGGTTTTTTGTGTTTTCCTTGTTTCTTTTGTTTTTTAACCAGGATTGCAGTGGAAGAAATTAAATTCCCTGCCATTGGATTGGCCTCATATTGAACTCAAAAATAGGCAGTTATTCAGTAATTGTTTTGCAAATATTGCCCCATTAGGTGCAAGTTATCTGGAAGATCGATGTTGTAACTAACATGAAGGATCAAGCACTGGATAAGATCATTAATATCTTTTCTCCTCCTGAAACCTGATAGTATTTTTGGCACTATGAATGATAACCATACGTGACAAAATGTTTCCGTTTGGATTGAGTTGACTTATTAATGCCCTGCAACCAAAGTGTGTGGTATCTTCATCAATAGAAACTTACTATGTAGGTATGGCAAGTAACTGAGGGCAAGGATGATAGCCTGCGTTGTTCGGGAGAGATACAGGGCCTCAGTGGCCAATAAGTTATATGGAGATGTGATGCTAAAGACAATTAAGTACAAACTAAATAGTTGAGAGGATGCAAAAGTAAAAAACTTGTATGACATCAGAGATAACATTTCATTCACTGGCAGGATGGGAACGTCCTGTTTTATATTTTAGGATATTTGAACCAGAATTAGCAAAAATGTTGTGGTGTGTTTCATCTATATTTAATGGTTAATTTAATCTTCATTAACATTTGAAAAATTCATGTGGTACTCAACATATGATTTAATAGTTATCTAATTTTTCTTCCTATTGTTAAGACAAGTTTAGGGTTAGCTAAAATAGATGATATTCTGGTATTGCAGAAAGAATTCCATGCACACTAATTCTTTAAAACAAATTTAAAATAGAAAGATGAACATCAACTTGATAAGCTAAAATCCCATAGACCTACTTGTACTTTGTCTTTATGCTCTTTTGACTTTAGCAATTACGTTAATTCAGTGTATTTAGCAGTTAAGGCATTGTTATCTTTACTTGTGCTATGTGCTATTTGGAGGTTGTTCTTTCTCTGTACATATACCTACCCACCTACCCTGCCAAAAGTGGACTTTGTGACTAAGTTGTGACATCATGGAACTAGGCTAGAATGGTGAGGTGAAAGTGGGTGGGTGAGAGGGTGGGGAGCACCCTCTTAGAGGCAAAGGGGAGGAGGAAGAGCACAGGTGGGGTTGGGAAGGACACCATGAAGGGGTCAACATTTGAAATGGAAATAAATAAAATTGCCAAGAGGAAATTATTCCTAGAATTTTGTATCAAGGTGATGAACAAGTTAAACAACCACACTAAACCTTACCTAACATCTTGATTTTTTAAAATTGTACATGCTTTTGAAAGTATTGACTTCAGATGATTTTTAACAAAAGTCATTATAATCAAATCTCCCATCTTCATTTAACTGAGTTACATTTCTAACTTCAGATTTGAACTCCCTGAGACCTAATATGAAACAGTATGCAATAATAAATGCATTGTACTCTAGATTTGTTTTACATAATCTCAACACATTAGTATAACTATTTTAGTTACAGTTTAAAAGTAATGGACTAGTGGGAGGATGCTAGAATGGTGAGGTGAAAGTGGGTGGGTGAGAGGGTGGGGAGCACCCTCTTAGAGGCAAAGGGGAGGAGGAAGAGGATGGGTGGGGTTGGGAAGGACACCATGAAGGGATAAACATTTAAAATGGAAATACATAAAATAACAAAAAGTAAATAGGACAATTTCAACTCACATTTAATATGTTTTCCAAGAGGAAATTATTCCTAGAATTTTGCCTTTTTTTTCTATTGGGTTTTCCCACTAGAAAGAGAAGTCAGAATTAAGCAGTGATCAGATCAGCAATATGCTTTTTCCATCCTCAAGAAATGAGATATGAGATACACTAACTTAATAGTGCCCTAGATTTATTTTTTTAGTGCTATAGTCAAATGCTTAATACTTTTAAATACGTTTTGTTTTTCAGAACTAATTTCCTTCAATAAAGTGGGCTTAATATATATATGTATATGTTTATCTATATATGTATAACATTTTACATGTAATCTACACATATGCATAATTATTAAAAACATAATGCATATATTTATATATAATATATAATACATATATGTAATCTATATTTGTATATATGGAATATATATTATATTTCAGATAAAATACCCATTTAATATAAATATATATATAAAATATACATTATATTCTCATATATATATAGTATTCTGTTTCAAAAGCAAGAATGTTTAAATAATATTACATACATATATGTAAATTTAAATAAATATATTACCGTGAAAATAACTAAAAGCTTAGAATAATGTGCTTTCCACAAATTTGAGGTATGTACCTCCCTATATTATATATTCATAATGTCACAATTCATATGTATGGTTTCTCAGAGAGGTTGTTTTTAGACTACTGAATGGTAAGTTATAACTGGACACATCTTTACATATGAATTTGCTAACTCTATATTCTGTTCATTTTTAAGTGGTGCTAGTAGTTGAATCTAGAGCTTAGAAGCTTGGAATACCCAAGAAACAATTCACAGACCACATGAAGCTCAGGAAGAAAGAGTATCAAAGTGTGGATGTCTTTGGTCCTTCTTAGAAGAGGGAAGAAAATACCCATAAGAGAAGATATAAAGTGTGGAGCAGAGACTGAAGGAAAGGCCATCCAGAGATTGCCCCACCTGGGGATTCCATCCAGTTGCCAACCCCAGACACTACTGAGGATGTCAACAAGTGCTTGCTGACTGAAGCATGATATATAGCTGTTTCCTGAGAGGCTCTGCCAGTGCCTGACAAGGAGGGGGATGGTCTCAGTCAACCACTGGACTGAGGACAGGGTCCTCTATGGAGCAACTAGAGAAATGACCCAAGGAACTGAAGGGATTTGCAGCCCCATTGGAAGAATAACAATATGAAACAACCAGTACCCCCAGAGGTCCCAGGGACTAAACCACCAACCAAAGACTGCACATGGGGCAATCCATGGCTCCAGCCACATATATAACAGAAGATGGTCTTGTCAGTCATCAATGAGAGGAGAGGTCTTTGATCCTGTGAAAGCTCGATGCCCTACCACAAGGAATGCCAGGACAGGGAAGTGGGAGTGAGTGGGTTAGTGAGCACTAAGTGGGTTAGTGGGAGGTGGTATGGGATAGGATTTTTTGCAGTAGAAATGAGGAAAGGGAATAACATTTGAAATGTAATTAAAGAACATATCTAATTTAAAAGAAAAAGAAAAGAAAAAGAAAATGAGATCCAGTTTACACAGGCTTCCCTCTGACCTTCACATTTGGGCTATCACATGCTCATGCCCACAAGTGTGAACTCTATGATATTCTTAGTGTTATTATTGTTCATATGTGTTTTCCTCTTAATGATGATGCCCCTTATCAAGATAAAAGCTCCCAACATGTGTATGTCTGTTACTGCCTATGTAATTTCAAGTATGGGAAGACAGAAGCGAGCCACTGATGCTAGAGTATATCCTTTCTGTAGTGAGGCATCTAAGGTTTGCAGCCTCACCTACTCCAGTCGAAGTTCCTCCAAACCATGCAGAAAGTCTCAGCTCATGTATTAAAGATAAAAAACAGAGGTTAGATAGAGCCCAAGGGTATAGGCCAGTGAAAAGGGATGTCCAAATATTAAGAAAACTGACTCTAACCATTGTTTGAGTACAGGTTTAGATTTATGTGATATACAGTTTCCTCTACACAACTTTTGTAAACAAGATAATAAATTCAGTTACAAATCTATCCTTGTAAATTATATGGCTTGCTACTACCAAACAGCAAAGAAATAAAATATCTGCAGAATAATTTTTTGTGTGTGTATGTGTAAATGTTGCTATTTTTGATTAATTTCTTAGTCCAGCATTTCTCAACTTGTGGCTTGTGACCGATTTAAGGGTCAATCAACCCTTTCATACATCTTGTATATCACATACCCTGCATATCAGTTAATTATATTTTGATTCATAACAGTAAGAAAATTACACTTATGAAGTTACACCAAAATTATCTTATGGATGTGGGTCACAATAACATGAGGTTCACAGCATTAAGAAGGTTAAAAACCACTGCTTTAGTCACTGAGATTTCTAAGGAGAATAATGGTATTACCATCTTCTCTAAATGCCCACCCTTACTAAAGCTTCACAGATCACTTCAACAGAAAGCCACCGTAAAGTAGGACTTTTCAAAATTCATGATTTATATAGCCTTAACGACCTTGCAAGATCATGCACTGTCTAGTTACAACACAGAATATTTTCTCAGTGCAGACTATATTTATGATAATGATGTGCTTATTGGGATATCCAATGAATCCAGATGATTAACTTTTCTACTATAGCAGAAAGCACTTTTGAATAGATGCTGTTGACAGCCAACGGAAAATAGCGAAATTCAACTTTTTCAGATGCTCTCATTAAAACTGTGCCGACTCCGAAGAGCTTACTGCAGCTGCTTCTGCTGCCATGCTTAGTGTCAAGTGCACTGGATTTCAATTTGTCTTACAGTGAATAGAGTTTCAGCATCTTCGTGTTTATAATAAACAACTTTCAATACATTCCACACTTGGGGAATTGTCCTTGTTCTTTGAGCCAGAAATACTATGCTTCTTGGCAGTCTTCTAGCCCCTGGGATTTTAGTTAAATAAGAAGTAGTTTGAAAGAATACAGTATCCTGGTATGAGAAATCCAAAGAATTTAAATGACTTGCCTGTGTTAGATGTCTTTTTGGGAAAAGCACAAAGAATATAAATTTGATTTTTGCATTTTAAGCACTTACACGCACATACACACAGGGACATAGACACTCAGCTTGCTACACAATAATTTATCATCATAATAGTTAACAATTTCACTGAAACTAACCCTGCATTTATATTCTGAGGATACTTTATTTGACTGAATCTTAGACATCATGCTGCTTATGAGGACAGTATAAAGTTGCTGTTGTCAGTGGGAAAATCGGTCAATATGTAATGGTAGCAGAAAGTTTACTCTGGGAACTGATTTTGATTCAGAAACCTTTCAGGAAAAAATGCAGGAATGAATAGATTATTCTTTCTTATTTGAAAGCATCTATCATAAACCATAGAAAACACGGGCTTATCTATGAAGGGAGAAATGATTATAAATTATTTTGGTTGCAACTTTTTTTAAAGAAGGAGATAAAGACATGAAAGGTCAAAGTAGATTAAATATTTGTCTTGGTTATCTTGGTTAACTGGACAAGAACACGAAGACCAGTGTTGAGGCTTAATCATAGCTACTGAATGTATGTTGTTAATTGAGATAAGAAGATCTCACCTAAAAGTAGAAAGTGCCAACCCAGGAGCACTAAACACAGAAGTCAGGATGAACACAATATGCATCATTCACTCAGTCCTCACTATAGAAACAACATGACCCACAGACCGAAGACCCCAACTGAACGTCTTGCTCTCCATGATGGGACTGCAAAGTCCTGGAACTCTGAACCATAATTAGGCCCTTCCTCTTATGTTGCTTGGACTGGATATTTTGTCAAAGCAATAATGAAAATAACAAATGATATTATTTCCTCAAATATGCAATACAGATTCCTTTTAATGATTTGATGATTTACTTATTTAATATCCAAAGAGTTTCTTTTGTTATATGTAGACCATTAAATAAAACTTTATGTTGAGACTCAATCTATTTTATCTTACTAATTAGTAATTATATAAAACAAAAGTGAATCTTTCCTTTGTTCTAAATAAACATTTTTCTTACTGGAGGATTTACACTTTGGAATAATTTCATTTTGTAGATTTAAATAGTAAATAATATACCTATTATGTCCTAAATATGGTTGAATGGAATTAGATTAATTGAGCATATGAGCCAAGTTCTGTTTCAGAAAATATCAAATATCTAGGAGGATTATGCAATGAAAGTTTACCAAGATTTGTCAGTGAAACATTTCATTAAGTAAATGTACTTATTCCAAGCCTGATGATCTATGTTTGATCCCAGGACTCACATGGGAGAAAAAAACTGAACACAAATTTTTACCTAACATACCTACAAAACTGCATATGCATGCACACATGCATATGTGTGTTCCCTCCCACACACAGAGGCACACACTTTTAGCTGTTTAACTAAATTGTTAATGGATCTGAAAAGTACGTTTTGTTAATGAGGTCAAAAAGGCCAAAATGTTTCACATTTAATGCTTTGTCCCAGAGGAATACTACAACATCATGATGAGAAAAAAGCAGTGAGTTCCTTTAAGTGTTTCACACATTGCTGTAATATTGGCTATTCTGGAAGGTGGAACGAGCTGTAGTTAGGCTTAGTTAGGTTTAATAGAATGAGGAACTTCAAGGCAAGGACAGGCTGATGCCACATCAGGCATCATTTCTTATGAATGATGTACAGGAACATTTTTTATGAATGTGCAACCAGTGAAAATAAGAACACATACAATGAGCTGTGGTTAGCAAGGTGACTGAGAGGACCACTGACTGCCTTTGGCTTCATTATGAAGCCTTTTCTATATTATTAGTCTTTCAGAAACGTCTGTTCTTTTCATGTACCCGAGGCTGTAATATAATCAAAACAGTATTTTAGAACAAATTTCGAATCACTTAAGGAATTATCTTCTTCCATTCCATTTTAACACTTAAGTAATATCCCTTCTTATCAAATTGGATCTAAGATGTGCTATGAAATACTGGCTGTATCTCAACCTAAGAACAGAATTTTTCTTCATATTTCACTCACTAGTAAAACTCTAAGTTCCTAGCAAAGCAGCAGTGGCACCTACCTTTAGTCTAACTCTCAGGAAGCAGAGGCAGGCAGAACTCTGCAATGGAGGGCAGCCGGGTCTACAGAGCACATTCCATAAAAGCCAGAACTGCACAGAGAACCAGTTTCAAACGAACAAACCAACAACTACAAAAATGCCTTCAAATTTCTTACTTTGTTTCCTATGCTGTGTCCTGAGATATCCTTGTCTACATTTAACGGCCACAGAGTCAATTGCATTTCTTTGAAAATAGTAACATCACATGATAACACCATGACTACTGTGAATCCATAAATTAGAGTTGAGCTTGCGGTCACTAATGTAGTTGAATACCAGAGTTTCGTCAGGGACCAAATGGTCTACCACAACCAGAAGCTGAAGAATGTCAGTTATGAATGTTCTGTATGGAAAGAAGTCTGTAGCTGTTTTGTATCAAGAAACATCTTCCTAAGAGAGGACTCTTGCCGGGCGGTGGTGGTGCACACCGGGTGGTGGTGGTGCACACTTTTAATCCCAGCACTTGGGAGGCAGAGGCAGGTGGATTTCTGAGTTCGAGGCCAGCCTGGTCTACAGAATGAGTTCCAGGTCAACCAGGGCTACACAGAGAAACCCTGTCTCAAAAAACAAAAACAAAAACAAACAAACAAAAAAAAGAGTGTACTCTAGTGAGGCAGTTTTCAATCTCCTTTAACCCTGATGTTTCTTTGACAAATGAAAGAGCAATTAGTAATTTTGGTAGAAGAGAGACAGAAGAGAAAATGAGAAAATCATCTTTATTCCCAGTGCTCATATAACTGTCCACAAATCAAGGATGATACAGTATAAAAGGCATCACAGAAGCGAGATACTTCATTGAACAGATGTTTTAGAATGTAAAAATTAATTGTTATCACAAAGTTGATCTTAATTACTAAAATGTTATTCTTATTAAAAAACATGAATAAACATTTCTAGATTAAGATTAACTCATTAACAAGTTTGTCATTAGTAATATCAAATATATAGTGTATTAATTGATGGAAAATCAGTTAGTAGATGAAAGCCTTGGATTTGTAATAGCCTACTTTTTGGTTGAATAATATGAAAGGTCAAATGGCAAATTATAAATGGGTAGTATAAAAAGGTTTGTAGCTAAAAAAATGAAAAAAAATATTAAAACCAGGAGGATAATAAAAACATAACAGAAAGTATGAAAATGTAGAAACAAACATCTACAAGTTCCTAAAGGAAAAATATTTTTGTATGGATATCTTAATGTATCAATTTGTTAGACAAATTGATTTGGTATACCCAATCCTGCTGTCTTTAGAGACAGATTGAAGGTACTGTATTTTTTTCCAAGTATTGATCCTATTGTGATATGGTTCCCATAGAATAATGACTGTGTGTGATGAAAAGATGCTGGCTTTGAGATTTCCTAAAGGAGAAATATTGACAAGGCCAGAAACATATATTCTTATTGATAATACAATTTTGTAAGCAGTCTTCCATAAAAAACAAATGCCTGTCTATATCCTGCTAGCATATCCCATGGTTTGAAGGACAAATAGCTGGGGGATTGTATTGTTAATATTAAATAGATATTGGTTACTAAGTCTTTGTATATGATAATAAGCCTGAGATTAAGATATTACAGATGAGTCCTTTAAACTAATGAAATGAAATAGTTTATTTCAAAATATAAAATTACCAGAAAATAAAACTTTAATCAGAAACAATGTGCTTCAAATATATGAAGAATATGACATTAGAGACAATTTAAGATGTTATGGAAAAATTCATTTGATATTCAACATATAAATTTAATAGTTATCTATTTTTTTCTTTCTGTTGTTAGACAAGTTTAGGATTAGCTAAAATAGATGATATCCTATATTGCAGAAAGAATTCCATGTACATTAATTTTTTAAACAGCTTTAAAATAGAAAGATGAACATCCACATGATAAACTGAATCCCGTAGATCTACTTGCACTTTGTCCTTATGCTCTTTGGATTTTAGCAATTAAGTTAATCGAATGTGTTCAGCAGGTAGGGCATTATGTTCTTTACTTGTACAATGCGCTAGTTGGAGGCTGTTCTTTGTATGTACATATACCTACCCACCTACCCCGCCAAAAATGGACTTTGTGATTAAATTGTGACAGCATGGAATTAGGTTAGAGTCTCAAGGGTGATGAACAAGTAAACAACCACACTAAACCATACCTAATATCTTGTTTTTTAAAAATTGTTACATGCTTTTGAAAATATTGAGTTCAGATGTATTTTAATAAAAGCTGTTATAATCAAATCTCCTATCTTCATTTAGAATTTTAACTGTTACGTTTCTCACTTCAGAATTGAACTCTTTATGACTTAATATGAAACAGCATGCAAGAATAAATGCATTGTACTCTAGATTTGTTTTGCATAATCTCAACACGTTAGTATAACTTTAGATACAGTTTATAAGTAATGGACTAGTAGGAGTATGCTAGAGTGGTGAGGAGGGAGTGGAACGGGGAGTGTGGGGAGCACCCTCTTAGGGGCAAGGGGAGGGAAGAGGGGATGTGGCAGTTGGGAAAGGACACCAGGAAGGAGGACAATATTTGAAATGTAAATATATAGGATAACCAATGAAAAGAAAAATAGGACAATTTCAGGTCACATTTAACATTTATTCCAAGAGTAAATTATTCCTAGAATTTTACCACTTATTCTACTGGGTTATTCCCACTAGGAAGAGAAGTCAGCATTAAGCACTGATCAGTTCATCAATATGCTTTTTTTCCCATTCTCAGGAAATAAGATATGAAATACACTAACTTAAGAGTACCCTAGATTTATATTTTTAGGGTTATAGTCAAATGGTTATTGCTTATAAACACCTTTTGTTTATTTTTCAGAACCAATTTCCTTCAATATAATAGATTTAATACACATATATAGACATATCTATATATGTATATATGTAATATACATATATGAACAATTTTTACCTGCAATCTACATGTATGTATAATTACAATAAACATAATGCATATATTTATATAATACATATATATTTATGTATATATAAATTTGAAAATATATATTACAGTGAAAATATCTAAAATGCTTAGAGTGACGTGCTTTCCACAGATTTGAGGTACTTATCTCACTATATTATACATTCATAATGCCACAATTCATATGTATAGTTTCTCAAGGTGATTTTAGACTACTGAATGATGTTATAAATGGATTCACCTTTACAAATAAATTTAGTAGTTCTCTATTCTGTTCATTTAAGTGGTGCAAGTAGTTGAATCTAGAGCTTCTCCAACATATGAAGCATATGAAGTGTTAAGTACATATGTACTTACCACTGAATTAAATCTCTAGCATCTGGCTTCATTATTATTTTTTATGAGAAATAAACACCTTTTTGGGGGAAGCATTATTCATCAAAACCTTTATTACTATTTTTTTCTAAAGACACTTGAGTTTGTATTTCTAAACACCTATTTTTCCATTGTTGGTCATGATCAAATAGGATTTCTAATGATATAATAAAATAATGATCATTTACAAGAAACATATCACTCATGACAGCATTTTAAACTCAAAATGGTATTCTTTCCTACTCAACCACATCATATTTGCTTCTTTAAACATTGATCACTTTAGTATTCAGCATTCGAAGAGATGCTGAGGAATATTGTTGATGCCATCCCAGGGTCAAAGATCTAATACAAATAGAAAATAGAGAGGTTTGTCTAAACTCCATAGAGAAGAGTAAAAACACTTGAGATTTGGTCTAAGATGCACAAAAACAGAAAGCACTTGGCAAAGATGGAAGAGAGGATTATTACAAGGTTGAGTTCATTGATAGTGCTCACATTAATTTCCTAACAGAAAATAAAAGACTGCCTTGAGAGCAAGGGCAATGTTGCTGCATAAGGATTTTTGCTTTTATTTTGTGAAAACTACTTCAGTACTCAAAGCTTGGGGGCATTTTACCCAGAGTTGCTTTGAAAATGTTTCCATGTGCTTCAGCTACGAGAGAGGGTGAAAATGAATCTTAACAATGTTTACAAACATTTTTATGTCCATGATCTGTCAAATGTGCCTCCTGCAGTACAAGGCAACCTCTTGGTGCAAAAGACCATGCAGCTACTCCTCCAGTGAGTTAAGTTTTCAGAATATTGCCATATAATTATTATGTGAATGGTGAATCTTTATAATGAGTGAATCTTTAGTATATAAACTCTACAGTAACCGGATGCATCAGTGAAAAATCTCTAAGCCTATAGCTCCAAATAGACACTGTGATTTTTCACTAATAAATCCTGAACAATCTCAGAGATAATTTTTAGATCATATCAAGAAGTCTTTATTCATTTTTAATAATGGTAAATATTTAAACATTCTTATTTGGGAAACAGGCTGAATTTTGAGTCTTATTTGTTTCTAAATATAGAAGTTAAACAAAATAATGTAAGTCACAAAACAATCTTTAAGCTAAGTGTAAATATGAATATCATTTGTATGTCTGCGCTAATGAGGAGAAAAACTAAGATGATTTAGAAGATTCTGGACTATCAAACTATTCAATTGTACCACCTTAAGATCTTATTCTTGATGGCTCAAATCATACTGTAAATGAGACCCTGTTCAATCTAAAGCCAAGGGCAGTCAATGAGTCTGTTTGCAAAGACCTAGGTAAAGCTTATAGGTAACATGCTTAATAAATAATTTCTGTATAGAAATAGAGTTTAGTAAAACTTAAGCCTTTATTCTCTTGAGAAGTCTTAGCTAGCATTGACTAAATTTCTTCTTCAATTATTTCTTTGTAATAAATGTGTAGGCAAGTAGGAGACATTATCCCTTCTGCTTCTGATATTGCATTAGAGCAGCTAGTCTGGGAGAGTGTAGCCGGGGTGTTTCTTAATTAAGTTATAGGTTATTCTCATTCTGTAGGTTTCCTCAGCAATAATTATCTCATTAGAGCAGTTTTGGTTTTCAGCAGTCCATATCATAAACAACACCACAAGATGGCAGTGTTTCAGAAATCACTCCTTAGAACAATCATTCCTAAAATGTAGTATTTTAATGACCAAAAAATGTTTAGCTGCCATTACAAGTGATTAAGAATTAATGATTCTCTAATGTCTGTGTAGCAGTAAGCTAGTCGCTTTATTTAAGGATTATAACTGTCAGTTTGATTGTTTCAAAGCATTGGGAAGCTTCAATATACAAACCAGCTGAGGCCAGGAGACTACTAGTAGATTCCTAAATCTCAGACTCCCTAGTTGGTGTTTTATAACTATAACCTTATTTTTTTAAATTGTTTGAAAATAACTACTCATTCTAAGATGTATAAGGGACAAAGAAATTGTCATCAGCAAGCTCCTCAACAATGAGTGCTCTCATGTAAAACTCAAGGATTATTCCTAGTAAGCAACTATATTAAACAGAAAAATGATTTAAATACAGATTTATGAATATATAACATAGAAATTTCAAAAGCATACAGGTGTCAAACAATTAAAATAAATCATGCTATCACGGTATCTGATTTCAGATTTTAATTATAATGTCATTATAAGAATGAAAATATTGTTAACATCAAATGTTTGATAGGTCTTCATCTGTGTAATGTTAGTTATTTTTCTAATAACAAGTGTGCTTTATAAACCTCATAGACATATAACCCCAATACTTCAATTATAATGGCAGTAACTTTTTCTTTAATTGCAACTTTGAAAGATAAACAAAATTTCTCTTCTTATTATAGGTTATGTTTCAAGTAAAGGAAACTGTAAGATTTTTCCATGTTAATTTATAAAATTGTACTGCTATTGACTCATGACAACTGAAAGAATATCTGAAGACTAAACTATGGTATGTTCTGTAGCATCCTGACAAATGGAATAATCTGATTTTGTAAAAGACTAATTTATTTTATCTTTCTATTTGTTTATAATATCAATATATATATTAAAAGTTTTAAGTTTTAAAAGCTAGTCAGACCCACCATTATCCCTGTTAACATATATGCCAGTGCTTTGTTCCTTGTGCAGATATATTATTTCTTTTTGTTCCTTGTTTTTGCTTTCAATAATTATTTTTGGTGTTAAAATTGGATGTACAATATTAAAACCTTGAATTTAAATATTGAGATCAGGACATTTTGCTTTGGAATTTACCTAATTGGATAGGATGAATTTAATATCTGAATGTGTATAAAACAAAATAAATTCTTACCAATACTACATAAAAGTTCTATCACACAGTCTGTCGAAGATGTCCGTATGTGTAACATACTTAACACTGATGAAACTATCTCCATCCCCAAGCAAGAGAGAGGTAGGCACATATTGAAAGGCTCCTGAAACCTAGACCTGATTTTCCTATACAAAGACATTAGGAACTTTGAATATGTATCAAAAAAGAACAAAACATCCTATTTTTCTACTTTTTTACTAGAAAAATGTAGAAGCCTACAACGATTTGAAGAAACCATGATATTCCTTTGTCAAATATTCTAATAGTCACTATTTATATCCACAATTGTGTTTTTAAATTTAGTGTGTCTTTCCCATGTTATAATTGTCACTAATACACTGAATTTTTCAGGTTTTAAATTAAGTTGTGAATATTTCTATTTTTTCAAATATTTAAAACTAAATTATCAGTTTGGAGATATGGCTCAGTAGTTACTTAGTCTTCTTTTTCTAAAAATTTCCCTAATATGGGAATGTTTCAAAAGATTAGGGTTCCATTCCCATCACCCACATGGAGATTAACCATTTCCTTGCACACCAGCAAGTGGAGAACAAGGACATACATGAAGGTAAAATACTCATACACTTAAAATAATAAAAACAAATCTGATTTTTAAAACTTACCTAATATATAATATTAGGGAATTTTTTAGAAAAATTTAAATATAGTTAAATCAACAAAGTTTGATGGTAGAAGTATGAATCACTTGGGCAGATATATCTGTAAAAATCATGTAACTTACAGATACAATATGCTAAAACTTAGGAATATTCCCTCATCTCTGTGTCAATATACATTTCCATCGTGAGAACGTTAATTATAATGCCTTTAGTTTTCTTAGACCATGAATCAATTTTCCTTTTTCCAGAATGCAGCAGAGATCTAATCAGACAGTGTTATATGATGCCATGTAAGATTTTCACTCAGGATAATATTATTCAGAGTAACCTATGTTGTTGCATAAATCAATATTTTTTATTATTGTTATTGCTTGAATGACTATAAATCAGTTTATTTTCATACAAAAAGATATCCCACAGCTTCTACTCTGAAGCAAATACAAATAAATCAACCTTAACAATACTCTTCCACATTTTTATTTTTATCATCTAGAGCAAATACTAGAGAGTGAAAATTCACAGCAGTACACGAATGTTATCAAAACCTACTTCTTATCAACACAAAGTACTGAGAACAACTGAGTCAAGATTCAATCTTGTCCATATTTCCATAAAAATACAACATTGGACTGATCAGGTGGCAACCAAAGAACTCTACAGTGGGATAGAGTTCATCTTGATTGTGATTGGCAATACAGTATTACCACTAAGAGGTAACACACTTACCAGGCAGTAAAGTCAAGAAAGGCAACACAACACTAAAATGATCATGTAGGACCATGTCTTTGAAGACGTCATTTGATGACATTTCCTGTAAGCTTAATCAAAATTCTAGTAAGCTATGTAACAGAGATTAATAATATAACCCTAAATATAGTTTCTTAAGTAAAGTGGAAATAGCTGCCCACACATTAGAAAAAAAAAATAGTTCAAAATGTGCCATGGACCCATTATAAATGAAATATAAATGTAAAATAAAAACCATCTTGGTGCTATGGTTTATTCCCAAAGGCTCCATAGTCTGAAAACTTGGGCATCACTACAGTGATGTGAAAAGCATTCTAAGATGTAGACCCAGAAAGAGGCAGGTCTCATGTGATGCTATTGGATTTCCTGAGAGACTTGTTAGGAAAAAAAACAATCTTGACCCCACACAGATCTCCAGCTCCCTGTCTTGCAGTATGCTTTCTTGTTATACTGAAGGCACACAATTCCACCAATGATTAGGCAATAAATAGAGCCCCACCCAAAGTGACACCTGCTCATCAACTTCTATGGTTCAAGACTGCAAGCCAATTAACTTTCCTTTAAATATGAAACACTCAAAAATTACATTGAAGGGTACATAGACGGGCCCTACATTTGTTTACTTACAAATCTGTGTGCATTTATAACTTCATAATTATGAATTTAATCATTTAAAACTTAAAGATCACCAATGATTTAAGTAGCAACATTAACAGATCTTCCTCGACAGAAAGCTCAGCGGCGGGTGCAGACTAGCAGCTGGGACCAGCTCTCCGAGTGGACCAGCAGCGAGGGGCCACCGGGCGGGCCGCCTCGGGCACAGCTCGGCACTCTAGCAGCTGGAGTCAGGGGCCTGGACTCAGAGCGAGCACAGTCCAGCACAGACAACGCAGCCAGAAGGGAGCAGCAGAGCCGGGTACGAGCAGCTCAGCCAAGGACACACGGTGCTTTCAGCAGGGGCAGCCATCTTGCCCCAGACCCCCGCGCGCAAACAGCTGGCACACTGGACGCAGTGAGCGGCTGGAATCAGGTGCGTGGCCAGAGTTATAGCTTAGCTTAGCTCTGCAGGAGATCTGGGCACAGAAAGCTCAGCCGCGGGTGCAGACTACCGGCCGGGACCAGCTCTTTGAGCGGACTAGCAGCTAGGGGCCACCGGGCCGCCTCAGGGCACAGCTCAGAACTCTAGCAGCTGGAGTCAGGGACCTGGACTCAGAGTGAGCATAGTCCAGCACAGACAAGCTGCCAGAAGGGATCTGTCTCCTGGGGACAGGCGTGCTGTGCTTTCAGCAGGGCGCCATCTACAATAAGACCAACTAACGCCAGAGATAAAGAGATGGCAAAAGGCAAACGTAGGAACGTTATTAACAGAAATCAAGGCAACATGGCACCATCTGAACCCAATTCGCCAACCACAGCAAGTCCAGGATACCCCAGCACACCAGAAAAACAAGAGTTAGATATAAAAGCACAGGTCATGATGCTCCTAGAGGAACACAAAAAAGACATAAACAAATCTCTTAAAGAAATGCAGGGGAACATCAATAGAGTAGAAGCTCTTACAATCCAAACACAAAAAACACTTAAAGAACTCCAGGAGAATATGGGCCATCAGACAGAAACCAATAAAGAGGAAGTGAGAAAATCAGTTAAAGAAATGCAGGAGAACTTGAAACAACAGGCAGAAGTCATGAAAGAGGGAGCACAAAAATATATTAAAGAATTACATGAAAACACAAACAAACAAATGATGGAACTGAGCAAAACCATCCAAGATCTGAACACAGAGGTAGAAACAACTAAGAAATCACAAAAGGAGGCAAACTTGGAGATAGAAAACCTTGGGAAGAAAACAGGGGTCGTAGATGCAAACATAAACAACAGAATACAAGAGATAGAAATAAGAATCTCTGATGCTGAAGATAACATAGTAACCATTGACTCCACAGTCAAAGAAAATGCGAAATCCAAAAGGCTTGTAACCCAAAACATCCAGGAAATCCAGGACACAATGAGAAGACCAAACCTAAGGATTATAGGGATAGATGAGAGTGAAGATCTACAACTTAAAGGGCCAGCAAATATCTTTAACAAAATTATGGAAGAAAACTTTCCTAACTTAAAGAGAGAGATGCCCATGAATGTACAAGAAGCCTACAGAACTCCAAACAGACTGGACCAGAACAGAAACACCTCCCGTCACATAATAATCAAAACCCCAAATGTACTAAACAAAGAAAGAATATTAAAGGCAGTAAGAGAAAAGGGCCAAGTAACATATAAAGGAAGACCTATCAGAATCACACCAGACTTCTCTCCAGAAACCATGAAAGCTAGAAGATCCTGGGCAGACATCATGCAGACCCTAAGAGAAAACAAATGTCAGCCAAGACTACTATACCCAGCAAAACTCTCAATCAACATAGATGGAGAAATCAAAATATTCCATGACAGGACCAAATTTACACAATATCTTTCCACTAACCCAGCTCTACAAAGGATAATAGGAGGAAAACTCCAACACAAGGAAGGAAATGGCACCCAAGAAAAGGCAAGACAGTAAACTTCTTCCATCAAACTCAAAGGAAGATAACTACTCAAAAACAAAAATAACATCAAAAATGTCAGGAAGTAATAATCTCTATTCCTTAATATCTCTTAACATCAATGGACTCAACTCCCCAATAAAAAGACATAGACTAACAGACTGGATACGGAAACAGGACCCTACATTTTGCTGCTTACAGGAAACACACCTCAGAGTCAAAGACAAACACTACCTTAGAGTAAAAGGATGGAAGACAATTTTGCAAGCAAATGGTCACAGGAAGCAAGCTGGAGTAGCCATTTTAATATCAGATAAAATTGACTTTCAACCCAAAGTCATCAAAAGAGACACAGAAGGTCACTTCCTGCTAGTCAAAGGAAGAATCCACCAAGAGGAACTCACAATTCTAAACATCTACGCTCCAAATATAAGGGCACCCTCATTTATAAGAGAAACCTTACTAAAGCTCAAAGCACACATTGCACCTAACACAATGATTGTGGGGGACCTCAATACTCCACTATCTACAGTGGACCGACCAGGAAAACAGAAACTAAACAGAGACACGGAGAAACTCATCGAAACTTTGGAGCAATTGGATTTAACAGATATATATAGAACATTTCACCCTAAAGCAAAAGACTATACCTTCTTCTCAGCCCCTCATGGTACCTTCTCCAAAATCGACCATATAATTGGACACAAGACAGATCTCAACAAATATAAAAAGATCGAACTAATCCCATGCCTCTTATCAGATCACCATGGAGTAAGAGTGTTCTTCAATAGCAACAAAAACAACAGAAAATCCCCATACGCTTGGAGGCTGAACAATATTCTACTCAATGATACCTTAGTCCAGGAAGAAATAAAGAAAGAAATCAAAGAATTCTTAGAACTTAATGAAAATGAAGGCACAACATACCCAAATCTATGGGACACAATGAAAGCAGTGCTTAGAGGAAAACTCATAGCCCTGAGTGTCTCCAAAAAGAAACAGGAGAGAGCATATACCAGCAACTTAATGGCGCACTTGAAAGCTCTGGAACAAAAAGAAGCAATTTCACCCAGGAGGAGTAGAAGACAGGAAATCATCAAACTCAGGGCTGAAATCAATCAAGTTGAAACAAAGAGAACCATACAAAGAATCAACAAAACCAGGAGCTGGTTCTTTGAGAAGATCAACAAGATAGATAAACCCCTAGCCAGACTTACTAAAGGGCACAGAGACAGTATTCAAATTAACAAAATTAGAAATGAAAAGGGAGATATAACAACAGAAACTGAGGAAATTCAAAAAATCATCAGATCCTACTACAAAAACCTATACTCAACACAACTGGAGAATCTGGAGGAAATGGACAATTTCCTCGACAGTTACCAAATTCCAAAATTAAACCAGGATCAAATAGATCGTCTAAACAGACCCATAACCCCCAAAGAAATAGAAGGGGTCATAGACAGTCTTCCAACCAAAAAGAGCACAGGACCAGACGGTTTTAGTGCAGAATTCTATCAGACCTTCAAAGAAGTCCTGATACCGATACTCTTCAAATTATTCCACAAAATAGAAACAGAAGGAACACTACCCAACTCATTCTATGAAGCCACAATTACCCTGATACCAAAACCACACAAAGATCCAACTAAGAAAGAGAACTACAGGCCAATTTCTCTTATGAATATCGATGCAAAAATACTAAACAAAATACTTGCCAACCGAATCCAAGAACACATCAAAACAATCATTCACCATGATCAAGTTGGCTTCATCCCAGGGATGCAGGGATGGTTCAATATACGGAAATCCATCAACGTAATCCACTACATAAACAAACTCAAAGAAAAAAACCACATGGTCATCTCTTTGGATGCTGAAAAAGCATTTGACAAAATTCAGCATCCTTTCATGCTAAAGGTCCTAGAAAGAACAGGAATTCAAGGCCCATATCTAAACATAGTAAAAGCAATATATAGCAGACCAGTAGCCAACATCAAGGTAAACGGAGAAAAACTCGAAGCAATCCCTCTAAAATCAGGGACTAGACAAGGCTGTCCCCTCTCACCATATCTCTTCAATATAGTACTTGAGGTACTAGCTAGAGCAATTCGACAACAGAGGGAAGTCAAAGGGATACAAATCGGAAAGGAAGAAGTCAAACTATCACTATTTGCAGATGATATGATAGTTTACTTAAGTGACCCAAAAACCTCCACCAGAGAACTCCTGCAACTGATAAACAACTTCAGCAAAGTGGCTGGCTATAAAATCAACTCAAGTAAATCAGTAGCCTTCCTATACGCGAAGGATAAGCAGGCCGAGAAAGAAATTAGGGAAATGACACCCTTCACAATAGCCACAAATGATATAAAGTATCTTGGAGTGACGCTAACCAAACATGTGAAAGATTTATATGACAAAAACTTCAGGTCTCTGAAGAGGGAAATTGAAGAAGACATCAGAAAATGGGAAAATCTTCCATGCTCGTGGGTTGGCAGGACTAATATAGTCAAAATGGCAATCTTGCCCAAAGCAATATACAGATTCAATGCAATTCCCATCAAAATCCCAACTCAGTTCTTCATAGAGCTAGAAAGAGCAATTCTCAAATTCATCTGGAATAACAAAAAACCCAGGATAGCTAAAACTATCATCAACAGCAAAAGAACTTCTGGGGGAATCAATATCCCGGACCTCAAGCAATATTACAGAGCAGTGGTATTAAAAACTGCATGGTATTGGTTCAGTGACAGGGAAGCGGATCAATGGAATAGGATCGAAGACCCAGAATTGAACCCACACATCTATGGCCAATTGATCTTCGACAAAGGAGCTGAAAACATCCAGTGGAAAAAAGATAGCCTTTTCAACAGATGGTGCTGGTTCAACTGGAGGTCAACATGCAGAAGAATGAGAATTGATCCACTCTTATCTCCTTGCACTAAGCTCAACTCCAAGTGGATCAAAGACCTCCACATAAAACCAGACACACTAAAACTAATAGAAAAGAAACTGGGGAAGACCCTTGAGGACATTGGCTCAGGGGAAAAATTCCTGAACAGAACACCAATTGCTTATGCTCTAAGAGCAAGAATAGACAAATGGGACCTCATAAAACTACAAAGTTTCTGTAAGGCAAAAGACACTGTCAAAAGGATAAATCGGCAACCAACAAATTGGGAAAAAATCTTCACCAACCCCACATCTGACAGAGGGCTAATCTCCAATGTATACAAAGAACTCAAGAGGTTAGACCCCAGAAAACCAAATAACCCTATCCAAAAATGGGGTACAGAGCTAAACAGAGTCTTCTCACCTGAAGAAATTCGGATGGCTGAGAAACACCTTAAAAAATGTTCAACATCACTAGTCATTAGGGAAATGCAAATTAAAACAACCCTGAGATTTCACCTCACACCAGTCAGAATGGCTAAGATTAAAAACTCAGAAGACATCAGGTGTTGGCGAGGATGTGGAGAAAGAGGAACACTCCTCCACTGCTGGTGGGAATGCAAGCTGGTACAACCACTCTGGAAATCAGTATGGCGATTCCTCAGAAAACTGGGCGTGATACTTCCGGAGGACCCAGCCATACCACTCCTGGGAATATACCCAGAAGATTCCCCAGCATGCAATAAGGATACATGCTCCACTATGTTCATAGCAGCCTTATCTATAATAGCCAGAAGCTGGAAAGAACCCAGATGTCCCTCAACAGAGGAATGGATACAAAAAATGTGGTATATATACACAATGGAGTACTATACAGCCATTAGAAACAATGAATTCATGAAATTCTTAGAGAAATGGATGGAGCTGGAGAATGTCATACTAAGTGAGGTGACCCAGTCTCAAAAGAATACCCATGGTATACAGTCACTGATAAGTGGATATTAGCCTAGAAGCTTGGAACACCAAAGACACAAATCACATATCAAGTGATGTCTCACAAGAAGAAAGGAGTGGACACTGGTGCTAGAATGGACCAAAACATCATTGGGGGAGAGTACAAGAACAGTAAAGTGGGAGGGGTGGATGCGGGAGCAGGGGGAGGGAAAAGGACATGTGGGGCCTTTGGGGGTGGGGAACCAGAAAAAGGGAAATGAATTGTAAATATAGAATATATACAATAAAAAAATCAAAAAAAAAAAAAAAAAAAAACAGATCTTCCTCTTTAGTTTTGATTTTGTTTTGAAAAATCAAGTTATTATATAAACATAAGCCAATTATTCCTCAGCTCTCTCACATTTGTATCAATCAAATGAGCTCATTCAAACAACAAGAATATATAAAATAATTTTTTATTTCTGATATTTCATATAAAATTTAGTGAGGTGCTTTTTTTTTAGATATGAGTCATTTTTATCTGTGTATTTTTTCCATTTCCAGATTCTGGTAACCTCTCAAGTATGGACTTATACTAATCTATTTCATTTTCTTCTCAAGACAATTTTTCACTGCAAACAATGTTGCTTCATATAGTTACTCCACTCATATTATAAATTGATCCCTCATTGTTTTATTTTATTCAGGAGGAGATTTATTCTTTTTTTTTCCTTTGGCAATGTTGAAACTGTATGGTATTTTCCTTATGTTCCCTTTATGGCAAAGTTGGAAAAAGTACCTGTCACTAAAGCTCACCATAAATTTGTGGTAGCTTGAATGAAATAAACAAATATATGAATGGGGAAGAATGTGGGGAAATGTTCTTAGGTAAGTATATTACAGACTTTGGTGTAAATTTCCTTATTTCCACAGACACAAGATACCTCCAGCAATGAAGTATATAAAACTGATATTATTTACAGTAATGCTACCAAAAAGAAAAACATTATAGGAAACATCCTATGTCTTCAGGACCAAGTTTACCCCATAAAATATTTCCTGTGTACTTAGAATGTTTGCAGAAGGAACAACAATTTGATCAATTTGTTGGGATGCTTACATAAAGTGTTGATATTAAACCAGAACTACCATTGGTTGCCAGGGAATGGATAGAAATCGTGATTATTAGGTAGTAACCCAGGTTTAGCATAAACCCAGTAAATATAACTCTGACAAACAAGTGAGCTGTGATTCAAGGGCCCTGAGCTGATAAAAAAGAAACTGGCCTTGAAGGACTCACAAAAGAATCTGATACCGTTCTGAAAATGTCCTCCTGTAAAGTCTAGCAGCACACAGGAGTTTTAGTTAAGCCTGTAGAATTGTTTCTGATATGTATCACAGTTCTCCTATATATCATTAATTACATATGTAAATATCCATCCATGATTTTATTCCTGAGGGCTTTTATAAAGAAAAATAGAAATCATTGGCTTCTTCTTTAAAGTGTGTTTTAAAATTCAGAAATAATCATTCTATTCTATTTTTCTGATCTTAAACATTTTTTTCCATCATCCCAGGATCTAAGTGTCCATCCCTGCAGAGTAGGGGGACCATGAGCTAAACATACTAGAAGACACAATCTCAGAGCAAATGCACTCGTTTTCCAGCTCTTACAATTGTTCCACACATCTTCTTCCATGTTCCCTAGCCCTTAAGTAAGGGGAGTCTTTGTAGAAGCATCCATTGGGTCTGGGAAAGAAAGTTCTTTGTTTTGATTGATTGTGGGTTTTTTGTTGTTGTTTGGTTTTTGCTTTGGTTTTCTATTTTTTGTTTTGTTTTGTTTTTGAGGTCTCCATCTGCGAAGAGAAGCTTCCTTGGGGAAGGGAGAGGACACCACTTCTCTGTGGACACAATGATTAAGGGTTATGCATTGTTTGGGATTGTTCTGATGTAGTGGGTTAGTGGTCATATATTCTTTTCCAATGACCATGATTCACTGGTACTGAGTAGTTGGCTAGATTTTCAGCATGATAAAACAGATGTGAAAAGTCCATGTGTCCATAACCCTCCACAAATCACTATCAGAAACTGAGGAAAGTTAGAAGCACAAGAAGTACTCTTCTCCCAAGAGCACATCCATTAGTTGTTCAGTGCCAAAAGAGCCACCATAAAATCATACATATAAGTAACAATATTCAGACTGAGCAGGATATATTCAGTAAAATATGTATATGAATATATCTCTATCTATCTATCCATCTATCTATATATATATACATATCTAGGTATCTATCTACATATATCTCTATCTCTTATCTCTCTGCCTCTGTCTCTGTCTGTCTCTCTCTCTCTCTCTATATATATATATATATATATATATATATATATATATATATATATATGATAGATAGTAACCCAGGTTTAGCATAAACCCAGTAAATATACATCTGACAAACAAGTGAGCTGTGATGCATAGGCCCTGAGCTGATACACACACACACACACACACACACACACACACACACACATATATATATATATATATATATATATATGGAGAGAAAGAGAGAGAGAGAGAGAGAGAGAGAGAGAGAGAGAGAGAGGCAGTGGGGAGAGGGGTCAAAGAAGGTATGAAAAGGGGAAAATGTTATAAATTAAAGGAGCTGCATATAACACACATTTAATTGCTATGAACAAAACACTGTGTAATTGTTAAGAGTGAATATTTGTTCTTTATTGCTTTCAATGGGCACTGAGGGAGCCCATTAAAATGTGATGAAAATATATGCTTACAGAAGTTTAAGAAATAGAAAAGTAAATCTTGATTTGTAAATGAATGTTATTATTAGAATTGTTTCTTATTAACTCTCTGTACTCACCTTAAGTACAAATTATAAATAAGTTTACAGGTAGAAGGATGAATTTCAACTGAAAATTAGGATTTATAAAGCTGATAACCTATACTGCTGAAATATATTTTTAAACTGTGATTGGGAAATATTGAATAACAGAATGGCTTATCTTATTGTAGGCTTAAAATAGAGGGTAAAAACAGGTCACCAATAGCTTATCAGGAAGAAAATGTCATATCAGAGAGTCACGGCCAGCATATACACTCAGAAGAAAATTTAGAAGCTGTATTCTGAACTCTAGGTCAGTTCTATCCAAGCTTTTACTAATGTAAAGGCTGTAGTTTGGAAGCATGAAAATAAAATATGAACTTCAACAACTACCTTGCATAATATTTGCCCTGTTTTAAGTATACACTCTCTGTTCTTGTTTGTCTAAAAAAAAAAAAGATTAACTGTTTGCCACTAAAGAAAATACAGAAAAATATTAAACCAGTGATATGAAATTAAAGGGGATGAGAGGTTTAGCGTTAAACATCATGAGATCAATCAAAACAACCAAGAGCTATGGTCTCAGGAGCCAACTTCAGTGTTATTTCCGATATGAGATCAGTCTTCATTCCTCTAATTAGAAATGCTGTCCCTACTTTGCAATGGGCATTACACATGCACGAGATATCCACTTATTAGTCTTTCTACAGTAAATACTTCATTAGGTTCAAAGTTGATAGGCATTTTTAAACATTTATTCCACACTAAATTTTAGTAAATGCTCAGATATGAAAATTATATGGCAGATTTGGTCACATATAACATCCTCTCTACTCTCTCCCTTATGTTCCTGCTCCAGCAGACTGTTCTCTGCAGAACTGTTAACTGTTCTTATTATGTTATTCCTACTTCCACACAAAAGAAAACTTATTTGACACTGTCCTCCTACACCAGGTTATGAAGTTCAATGTGATGAGCTAAGGTTTCATCCATTTTCCTATCAATGACACAATTGACTTCTTCTTTATGCCTCTGCATATAAATTTTCTGTATTAATCTCCTGATATTTATTTAGGTAGATTTCATAGCTTAGTTATTGCAAATAGGCACAGTAGAGATGGATATGGAAGTTTATTTAACCTCCTCTGACTTTGTTTTCATCAGGATTTAACTCACAGTAGTGTAATGGCTGGGTATGGTAGTACATTTAGATTCTGAGAAATTCCTATACTGCTGTCCATCATGGTAGATTTATTCATAGTTCCACAACTACGTGTAAAGGCTATTTTTCTTTAAATCCTCAGCATTTGTTATTTTATTTGTGAGGAAGTTTGAATAATAGCTATTCTGAGAGAGGTGGAAACTCATTGTTATTTTGATTTTCCTTTCTCTGGTGGTTAAAGATGTTGGGAATTTTTTTCTTATTTATTTATTTATTTATTTATTTATATTAATTATGTCATATATTTCAATCACAAAGTTTTACCCTTGCTGATCCTCCCTTGTAGTGTTCTCCCCACTCTTCTCCTTTTCACCTCTGAGATGGTACCTGTGTAGATATCCTCCCCACCCTAGGGCATCAAGTCTCTACAGGATTAGGCATGTTCTCTCCCACTGAAGTCACACAAGGCAGCCCTGTGCTCCCTATGTACCTGGGGCCTCTGGCCAGTCCCTCCATGCTCTTTGGTTGGTGGATCAGTCTCTGGGAACTCCCAGGGATGGAGGTTAGTTACCACTGTTTGTCTTCTTGAGTATGATTGCCATTCCCTCAGTTATTTCAATCCTCCCACCTGCTCTTCTATAGGATCCCTAACCTCAGTCCAATGGTTGCTTGTATCTGCCTCAGTCAGATGCTGGTATAACATTACGAAGAACAGGCATGCGAGGTTCCTCTCTGCAAGCACAATATGAGTATTATATAAGTGATACTTATAGTATCAGAGACTGGTGCCTGTATTGAGTCCAGGAAACCTCCCCTAACCCAGATCTCTGGAACTTCTTAGAGATTCTTCCCAAACTCCACCCCTAGCAGTGGCATATTTCCTTTTGATGTTCGGGTGCTCTGGACCCCTCTCCATTCTTATTCTGAAATCTTCCTGTCTATGAAACATGATTTGCTTGGTTATTAGTTGGATTCTTGATATTTTTAAAAGTTTCTTAGTTTTCAAATATATTATAGATACTATTCTTCTACTAAGAAATCTAATATTTTAGAAAATGAGAAGCACTTAGCTAACATCATTTTTATTAAACAAAGCAAACCAGCTACTCACTACACCCTTTCTATTCAGAAACCGCTCTACCTATCACTATTCCACATGTTAACTTGTCTTGCCTTTAAAATAGAAACATACTGATATTCTGTATTAGATTGGGTTTCCATTTCTGTGAAGAAACACCTTGGTCAAGGCAATTCTCATAAAGAAAAATATTTACTAGGGACCGGCTTACAGTTTTATAAGTTCAGTACATGATCATCCTGGTGAGCAGCATGCCCAAATATGGGGCAGGCAGATGCAGGGCTAATAGAGCTAAGATGTCTAAAGGCAGCCAGGAGGTGGGTCTCTTACACACTGGGGGGGAGTTTAAGCACAGGACCTCCAAGCCTACCACCACAGCGATGAACTTCTTCCAACAAGGCCACACTTATTATTGCCAGTTCCCATGAGCCTATCATATTCAAATTACCAGATACTCATTTGCACCTTGCTTTGCCACTCAAAATTATGTTGATGATGTTCAGTCATAGACACTGAGGTTGCTGATTTTCATGTTCTGTCATATCCTCCAAGATGAAATATATTATATGTACTAACTAATTTTCATAGGGATGAGCACTTGTGTTGTTTATCATCAGCTAGTTTTCTTCAATACTTAAATATTTCAGCTAATGTGGCATGTAAAGAAACACTGTATTAAAAGCAATGCTCACATTGCTTGAACACAGTTTGAACCATTGCCATCTTGAAACATGTGATGGTTCTTAGCATAGTACTTCACACTGATGAGTGGAAAGAGTTTGAAGTGTCCTCATGAGCAGTTTGCTAATTCTGAGGAAGCCATTATTCAGGCTCTGCATTCCTGCATAACTGAGGATCAGAGAGAAATGGTTGTCTCAGTGTAGAGTAGGAATTTAGATTTGCAGCAATGAGGATTCTGAACATAGGCCTTCATCTTTCTTCAGTAACTCCTGAGCCTTCTGATGAGAAACAAACCTTGCTGATACAACTTAATTTAATGGAAAAACATGTTATCCCTTCTAAGTTTTTCTCAAAACATATTCAAAAGCAAGCATTGCGTTAATACCTTTATAACATTTCTTAAAAAAATGCTTAATATTTGGCAAGGTATATTAAAATACTTTTAAATTTCTTTGAAAGTCCTAGAAAACAAATCAGTCTTCAAAACTTCGTATACAAATAGTCCATGCCATGACCCATGACTTCTATGTTATCCCTTGTTTCATATATTTCTTTATCAGTGTTACATATGGAGGGTGAACATAATCAAAATATAATGTATACATGTATGTTAATATCATAATGAAATGCATTTTTATATAATTAGTACATGCTGATATTTAAAAAAACACTGAAACATGATTTTAGTAATTTCTTTATAATTTTTCATATTTAGAAAAAGCAAACTTATTTTTAAATCTTAATAATTATTTTTGAATATAATTTCTAATGTACTTCCTAAGATTATATAGAAATAATCTCAATTTCCCACAAAGGAGCATTTTGTAACAGACATTCTAAATTTTTTAAAAATGTTCTTGTTGAAATTTTGTTACTGTTATTAGTGATTATTTGAAGATATGTATTCAATGTCATAAAAATCATGTGCTTAAAAGTGAAAAGGAATTGGGATAAGAGATGCCTCAGTAGTTAAGAACACTATGTTTCCAGAGGTTCTGAGTTCAATTCCCAGGAACGGTATATCTCAAGACCATCCACATAGAGGTATCTGATGTCCTCTCCTGGCATGTAGGTATACATGAAGAAAGAGCACTCCTACATTAAAAAGTAATAAAGAAATTAATGTTTTAAATGTAAAGAATTTGTCCTAGCAAGAAATAATTGAAGATACATAATAAATATTAAATACTATAAAAATATTGTCCTTAATGGTATAAAATCAAAAATTAAGGCATAATCTTCCCAATTAGGTCAATGCATAGAACATTTTATAAGTATTCTTAAGACAGAACAGAGTGACTTTAGTCTTACCAACATCTTCCATGCCATGTATTGACAGAAAAATAATGGAGAATGTTTTCACACAAATTTAACATTTTTTTCCATATGGTCTCCGTGATGTCAAGTATCATCTTTGCCTTTTAAACTAATGAAAAAATAAAATAAAAATAGGTAAAACAGATAATAGATATACATCAAGTTATCCAGGAGGATTGAGAAAAATGTTCTCTCAAATATCAAAAGAATATTTTTCTTCCTCTTCTTCCTCCTTCTCTTTCTTCACTTTCTCCTTCTATTTCTTCTTACCCTTATTGGACTAAGAATTGATTATTAGTTACTCAAGCCTGTCAATCATGTTTTTTTAACAATGGCTATTTTTCAGTTATTTTTAAAAATAATTTCTTAATAATTTCTAACTGACTCATAAATACTTAGAGCAATTTAATACTAAATTATTTGAAACTAATTTTTTCTCTATCTTCATTTCATGTAATTAATTCCATCTGTGCAAACATTCCATGCTTTGGAATTAAATGGTAGCTATAGCTCAATGGACTATTTTTTTGTAGTCTATTTCAGTAGTAAATTTAGGTCCAAATCTGAGGAGAGATGTTGTTCTAATCTCAATCTACTTTATCTTTGAAATAAGTAACTAGATATGATTTAATTATGGTAGTCATGGTGAAATTATTTATAAGGTTGAAGTGGATTTGAGTTAACTATCTTATGATTATATATGCATTTATCATGAAATGACTTACACATTTACTAGGAATGACACGACTATCCTACCATGTCTACTCTACCTAAAAGTATTTCCCTCCCTTACTACTGCTAAGAAGCCATATATTTTCCATTTTCACCTGTATTAACTTTCTCCTGAATAGGCATATAATTTGCTACATATCAAAATAAATTGTCTTTAATCAGCTAAAAAGCAAAACAGAAATGGCATTTCTTTACACACACACACACACACACACACACACACACACACACACACCAAATCAAATAGCATTCATGAAATCTTTAACAGTCTGTAAACGCAACAGAAATTTTCTTGGTTCATGTGATGGAGGGAAATATAACTGTCACTCTTTACCACCCCTCACCTCCCCTCCCCAATCCAGTCAGGCTTAATCAGGATAAAATATAATTATTCCTTGGATACATAATTTAAAAAATACTCCTGCATTCACACTAATCTTAGAAATGCAATGATATTTCTCCAAAGGCAAAATATACCCTGAGGCATCTGCAATTTTAAGGCCTGATGATGACGTCTAAGTCCTGCCCACATTTCTCTTTGAAATGGAAACACACCCCTCTAAAGTTAAGCACATCTCCTGAGCCTATGCAGTGGTAAATTAACCTCACAAGGCTAGCTTTTAAGAATTTAATTATTTCCTATGCCTATTCCTGTTGAAGAATTGTTTCTGATATGAGTGATTATTTGAATATATGTAGTAAATATCACAAAATTTTGTCCATAAAATTATAAAACATTTTGGTAATAGTTTGAAAAATATAAAGGATGAGCTTCCCAATTAGATGTGCTCATCAAACATTTTCTTTAAGTATTTTTAAGCACAAGAGAATGACTTTCCATGCCAGGTTTTGACTAGAAAACAATTTAAAATATTATCACACAAATGTTTTATTTTCTTATTGCTGTCTAGCTCCTAACATTTCTACATTTCTACATTTGATTAATTTTGTGTTACTTATTTTCTCTCTGGATTGTGGTCAAGTTAATCCAATATTCTTCTATAAATGCTTCTTTCAAGTTTTTAATATCTGTGTGGATTATTTGCTATTCTTAGATAGCATTGTTATACACCTTGTGTTGATTTAAATATAAATGATTCCTCTTCCTTTGAAGAAAATAGGAATGATTTCCTATACCAAAACCACTACTAAGGTTGGAATTATTTAAACAAATTGTTGACATGAATATGCAGATGCTGTTTGATTCTCATGTGGTGTTTTCTCTTTGTCAGGAAGCAATCCTAATATTTCAGTAACATTGAATTTAAATTCTTATTATCAACAGTAAATATAGATTCTCTCAAATACATGAATAGGCAATTAGGACTATGTGAGTATATTTCAGAATCTACATTTTCCTAAAATATTGTTTAATCTTATTGTATTTTTAGATTTATAAATATTTAGTTGTTTCTGTTGTTAAAATATTAAATTACCTTTGTGTATGTGTGTGTGTGTGTGCATGCATGTATGTGTGTGTGTGTGTGTGTGTGTGTGTGTGTGTGTCTGTGTGTGGTGTATGTGCTTATGGGTGTGTGTGCATGTTGTTATTCATGTATACAGGCATACCACTGGGCATATGGAGGGTAAGAGTAAAACTTTTAGAAGTAGATTTTCTCCTTTCATCATTAACTCAAGTTAATTAGACTCACTAGCAAATACCTTTACCCACTGAGACAGCTTGCTGACCTTGATCTTAGCTATCTTAAAAATACATATTTAATTTTTTATCTATTTTCTGTGATCTGCTACATTATATTTTTTTCAGTTCTCCTTCAACATTTTACTTCAGTTCTCTCTATTCCTATTATATATTGATGGATTAGATTTTTTACCATTTCCTATTAACTTAATGACCATCTTATAAACTATTTCTGATGCTCTATTTCTGACTAATTTTCTTAAGAAAACATTGTGTCCACCCTTGCTCTAGAAGAACTCTCACAGTGAGTCTAATAAAACATACCAATTGTTGAGTTTCTTTATCATTTTGAGTCACAGATTAGTAGTAATGGCTGTGTAGAGGCAAAATGCTTTTATACAAAATTTATAAATTCTTTTTTATCTTTCATTTGTTTGTTTATTTATTTACTTATTTCAAATTCCAGATTTTATTCCACTCCTGGACCAACCCCCAACTGTTCCCCATCCCATACCTCCTCCCCAACCTATCTCCACAAGGATGTCCTGATCCCCCACCCAACCTCAACCCCATCTGACCTCTAAACTCCCTGGGGCCTCCAGTTTCTTAAGGATTTAGTGTATCTTCTCTGACTGAACTCAGACCCAGCAGTATTCTGCTGTATATGTGTTGCGGGCCTCATGTCAGCTGGTGTATGCTGCCTGGTTGTTGGTCCAGTGTTTGAGAGATCTTTGGGGCCCAGATTAGTTGAGACTGATGGTCTGACTACAGGGTTGACTCAGCTTCTTTCAGCTTTACCCTAATTTAACCACAGTGGGCAGCAGCTTCTGTCCATTGGTTGGGTGCAAATATCTGGTTCTGACTCAGCTGCTTGTTGGGTCTTTCAGAGGGCAATCATGCTCGGGCCCTTTTTGTGAGAGCTCCATAGTTTCAGTAATAGTGCCTGGTCTTGGGGCAATCCTTGGGCTGGATCCTACTTTGGTCTTGTCGCTGGGCCTTCTTTTTCTCAGGCTCCTCTCCATTTTAATTCCTGCAGTTCTTTCAGACAGGAACAATTATAGGTCAGAATTTTGACTGTGGGATGACAGTCCCATCCCTCACTTGATGTCCTGTCTTTGTGCTGGAGGCAGGTTCTAAAAGTTCCCTCTTCCCCAAACGGGACATTTCATCTAAGGTCCCTCTCTTTGAGGCCTAAGAGTCTCTCACCTCCCAGGTCTCTGGTGTATTCTGGAGGGTGCCTCCAACCTCCTACCTCCTCAGGTCACCTGTTTCCATTCTTTCAGCTGGCCCTCATGGCTTCAGTTCTTTTCCCCCACCCAACACCAGTTGATGTTCCCCAGTCTCCACCATCCACTTTCCCTTCCAGGTCCAGACCCGCCCTGTGGTAGCTTTCTTCTCCCTCCCAAGAAGGACAGAAACATCCTCACTTGGGCCCTTCAGCATGCTGACCTTTTTGAGTTCTGTGGACTGTATCTTGGGCATTCTGTACTTTTATTTTATTGGCTAATATCTACTGATTAGTGAGTACATACCATACATGTCGTTTTGGGTCTAAGTTACCTCACTCACTCAGGATATTTTCTAGTTACATCCATTTGACTGTAAAACTCAGCATGTACTTGCTATTAATAGCTGAGTAGTATTCCATTGTACAAATGAACCAAATTCTTTTGTCATGAGACATCTGGGTTGTTTCCAGCTTCCGGCGATCACAAACATTGGGTGTTCCTGCAAGCCCTCATTCCAGTGTTATTCAGCATCTGTCTCTGCTCTCTGGAGATCATTATCCTTCCTCTTTGTGAGTTTTGCTTTATGGGTGATGAGATCATTCTATTTAGATTTATTGTTTTATTGGATTCAATTAAATATCTTTGATAATTTCTGGTTATCTAAATGTACCAATATTTATGTAGTAGTGATCTCAAATAATTTTGGGGAAAACATTTTGTTTTGTTTTGTTTCTACCTTTGTTCCACTAATATAATTGCAATTTTCTTAACTCTCACTATTCATATATATATATATATATATATATATATATTGCTTTTAGGAGTACTTAATATTTTGATGTTTGAAGTAATTTCATATATTTTAAATTTCTAGAACTTGTTCCTCCACATTTCCTAAAAATAATGTGTGAATAAAACCTATGTACATACATGTATATATACATCTCTATGTATATATATATATACTTACATATCTAGTATTGTTATATTCAGTTTAAAAATATAAACTTTATCCTTCATTGTATTAAAAATCATTCACAGAATATCCATAAACTTCTCAACTTTTCCAGATATGGCACTATCTACTTGTAATACCAGCAGTATTGAGTAGACTTGGGTAGAAACTTTGTAAACATTAGCCCAGTCTCAGTCATTGTGAAATGTATGTTTTTCCTAGTACAACAAATATTAACATTACATATAGTAATACATGCAAAGCCATTAGAAATTTTCCCTTTTTATTGTTCAACTTTTATTTGCATTTGACATTACTCTCTCTGTAGGTATATGTTTGTCTAATGTAGGTCCTGGGCTCTGTGATTTTTTAATATTTTGCATGCTTTTTCAAGCCACCACCCTGGATGCCTGATATCATTACTGTCCAGGTTTATCCCATGTAGATATCCAGAATGAAGACAACCAGTATCCTCATGTAGTAGAAAGTTTTCATAAGTCATGTTTTATATTATGGTTATATTTTCTCCCCAAATTTATGCCTGTCAACTTTGTTTTATTTTCTGAGTATAGGGTTGAGACATCAAAAGACAAGTTTACAAAATGAAACCAAACATACAATTATTTTGTATGTCAGCCATGTTCTTTTGGTTGAATAAATTAAGTAAATAGATTGAAATAGATGAAGAATATTCAGGACATTGTCAGTGTCAAAAAGGCAGCTTTATTTTTATTATTATTGAATTTCAGTATGCCAGGTAATTCTTGTAGGAAGATTTTCTTTAACTGACCTAGAAAGATCACTAGATCTTTTTGCACTATTAGCATTGCAGGTTAGGTAACAATTTTTCCACAATACTGTGAAAGTAACCTTGATGTCTCATGCTCAGGTCAGAGAACAGACACTAGACCAGAAAGACATCAGAACTTTGACAAGTCTAAGAACAAGATCTAGGAGTCAAGCAACATAACTGAAATTCTCTTTAGTGTTTCCCAAACTATCTTTCAAATGTAAATACTTTCCTCTTGGACACTTTTCACTGGAAAACATGTTTTTCACTATTAAAGTTTTTCTCAGAAACAACGTGTTCAGCAGCAAGTTTTAAATAAACATATTTATCACATTTGTTAGAAACAACATGCTTCAGACTTAACAAAGAAAGGTGAAAGCACTCATAAACAAGGTGTTGTTTCAGGGAACAAGGAAAAGTCATTTTATCAGGTGGATTCAGATCGTACATATTGCATAAATCCGCTATGAATCTAGGATGCAAAGCGAAAAAATGTCACACATTTTTCACTTTGACTCTATGATCTCCATAACCTACTTTGTGTCCTAGAGATGCTAACACTTCAATTCCAAGTTTACAACTTGTTCTGTCTTCATTTTCTTGCTTGCAGGTTTTTACCACGTAGTGTGATTTTGTATTTCACGTGGCATTCTACATTGTAAGGGGAGGCATTTTTAACAATTCATTCTTTCTTTACTGTCACTGGTTTTGTTTACAAAATTTCTGCGTCAAAAATGACACATGAGGTGGGATCTGAAACACATTTTCAAGGAAAGAATGCAACTGTCTGCCCTATGAACACTTAAGGCTGAAAACATGTAAAAGAACAAAATATTCTGTTAAAACATTGTTTATGGAAGTTGAAATATATATAGATTTATATGCTAAAGAAGCCAAAATCCTGAGACTGGATAGTTCATGAGCCCTAGGAAACAGTCTATAATTCTGGTGATATAATATAGCAATAATATAATTCTTGATAACATATTATACATATACATCAGTGCATTCCAAACCCTCATCAGAGAAACCTTGAGCATATGTCTCGAGCATATTGTCATTTTTTGTAAGTTTATATATGCAACATCCCTATTGTATGTTTTCTTGGGGTCATTCACCAGTTCTGGTTGTTACAATCTTCCCTTTGTCTTTTTGCCTTGAGGGGAATAGTTTAGATCTGGCTTCTCTAAAGTTGTTCACTCTTTGTGCCTTGTCCAGTTAAGGGTCTCTGTGTTAGTTACCACTTACTGGAAGAGGCTTCTCTGATGAGGGTTTCGAATGCACTGATGTAAATGTATAATATGTCATCAGGAATTATAGCATTGCTATATTATTTCACCAGACTAATAGCTTTTTTCCTAGGGTTCAGGACCTATGCTGTCTCAGGATTTTGGCTTCTTTAGCATTATCAGAGATGTGTTTCCTCTCTTAGAGTAGGCTTAAATCCAATAGGAAAGTTGTTAATTACTCTATAACATTTGTGCCACTCTTGTGTCTGTATGTCTTATAGTCAGGTCATTGCCCCAGGTTACAGCGTTGTAGCTAGCTGATATTGATTACTACTCTTCTCCTGTGGTAGTGTGCCAAGTACCTTCCAGCACCATAAATGATAAGGAATAATGATGAAGCTTTCACCTGGGCACCAGCCTGATCTCCATGTTCTGTAGCATATGAAGTGGTGTGCTCAGCAACAGGGGCTTACTCTCAAGTCGAGAAGGGTAAACAATAGCTTCGTGTTGATCCCCTATGATGTGTAAGGGGACTTTTGTGACCACTTTCACCAATGAGTCAACAATACGCCACGCATTCCTGGCTCTGGTGAGATAACATGTCTAGGTGAAACCCTGTCTCCACTACTGTATTGAGTACATGCAGAATCCTTTTATGTATATACTGATATTAAGATGCTTTAAGATTAGTTTTCTTTTTAGCTTTTCAAAATATCTTTAATATTAGTTGTCTCTAACCCAGAGTCCTTCTTTTACCTGGAACTCCCTCCCCTTGCCAGTTACTCCCCATAACCTGGTTTCTCCTTTATCTCTTGATAATACCATATTCTAGTTTCTCTTCCTTGAAATATGCTCTCTTCCCACCTAGTCCCTCATTAGCGACCTAACATAGAGGTTTAATTTTCTTAATGGTAGAATGCGTTTTAGAACTCTGCTTGTATCTTGAAGAAAATGTGAATCAAAGTTAAACTAATGATGATGATGATGATGATGAGGAGGAGGAGGAGGAGGAGGAGGAGGAGGAGGAGGAGGAGGAGGATAATGATGACAACAACAACTGACCTAACAAAAGGGCATGGACCTTGTGTTTTGTGTTCATTCCATTGTTAATAATTGTTCAAGATACAAATTCAGCTTTAACAGTACATTTAAATATCAGATAAAACAGATTTTGGTCACCTACTATGCCCTAATTAACATTTCTACCATAGACCACTGAGATGGCTCAGTAGAAAAAGTCTTTCATCCAAGGTTAACAACTTGAATTGAATTTCGATGCCCCATGTAATGGAAATGGGGAAACTACTTCCACAAGTTGTCTGTCCTCTGACCTCCACAATTGTGCATCACTCTGTACATGCACAGACATCCAAACATAAATCACACTACTGTGCTTTTAAATCTCATCTATTTACAGTTTTATTTTACTTGACTTATTTGAAATAGCTTAATGTACATGTGATTTAATCAAATTCTACCTTATTTTTTGAAACAATTTCTCTTATTGAAGTTCTCTAATTTGGCTAGGTCAGCTGACAAAGAAATCCCAAGTACAATTTATATGTTCTATTCTTCTCTTGGATCAAAGACATAGCATTTTGAATTTAGATATGTTCTTTAAAATATTTAAAATATATAAAATAATAAAAATGTTTAAAATAAAATATTGGGTAAATTTAATCACACATTTACTTTTACAGAAACCATCTTTTGGTGCTATTATAATGTGTATATTTTCTGTTAGCCTAACTTCAAATAGAACAAGTACTATGTACTTAAAACACTTAGCTTGAATTTAAATTCCATATTTCTTATTTAGAACTAAAACTTAACTTTCAAGACTTTAGTCTTTCATGCTGAAAATAAAGCAATATTATTTATCTCTTCTTTGTTCTCAGGTATGAAAAAGTACATAGCAAACTTCCACCCTCAAAATATTAATTTATGTCATGTTATACACAAACCAAACCAAAAGGCTCAGAGAATTCATATGAGTTTTCTCAAGAACACACAAGTCAGTGATGAAATATAAAACAGAGTCAGCTTTTGTGTTTTCATTTAGACATAACAACCATCTGGCTCTATTTATAAAAAAGAATGCCTGTTTTATTGGTAAATTATTGTAATGAAATAAATGATTTGAAGTTTATTTCTACTTGTCTTTGTTTGGACATCTGGGAAAAACAATCTCTGGGACTCATTGCTATGAAGAGTTAGCACAATTGGAGAACTTCAGATTGCAGAGAAAAAATAGTACATCCAGCATTAAAATATAGAAAAATACTGACTTTCCAAGCTAAATTGACTCTAATACATTACTGGATTCTGTTACATAATGAAAAACGATTGGAAAATATACTGAGTAGAGAATCAGCTTATAAATGCCCAAGTCTATTTAAGAAATGGATATAAATGCAATAAAAATAAATGTACAATATGTTATAAATAGTATCTGAAGATAATGTGAAAGCTCACAAAACTAAATGGGATTATTTGACAAGTGATCGGCACCAGCAATATTCAAGGCTAGAATTTAAATAAGGACAAATTCCTCCCTGTCAAGCTTCTCAGAAACCAGCTAGCTAAATTGTGATGTGGGTTAAACTAGCCCTCAGGTTTGACTTCTCATATGAGTTATTAGCTTCAAGTCTCCACATCCTTTATTTCAAAGTTTATCTTTGCTTCCAAGAAAAGTGTGTGTGTGTGCGTGTGCGTGTGCGTGTGCGTGTGCGTGTGCGTGTGTGTGTGTGTGTGTGTGTGTGTGTTTGTGTGTTTCTGGTCCCGTGCGCGTGTACGCGTGCGCACTTATGGAAACCAGAGGTCAATACTGAGAGTCTTCATAACTATTTAGTTATTTACTCTTTGAGACAAGTACTCTCAGTGATCGTAAACCTATCCCCTTCAGCGAGATTGGCTAGCCAGTCATCTCTAGAGTTCCATCTGTATTATAAGCACTGGAATTACAGGCATCAGATATTTACATCTGATGTAAATACAGATACATAGATTTAAGCTTAAGTATATAATTGTCTTTTAGACAGGACAAATTTGGGGTCAAAAGTTTGTGGGAGTGCTGGTGCCCTTATCCCTCCACTGGGGGTCCTGCCTGGCTACAGGAGGTAGCCTCTTCAAGTTCTATATCCCCACAAAAGAAATGTGGGACAAAGATAGAGCAGAGTCTGAATTAATGACCAGCCAGTAACTGGCTCAACTGGAGAATGATTCCGTGGGGAAACACCAATCCCTGACACTATTATTGATACTTTGTTAGGACTGTAGACAGGAGCCTAGCATTCAGTCCTCTGAATGGCTCCACCCATCAGCCCACTGAAACATGTGTAGACACCCACAGCCAAACACTGGAAGGAAGTCAGGGAGTCTTAAAGGAAGAGTTGAGGAAAGGATTGAAGGCACTAAAGGGAATAGGAATGACATAGAAAGCTCAACAGAGTCAACTAACATGGACACCTAGGACATCTCAGGAATTGAACTCCAACCAAAGAACACGCACATGCTGAACAAAACTACTCCCAACACACATACACATATAGATGTGCAGCTCAGTCTCCATGTGAGTCTCCCAACAATGGGAGCAGGGGCTGTCCCTAAAGCAGTTGCCTGACTGTGGAATCTGTTTCCCAACAGAGCTGCCTTATCTGGCCTCAGTGGAGGAGAAAGTACCTAACCCTGCAGAGACTTGATTCAACAGTGAGGGAATGAGAGGACAGGAGAGGGATAGGGGAGGATTCATTCTCTCAGAGGAAAAGGGGAAGGGGTAGGGACTCTGTGAAGGGTGCCAGAGGGGGGCAGCATTTGAGATGTAAATAAATTATTTTAAAGGTACATGCTTGTTAAGAAATATCTATACAAAATAAACTATGTGCATAGTCCCTCCAAAACACTCTTCAGATGTTGTGATCATCAACAGTTTTTAAATGTGTATTCATCCAATATGTTTGTATCATATTCTTTTCTATATCCATCCTCTCACAGATCCTTCCTACCCCCTTCCCATATACTCCCAACTTCATGCTGCTTTTTTTTCCACTCTCCCAATAAGAAAGAAATTGAAAACAAAATTATGAACACAAATTCCACAATAAAACAAAATATATGTTTATACTTAAAAAAATAAACACACACACACACACACACACACACACACACACACACACACAAAACATGGAGTCCACTTTGTGTTGTCCAACTACTTCTGAGGATATGGCCTGCCTAGGAGTATAATAAACTCAGTGAGTTGACATTGGAAAACAACAAACTAATTTTCCCTTTTATGTCAGATATCAATCACAAATAACTTCTTGGTTATGGGTGGATCTCAAATCTATTTCCCATTCTCAGGGATTGGATTTTTATATGGTTTGAACTTCTATGGGTCTTAAACATTCTGTCACAATCTCTGTTTGTTCATATACATATCAGTCAGCCCTCTTGCATCTGGATGATTCTTTCCTTGGAGTCATCTACTACCTCTGGATCTTAAATCCTTTCCGTATCCTAATTTGCATAGATCCTTTGAAGCTTAATGGGAGAGACTTGAAAACGTCTTCCCATTTAGGGCTGAGTACTCCAAAATTTCCCACTCTCTCCACATTGTCTAGCTTGGACTCTATTTTAATTATTATCTATCACAAGAAGATACTCCTATGATAAGGATGGAGCAATGCACTGATCTATGGGTACAGAAATAAGTCATGAGGGGTCATTTTATCACTTTGCTATTTACAAGAATAACAGAAGTATGGGGTCCCCTAGAACTCTTGGCCCATCTAGTCTCAAGTTCTTGGGCACTTTAGCAGTGTCCAGGATGTATTCCTATTCATGGAATAGGCTATAAATTTAATTAAAAAGTGGTTGGTAACTCCATAACTTCTGTGATACTGTTGTACCTATATATTTTATAGTCAGGTCACTGTTTTAGACCATGGGTTTGGAGGTAGGCAATATTAATGATCACTTATATTTTTCTGGTAGAGTTGAAAGTACCTCCCATAAAATGAGTGCTATACAGTAGTGACGAAGTTTCTATGTGGGCACCAGCTCAATTTCTCAATTTTTGAAGATATAAGTAGAGTCTTCAGCAATAGTGTCTTACCTTCAGGTTGTGGAGAATAAACAATAACCATAGAGAAATAGCCTGTAATGTTTTAGGGGGATTATGAAATTTCTTTTGAATATGACTCAACAACATATCACTCATTTTTGACACTTAAAATTTTGGTTAGTGGTGTAAAATACCTTGTTGCGTCATTCTCATTTCCATTATGTAGACTCTAAATAAAATACTTGAACATGTGTGTGTTTATTTTAGGAAGCATAGTAGAATTCCATCGGAGTTTTAAAAATGCTTTTAATATTAGTTGTCTCTGCCCATATTCCGTCTTCTAACCTGTACTGCCATCCATCCCCAGCTAAGGCTTACATTCTAGTTTCTGTTTTAGCTTTATACAAGACTATATTTTACTTCCCTATGCACTGTCTGTTTAATGGCCAACTGACATCTGTGGAACACACACACACACACAAACACACAGAGAGAGAGAGAGAGACAGAGACAGAGACAGAGACAGAGAGACAGACACAGACAGAGAAAGACAAAGACAGACAGAGAAAGAGAAAGAGAGAGGGCTAAAGCTAATATCCACATGTAAGACAAAACATGGCATATTTGTTTTTTGGTTGGGACTGCATGGATTCAATAGATTAGCCTTGATAGGATGACCATTTTTACTATGTTAATCCTATCAGTTCATGAGCACTGCCGATCATTCCATCTTCTAATATCTTCTTCAATTTCTTTTCTTCATAAACTTGAAATTTAGCATACAAACCTTTTCTTTTCTAGGTTAGAGGTATCCCCATGTAATTATATTAAATAATACTAAAGCTTCTGTGAAATGTGTTGTTGCCTGATTTCTTTCTTAGTCTTTTTGTAAATTGTATATGGCAAGGCAACTAATTTTTGTGATATAATCATGTACATAACTATATGGGTGATAGAGTGTATCAGCTGTACAAACTCCCCAGTGGAATTAATAGGGTCACTCATGTATACTGTCATACCATCTACAAATAATAATACTTTAACATCTTCCTCTCCAGCTTAAATCCCATTGATCTCTTTCAGTTGTCTTATTGCTCTAACTAAAATGTCAAGTAATCTATTGAACACTTAATCAGACATACCACTGATTTTAGCAGAATTGCTTTGAGTTTATCTTCATTTAATTGTCCAATCTACTTAGTGTTCTATGTGCTTCTTTACCAAGATAGACATCTTCTTCTTTAGGTTAGGAACTTTTTCTTCTATGATATTGTTGAAAATATTCTCTGGGCATTTGAGCTGGGATTCTTCTCCTTCCTTTATTCCTATTATCCTTAGGTTTGGCCTTTTCACAGTGTTCCAGATTTCCAAGATGTTTACTGTCTGGAGAATTTTTTGTTTTGATTTAACATTTTCTTTGACCAATTTATCCATTTATTCTACTATATCTTCACCACTTGATATTCTCTCTTCCATCTGTTGTATTCTGTTAGAAAAGCTTGTCTCTAGTTCCTGTTCAGATTCCTAAATTTTTGTCTTGTTTGGATTACTAAATTTTTGTTTCTATAATTCCTACAGTATTTTATAAATTTATTCTGTTTTAGATTCTGCATAGTTTCTTTGTTTTGTCTTTAAAGACCTCTATTATCTTCATACAGGCAGCCTGAAGGTCTCCTGTGGTGTGAGTGTGTGTGTGTGTGTGTGTGTGTGTGTGTGTGTGTGTGTGTGTGTGTTTCCCTTCAGGTATGCTGTGGTATGCTGCAGTGGACATAGTGCCTAGCTGTTATTGATTGTGTTTTTATGCAGATATCTAGACATTTGTAAGTGGGATGATTATAGGTCTAGACAACTGATTTCTTGATTTGTCTTTTGAGTAAAATTTTTGTTCCTTGGTTTCTGTTTCCTGTCCAGATTTTTGGAGAATATGATATCTTTGTATTGCCTGGTAGGAAATTTCATTTGGACCTGAAAGACACAAGGGTTTCCAGTTAAAATGTGTTTCTGGTTATTAGGAGCTAACACGTAGGAATGAAGAGAGCTAGGTTTCCTTAGGGATTCACAGAATGTAGGAGAAAAGGTGTTCAACAAAGATCCTTTTATTTTTCTCCTTGGAATAGAGGGAAATAGTGAAGAGAGGTCACTCAAGAGGATCTGCTATTGCACTGGGTATGAGACTGGGATTTTGAATCTAAAAATACAGAAAGAGAAGGAAAGATGTATAGACTTCTTGCCTGCTTTTTTTGGCACAAGTGGTCTGTGGGTTAGCAGGGAGTACCTGTTGGAGTGTGAGGGAGGAATAAAGCAATACATGGGAGGATGTAGGCTATGCGGGGAAGATCTGTGGGATCCACAGGAGATGTGAGCATTAGGAAAGAAAGGCTGCAGATGGTATTTTATGCTAGGGATGAGAGCAGGGCATTGTATAAGGTCTTTGTTTGGCTTACCTGTTTCCCTAACCTGTCATCTGGTGTATTCTAAATGAATGTGGGCTGGTGTTGGAGGATAGGATACTAGGATGAGTTTGGGAAAACAAGGATGAAGAAGATTTTTGTGATTCATTATGCATTAGGTTAGAGAGAAAATGGAGGCCACAGCAGATTTTCTGCTATAGAGTTAAGAATTAGACTGGAGTTATTGGTGCTAGAGGGACAGAAGGAGAGGTATAGTGCTACTTTCTGCCTATTTGTCCTGGCATGAACGGATCTAAGGATATATAGGTGACTGTCTTGGAGGTGGCCCACTTCTTCAGTGGATTAAGATGGTTGGGCTCTGAGGAGGCAAGGTCCAACAAGACTTCATCTCAGCATTGCTTCTTGCAGCCAACATGCATTTCCTGTCACTATTACATAGCCTATAAATTCCTGGGCATACCCTATTGAGCAAATTTTATACAGATCAACATAAAGGTGAATTTTCATAAATTAATACTGTTTCGATGAAATAATTATTTCAAAGAAGTCCTGATTTAAATCAAATAATTTTAGGAAGAAAGGTTTAAAAATGGTTTGAGTTGCTTTGCCAAATATATATATATATATATGGAGAGAAAGAGAGAGAGAGAGAGAGAGAGAGAGAGAGAGAATAAAGAATAGAATGTACCCACTCCTCATAAAATAATATATAAAGGCTGCATAATAAGAAATACAATGAGCTCTCACAATTTACACAAACGAAGAGAAATAGGCTTGAAACAAATTTGTGATCAAGCAAAAACATTCATTCTAGGTCGGATTCAAGGATGAAGCTACAGGTGTGCATTGTGATTAAAGTGTCAATTGGCACTGTTATTAATAACTTATATTGAGTTTACAGAGTGAAAAAGTGTTTTCAAGCTAATATCAACATCCTTCTGTAACTCTCTTTTTGTACCATTTTATCTATGAGATAATCTTCTACGAACTTTTGTCTATGAACAGGCCAGAAAGTAGAAATAATACAGTGGCTTAGGAGACTCTCCCTCATCCATCTCTCGAAATGTATTTGTATGCTATTTGGGATTGAGCACCATCCCCCAAATATATATGTATACATTTCTGTTTGTCTATGTGTAGTAAGTATCCTGAACACTTGTGGAGTAGAGGAAACAGGTAGTCAGGCCTGACCAGAAGGCGTATGTTTATGGATGTATGAGTTTGTGCATATTTGCCTGTGTAAAGGATTTTAATTCTTTTCTTTTCCTGTAAAGCTTTATGTATTATGTAATTCATTCTTACATAGAGAATTTTTTTGTTTAAAAGCTATAAAAAGATAGAAGAAAATAAAAGTTTCTGTATCCATTTTCTACTGTGTGTGTGTGTATAAGTGACACCTTTTCTTCCCTTTCTTTTCTCTCTGATTCAAAGAGAGTTAATGAGCTCTGAGATTCTACTGACCAGAGAGGGGATCCTGACTGGTTTTCCAGAGAAAAGAACACTAACAATAAATACTTTACTTAATTCCCCACTGCTAAACAGCATGTGTTATTCACAATGATTCAGAGTAAAGAATCAGTGTTATTTAAGCAAAAATAATACAAAACCAAGGCTTAGTAAAACTCCAATAATAAGAGAATTACAGAGTAAGGAATCAGTGTTTTTTAAGCACAAATAATAAGAAACAAGCACTTACTAAAGCACTAATAATAAGAGAGTTACAGAGTAAGAGAACATCACTTAGTAAGTGCTGTGATTATAAGGCCAGGGATCATTCAATCTTTCCCTCATCCAACTCTGTGTTGCACTTCAGCTCCTTCCCCAAAAAGGCTAGTAGACACCAGGCGTGTGTGTGTGTGTGTGTGTGTCTGTGTGTGTGTGTCTGTGTGTGTTTGTGTGTGAGTGTGAAAGATAGAGAGAGAGGGACAGTCAGAGCCAGAGACAGAGAGAAAGAGACTTAGAGGTGGAGACAGAGAGAGATGGAAAGACAAAGAAACAGTCTGACCCAATTTTTTTTCATAAAGGACAGTTTATTTAACACAAGGTGACAGGTGCATAGAGAAATGACATAAAAGCACATAGGGAGTACCTCAATTTAAAAACAAATGGTAGTGGAAGAAGCTATGTCTCACACATGTACAAACAGCAGACCTCTATTATTTACCTCCAAACCTTACAAAATAGCATTTCAAGTGAGAACTTAAGCCCAAGGTTAATTAGTTTTGTTACAAAATATAAAAGCTACAAACCACATTTTTTTACATTGTACATCAGCCACAGCATTTAAGGATTTTTTTTCTCTCCAAGTTGGTCTGAGTGCAGGCTGGTGGAAAAGACCTCTCCCTAAAACACAAAGAACATGGATTAGAAAGATGATGCATGTGATCCTAGTAAAAATACAAACAGGGTGCTCAAAAAGGAAGAGGCAGATGAGGGGTGTGGTTTGAGCAGGAACAACTTCTCCCAAAATAAAGAATGGCTAACTTTAGAGACCAAAAGTATGCTAGGAAGGCCAGTGGTGTAAGAATCAGATCTGTCACACTGCTGGCATGACAGTGAGGGGCAGTCGTTACCAGAGCATCGGGTTCCTGATCCTTTAAACAAAGATCTACCTGTGACTCTCAGAGCTACCAAGTTCTGGTAGAAAAGGGGCTGGGGGTTGCTGTGATTGCACATTTCATCACTAGTAAGCTTATTTCCTTTGTAATTTTCTGTGTATCTGACCTTTTCACTTAAACTGGTGAACTTATTAGCATGAAGCTGTTCATAATATTCTACTAGTCTCTGAGTATCTGCAGGGTCTACAGTGATGTCATCTCTCTCCTTCCTCATATCAGATGGAGGTATTGAGTTTCAAATGGTAAAATAAGTTTTGGCATTGCCAGATGCTACTCAGTGAAAGGAACTCAAGACTCAACTCCTGAGGCTTCAGATAACTGCTCCTGGTTATCCAAACACCCAACAAACTTTCTCACTCCCAGTCAGTCAAATTCTTGTTCAATCTACTGGGCAATATAAAATCTTACATAAAATAAAATCTTTTGGAAAATAAAAAATATAAAAGAAGTAAAAAATGGAAACATGCTTCAAATTTATGAATAGGAGCAAAACTACATTATTTTTCGAGTACGAGGTTTGAGGCTGAGACAAAGCAGCATGTATAGGAAGGAAGGTCAGAAGAGGAAGGTCTGTGGGATCCAAGATGGACACAAGCATTCAGGGAAGACTGCCAGGGAGGTTTTCCTGAATGGCTGGTGATAAGAGCAGGCACTGGATCATGGGAAACAGGGACAGAAGAGATCTGCAGAGTGACTACTTGATTTTCTGGCAAACCAGCCTGTGAAAACCAAGACTCTTTTTCAGTTTTTTGTAAAAGGTACTATTTCCTCAATTTCTTTCTCAATATGTTTCTCATTTGGCTAATAGGCTATTGACTAGTTATGTGTTAAAATTTTATTTTTTTGCTTACAGGGTGTAGAAGTTTCCTGACGAGAATTTTTGGGTCTTCCCCTGTATAAAATTATATTTTCTGTAAAAAAAAAAAAGTGCCTTAATGTTTCTTTCCCTTTCCTACATGAATTGCCTTGGTTTTCTTTAGTCATTTTATTGCCCTAGATAAGAGTTCAAGTGCTAGACAGATAAGTATGGACAAAGTGAAAAACCTTATTTTGTTCCTAATTTCAGTAGAAATGCTTTCATTTTCTTTGCATATGGGATAAATTTGGCTGTGGCCTTGATATAAATTGTCTTTATTATGTTGATATATTTCACTCATATCTTTAGTTTCTCTAGACATTTACCATAAGAGGATCTTGAGTATTATCAAAGGCCTTGTGGAAATCTAATGAGATGATCACATGTTTCGTTTCGTTTTTCCGTCTGCAGTTTGCTTATGTAGTAGATCACATTTACTGATTTTCATCTCTGAGATGAAGCAATATTGATCACTGTTTACAAGAATTTTTTGGAAATCTTTGCATTTATATATATATATATATATATATATATATATACATATATATATATATATATATCACTAGTCTACAATATTTCTCATAAAACTTTGTGGAGTTTGTGTATGAAATTAACACCAAAATGTCTTTATAATAAGGTTTGGAAATATTCCATTGGTTTCTATTTTCTAGAGTAATTTATAGCATTGTAGTGTTTTTCATTGAAGGACTTGTCGAATTATTTGCAGAATGATGCATATTTTTCCTTTGATTGGTCGTAGCAAGGTCAGAACCTTGGTAAATCTCATAATTGAGAATAGCAGGAGTTCCCACTAGCTCCCAATCAGTTAGTTCCCTGTCCTGGAGCATGTGAGGAGGACCACCAGTCAATTAGCATAGAACCTCAAGTTCTCCATGCTATTGAGGTATTTAGATAAGCCTTGGGTATTTTGTCAATGAGCTTTCCTTCCTGGGCCTCCTGTCCTGCAAAAGGTATTGAATTTATGGTTTACCCTGAGTAAGTCTGGGCACCCAGGAGTTTGAGAATGACAGCTTTGCTGCAGCTCCCATCGATTCTCACACAGAGAAACTCGGGCAGGGACCTTTATCTTAGAGTTTCACCATGTTGGGAGAGACTGGCACCCCAGCGGTAAGGAAGAAAACAGTCAAGTACCCCCCCAAGCCCAGTGTTTTGCCTCCCCTGCAGGGTACATGAGGGACATTCTGACATTCCAGCAGCAAGGGAGAGATGCAGGCCCACAATTCTTGTTATCTCTCTTGATCCAATTTTTTTCTTTTCTTTTTTTAGTTGATTCTTTATGAGTTTCATATCATGCACCCCTGTCCCTCATCTCTTTGTCCCTTCAAAATTGCCCTCTGCTCTTGCCACCTCAGCTCCCTCAAAGAAATCAAAAACCAAAATTAAAAAGAAAAGTGACAAAATAAACAAAACAAAAGAAATCATAGAAAATAGCCTGCGCTGAAAGACTATGTCACAGTATGTCTCACCATATATGCTTTTGTCCACACATCTTTACTTACAAATGTTCATCATCATGACTCATTGGTATGTTTGGAGGGCTCTGGATTCTACTATACCATCAATACTAGATTCTATCGAGACTCCTCCTGGTTAGTCTCTTGTGGCCCTGTCTCATGCAGATCCTGCAGCTTTGGATCAGCAGGACCAGCCCTTTCATAGACTCCAGCAGTCAATAGTTGAAGTAGATGTAGGGTAGCCCAATGCAATGCCCTGGATCTTGGCCTGGGTAGTAGCTGACTTGGTCATCCTGCCAGCTGTCCCACTATTACTCCACAAGAGCAAGCAATCCAGCAATCCTTAGTAAACACACTCAATGCCACACATGGCAGCAGAGTCATCTCTCAGATTTCATGCCCTTGTGTTGGCTTTCCTCACATGTACACTTAAGTTACCAGAGTTATCTATACTGTGCAGCCCAGTAGAGGCACAGGGCCCACTCTCCCAAGTGCTGCAGTTGGTGAGGGGCTTGTCCAGCTATCCTGCTCACATCCCCTTATCACTTCTGGGCCAGCTCTCCTGACTACCACAGATGGGAAAATGGAGGGGGGAAAGGGCATCACCCACATGACCAAGCCACCTCATGGCAGAAGAGTGGCCCGACTAGCTCTCCTGTGTTCATTCCCTTTGGTAAGCTTACTTGAGCCTCCTCTACCAGGGCTAATTCTACTGTGCTGCCCAGGTGTGGGAGTCCAGAATTTTCTCTCCTGAAGGTTGCACAGTGTGAGGTGGGGCTAGTTTAACACAGGTCTTTGACATCTACATGTTCCCAGGCATCTGTCCAGATCCAGAACATGCTCAAGGTCTTTGATGTTAAAATGAGACATGAGCATCTATACAGATCAATGTTGTTGTATAACCATTGTCCCAGATATGGTCTTCAGTGGCAGCTTGGGCCAGGACATCACAAAAGCCATAGGGGATGGAATGGTTGCTAACAGCAGGATATTCCTCTCCAATCCAGTTCTGCCTCTCTTTATTATGCTCAAATTGTCCTTATTCTCTCTCTCTCTCTCTCTCTCTCTCTCTCTCTCTCTCTCTCTCTCTCATCTGTCCAACACATACTTGCATATTTAGGGGCTTCAACTTTGGGTTGACCATGAGGCTGGCAGGTCTCTGGCTATATTCGGCTCTTCTACTGCATTGAGTGTTGGCAGGGAGGCCTCTAAGTGTCCTCTACCTGCATGTGCTATATGGTATGGAAACAGGTGTGCCTGCATGTCCTCTGCCCAGCCCCCATATTGCATGGTTTCCTCCCTTTATTTCCAATTTTCATTTAGTAGTGAGCTGTTCAACTTCCATGGATTTATATACTCTCTGGCATTACTATTGTTGACATCCAGTTTTAACCTATGACAATCAGGTAGGATTCATGCTTATGTTCCTTATATCTGTTAATGTTTGCTTTGTGTCCCAATACATGGTTCATTTTGCAGTAGTAATTCTGCTAAGAAGAAAATATTTGGTTAAAATGTTTTATAAATATCACTTTATTAATGATATTATTTATAACTCCAGGGTTTCTCTGTTTAACTTTTGTATGAACAACATGTCTATTTCCAAGAGTAGAGTACTGAGTATACCCACTATCACTGTGTGCGGGTCAATATGTGTTATTAGTTGTATAGTGTTTCTTTTTGAACTTCAGTGCCTTTTTGTTTGGTGCATGAAAAATAAGAATTGTAATGTCTTTCTGGTGGAATTTTCCTCTGATGAATATGTAGTGACTTACCCTATCACTTCTGATTAGCTTTTGGTTTAGATTATATTTTGCCAGCCATTAAAATAGCTATACTTGCTTCATTCTTTCATTTTATTAAAAAATATCTTTATCGATATGTTTAACGTGTAGTAGTATATCTGTCCTAGAAAGTGAGGCATGTTTCTGGAATTCAGAAAAAAAAATTATGGATCCTATTTCCTTATCCATTATATTAATCTCTCCATTTTTCTTGGTGAATTAAAACTTACTATGGAGTTAACAAACAGTGTTTATTAGTTTATTTAATTTTGTAGCTATGGTATGGTTTTCTCCATCTTTAGAATAACTCATTTGGAACTGTTTACTTGTAGTTTCCTGTGGAGTATAGTTAGCCTCTCTTCAGACTAAAGTTTTCCTTCTATTGTCTTCTGTAGAATTGGATTGGTGAACATCCATCGGTGGTTTTTAATTTATTTTATTATGAACCATTTGTGAATTGTGATAAGCATCTCTTTAGATTTGGAAATTTTTTCTTCTATGATTTTGTTACAAACATTTTGGGCCATCAACCTGGGCTTTTATTCTTTATAGTCCCAGATTTCCTGGATATTTTCTGACTAGATTTTCCTAGAATTAACATTTTCTTTGAATATTCTATGCATTTTGTCTATCTTGTCTTCAAGACCTGATATTCTTTCTGCCATTTTAGTGAGGCCAACTCTTGAGTTTTTTGTTTGAATTCTTGAGTTTTTAATTTGAGGTTTATTTCTTCATGACATTTCTTTAACAATTGTGTTTATTTTCTAATTTCTGATTTCATATCAATTGTTTTTTTTAATTTCATTCAGTGTGTGTGTGTGTGTGTGTGTGTGTGTGTGTGTGTGTGTGTTTGTATGGTCTTTTTTTTTTTTTGGTTTTTTCGAGACAGGGTTTCTCTGTGTAGCCCTGGCTGTCCTGGAACTCACTTTGTAGACCAGGCTGGCCTCGAACTCAGAAATCTGCCTGCCTCTGCCTCCCAAGTGCTGGTATTACAGGCGTGCGCCACCATGCCCGGCTCGTATGGTCTTTTTAAGTATCTGCTTTAAGGTCTTTGAACATACTCATAAATCCTATTTGGAAGTCCTTGTGCTAGAAGTAAATTGCTTTTCTCAAAGACTTCAAATATACTTACTTCAGGGAGCAGTATATTATCATATTTGTTCATCTTAGTATTTTTCTCTTGGATTTAGTAATCTGTTGCTATAACCTCTGAGGTACTTCTTTTTTTTAATTTTTATTTTCTATATTCTATTTTACATTCCAAAGGCTTTCCCCTTTCCCAGTTCCCCACCACCATACGTCCCATAATTCCTCTCCCCCCCAACTATTCCCCAATCATTCCCCCTCTCCCCACGGTTTCTCTGTTCTGGGTCTACAAAACTGGATCCAATCTTTACAGGCCCAGGGTCCTCTCCTTTCTTCTTCTTGGGAATCATTTGACTTGCTAATTGTGCTTTGAGTATTTAGGGCTTCTGGGCTCATTAATATCCACTTAGCAGTGATTGCATTTCATGTGTATTCTTTTGCGATTGGGTTAACTCACTTAGGATGATATTTTCCAGATCTAACCATTTACCTACAAATTGCATGAATTCATTATTTTTAATTGCTGAGTAGTATTCCATTGTATAAATATACCACATTTTCTGTATCCATTCCTCCTTTGAGGGATATTTGGGCTCCTTCCAATTTCTGGCTATTATAAACAAGGCTGCTATAAAGAGGTACTTCTTAATGTAGATATCTAGTCTCACTTTTTATGGGTAGACATTTCATTCTTCAGTTGCTGTTACCTCAATTTGGTTGCTACTTGAGTAGTATGGCAGTTGTGGATGATATGTTAGAAAGTGGTTCACTGTGGAGTCACTGTGGATTAAAGATGGGCTACAAAAAAGGTCTGAGTCCTAGTCAAGAGTAGTATCATAGAAGTCTCTGGTATCTATCAGTTTTGCTTCCTACTCAAGTACAGTAGATATGAGTCACTGGTAGAGTTTGCTTCTATAGATTAATCTGAAGATTATAAGTTATGCTGTTATAATAAAAAAAACAAGCCCATAATGTGAATTGAAAATGTATTCATTTTTGAATCTCACAAGAAACACAAGGACCTTGATCATAGCTGTTTAAGATATTCAAGACTACAAGCTTGCTTTTATATGTGGTTACAAGAAAGAAAAACGTGCTAGAGTTACTGGCTTGGGATATTTTTGTTTCAGGATAAAGGTGACACAAAACTTCAGTTCTTAAATGACTAATGAGAATCCATCATATGGACTGGCAACAAGAGCCTGGGGAAGCAGAACTCTGATATTTGGAAATCAACACTTCAACTTAGAAGTTTTACACAGAGGGTCCCCTGTCAGGGATGACTACATTTGGAGTCTACACAAGACAGGTCACAAAAGAGTGGACATTTCAGATTAACAGTAGATGATTTTGCTTAGCAATATTTAGTACAGAATTTTCATGTAGTTCACCAGTTCTTTTGCAAATATGAACCAAAGCACTGTTTCAATGTTTGCCTAATTTTAGTTTGTTCTCCTTCCTTTCATGGTCTTTCACCCTAAACTCCTTCGCATGAGTTGTTTCCAATGTATGGTAGTCAGAAAACGACTTAGAATCCGTGAACAAAACTAATTTACTTTGTAAAGTATTTTTGTTTTTAACTACATGCACTGTTTAGCTCAATAAATTTTTATTACTTTTGTAGGAGAAAGAAAATACATATACCTTCAATATATGTATATGGAAATGAAAACATGTTGCATTTTATTACTTTTTAGGTAAGAATGTTACGTTACAATTTATCTTAAAATTATGTTTATAATAATAAATTATTTAAAATACTGGCTAACAGAAAAATCATTTTATTTTTTTGCAGTTTATGTGTTCATATATATGACAAAATTGTACATTTTGTACTCTGATCTCAATAGTCCCATTCATTTTCACAGCATACAGAATAAGGACTGCATTTCTCATTCATCTATTTAGATTTTATCTCTTAAGATTCATATTTTTAAATTGATCTTTTGAGTGGATATGGGCTAATTCATTGGCCATACAAGATGTAGGACTGACAGGTAATACAAAATGTCTAGGACAGTGAGGAAGAGATGCTTATTATTCTCATTCTCTTCCATTCATTGTCTGAGAATGTGAAAGCACTGGTTGAAATCTGGCCCTTGGAAGAGGATACAAGCATCAACATATAAGAATTACAAAAGGAGTTTTTAATCTTAGCCATTTTGACTGGTATGAGGTGAAATCTCAGGGTTGTTTTGATTTGCATTTCCCTAACGACGAATGATGTTGAACATTTCTTAAGGTGCTTCTCAGCCATCCGAAGTTCTTCAGGTGAAAATTTTTGTTTAGCTCTGTACCCCATTTTAATAGGATTATTTGGTGTTCTGGGGTCTAACTTCTTGAGTTCTTTATATATTTTGGGTATTAGTCCTCTGTTGGATATAGGGTTGGTGAAGATCTTTTCCTAATTTGTTGGTTGCCGTTTTGTCCTTTTGACAGTCCTTTGCCTTACTGAAACATTGTAAATTTGTGAGGTCCCATTTCTCAATTCTTGACCTTACAGCATAAGCTATTAGTGTTCTATTCAGGAACTTTCCTCCTGTGCCCATGGTGGTTCCTCAGAAAACTGGGCATGACACTTCCGGAGGACCCTGCTATACCACTCCTGGGCATATACCCAGAAGATTCCCCAGCATGTAATAAGGATACATGCTCCACTATGTTCATAGCAACCTTATTTATAGTAGCCAGAAGCTGGAAAGAACCCAGATGTCCCTCAACGGAAGAATGGATACAAAAAATGTGGTATGTATACACAGTGCAGTACTATTCAGCCATTAGAAACAATGGATTCATGAAATTCTTAGAGAAATGGACGGAGCTGGAGAACATCATCCTAAGTTAGGTAACCCAGTCTCAAAAGAACACTCATGGTATATACTCCCTGATAAGCGGATATTAGCCTAGAAGCTTGGAATACCCAAGACACAATCCACATATCTAATGATGTCCAAGAAGAAGGAAGGAGTGGTCCTTGGTTCTGGAAAGGTTCAGTGCAGCACTGTAGGGAAATACCAGAACAGGGAAGTGGGAAAGGGGTGGATGGGGGAACAGGGAGAGGGAAGAGGGCTTATGGGACTTTCAGAGAGGGGGGATCCAGAAAGGGAAAATCACTTGAAATGTAAATAAAGAATATATCGAATAAAAAAGAATTACAAAAGGATAAGGCATAACTACTTGATTAGGAAAATCTACAGCACCACTTCGACCACGCAGTGTGTGAATTTTACTAAGGGAAAATAACTTTATCTTCTTCTAATTTGGATTTACTCTTCTTTATACATGCTGGCTTCAAACTCATATGTATGCTAACTTGTTGGGATATAACATTTAGTCCCACCTGGTGGCATCCTTTATTGAAAATGTAGAACCTTCAGGAAAGGGGCCCAGGTGGTGAAAGGCAGCTGCTTCTTTCCATTCTTCTTGCTCTTGGTCCACCATGATATTGGTCCAACAGCCTCCACAATGTACCTTTTCACCATAAACTGAGAAGTTTCTCCATGCCTTCTCCAACATGATTTACTGAAAGCATGAGTCCGGATAATCTTATATTACTGCTAGACATTGCTATCATAAAAATATTACAGTATCTAATACTCAATCTAATCTAATTCTGTATTTTTTGTGATTTGTATGGCAGTATCATGATTCATGGAATATGAATTGCTAAATGATTAATACAAATATCACACAGAATAATGATGTAACATCTGGTCTTGCAATTCAGTCACTGTGAATTCAATCTTGCAATATATACTAAATTTCAGGTCTTAGAAAATCTATTATGGCATTCAATTCCTTATATCTTCAGTCTGGAAATTTGTATTAGCCCTGGAAGATGTGCCACAACTTTGTTAGGTACATTGAACATCGTAATATATGCCAATACTAAAATTTAAGCTTAGTGTATATTAAAAGCTCATAATATAAATTGCTATTGATCCTATCATATATACTTAACCATAAAGCACTCTAAAAATAAATGATGGCATACTTTTAGTGAAAGCAATGGATTGAAATGTTAGCCTATTGATTGAATGTGTGGAAATAGGCTATTTAGTATAAAAATTTAAAACAGCATTGAGATAGAGGAATTTATGTGCATAAAATAAAACAATATACAGTTCATGTGGTCATTTTAATGTGATATATGTGTATAAAGAGTTACTGTATCTTCTGTACTCATCAAAAAATAGTGCCCCAATATATCTTGTAACCCCACTGTGAATGCAAATGCATCTGAAACTTTCTAATATACCTCGTTATTAAAGTCCATAAGTATATACAATCAAGTTTTAGCTATTCTGTTCTTTAACTGTAACTAAACTTTTAAGTAATCACATCTGTTTCCTGAGTTCTTAATTTTTTGCCAACCATTCTCTGTGGGAAATGCAAAATTATGTTCACATTGTAAAACAGAATGTCCACTTTTCCTTAGCTATAATAGCCCCCTAACTTTTATGACCCTCCTTTAAAATTTAACATAAACTCAACTTTTAAATAATATTACTAAATGTCTTATCCATGAAAGATTTGTTATAAGACTAAACTTGACTTGAAACACCAGCAAGGTGACTGCATGTTGTTTTCTTCAATTTGATCCAATAAGCACTGCCATGTAGAGATGTAAACTCTGACAATTAAATGCTCACGATTTTGCTTAAGTCACACCAAACTTTTAATGCTATATTTACAAGCAATAATAGATAACAAAATGGGTTTACAGATGAGTTATTTAAATTTATTAATTAATTTACTACATGATCATCAAAATCTAGTATTATACCTTCCACAAAAAAAAACCCAGTAAGAGTTGTGGATTATAAAAATTTTGTCTATGAAAATGAGAATATTGGGAGCTTAAAAATAAAATCTCAATTGATTATCTTCTTCTATATTAGGAAGTTTTGAACAATTTAACTGAAATATTTTATTGTTTTATTTTAATTAAACAATTTAGTAGAAGTGTTCTACAAAATTCTGACAATCTCAACTTTTCCCACTTATTTTATTTATTTATTTATTTATTTATTTATTTATTCACTCTACATCCTGATTCAATTTATATCCCTCCCTCTTCTTCTCCCAGTTCCATCCTCCTACCCTCCTTTCCCCTATTGTGTCATCACCTTCTCTAATACAAAGGAGAGATCCCACCTGCCCCTGGTACCAACCTACCCTTGCACATGAAGTCTCCTCAGGACTAAGCACAGGCTCTCCCACTGAGATTGGACAAGACAGGCCTGCTAGGAAAATGGATTCTAAGGACAAGACACAGAGTCAGAGTCAGAGACAGCTCCTGTTCCAATTGTTAGGAGACTCACACGAGTCCCCAGGATCCCAGGTTAAATGGATCTGAAGGTCATCTTCTCATTTCCCTGACCCCTCCAGCTCCCTCAATCCTAAGGATGTTGAACATCCTTAGCCACCTGGAAAATACAACTTGAAATTATTCTAAAATTTCTTCTTCCACCCATCAGAATGGCTAGATAGAAAACTTAAAGTGGCAGCTCACGCTGCTGATGATATGGAACAGAGAAACAATCCTCCATTTTTGGGGGGTATTGCAAACTTGTACAACCACTTTGGAAATCAATCTGGGTAGTTTCTCAGAAAATTAGAAATAGTTCTACCTCAAGACCCAGCTAAATAGAGTACTTTAAATATAGCATTTCAATCTCAATGAATCAGTCTCTGTGTGTAGCAGAGGTGCTAATGATTTTTAACACTTCACTAACACATAATTTATTTGTAAGTGAATTGCCATAAGTCCAGTTTCATGAACAGAAATCATGTGCATTGGATTATGAAGATCTACCATGTTCCAGACTTTGATCACATTATTAGATATATAAGCAATTGAGAAGGTTTGTATCAAAAAAATCAATATTTAATTTAGAAAATATATAACACTTCTATATCAATTTACTATTCTTCATAAGGATAATAATACTGAAACTTACACATACTTGGTTAAGACATTCATATACATTTTCTAAAAACCTATATAAATGTATCATTTTTTTCAAAAATAGAATTATATTTCCTGGAGTCATTCATAAATATATCAAAAGCAATGGTTTTCTTAGAATAACTGTGTTTATTTTCTTAGTAACTCACAGTGTGACCATGAGGATAATTTTAGCACAATCATTGGATATCTACTTATCTAGCTTTCTGGAAAAGCAACAATTTCCTTAGTCTAATATCTTTCTCTAATTTTTTATAAGTTTCTTAGTGTGCTATAGTGGAACTGGAGCTCTTAATTTTTGAATTTCAGAATATTCTGCACAGTAGTTCCAAAAAACTTCCTTAGAACTTGTTGAAAACAAAGCTGTGTGAGAACACTAACATGCAACTTGGATCAGTTCTGCACCAGTGTTGGTATAATATGGATTCCTTTAATATCAGGAGAATAGAGATATTTTAATTATTCATTACTTTTGCCTTATTGAATCATTTCATTAATTTTTGCATTATAAACATGGTCAAGGGGTTGTGATATAGATCTATTTGAGTTAAACAATCTAAAATCCATTCTTATGAGATAAATGACTGAAACTTTATCTCTTCACAGAGTCCTTGGACAGAATCTCAATAATAAAAGAGATTATTTTGGTTGTTGCCTTGTTTCCATTTTTTGCTTTGAGACTTTGTTTATGTATTTCTCACTAGAATGTTATTGGAACTTATCAGGTCTGTGACATCAATGAAAAGAACAGAATTAAATATTTAGTAGCTCTAAGCCCTGGTATGTTGGGATCGGTTACTCAAGGTCATTTTTACCAGAAATGTTCCTATGTTTGCTAGCCTTGATCTTTTATGTTTTCAATACACTTTTAATAAATGGGATTTCTAATTTACACAAAAAATTCTGCTGTTTCTATTTGCTAAAGAATAGATGCATCAGAAAAATATACAAATGGAGTATATTCTTATTAACATTGTGACTATATAGTCAATATCCTTTTATTTAGTACTGGTAAAACTATTTCATATTTATAAATGTCTAATATTTCATAGTTTTAATATTGAATTTTAAATAATTTATATCCTTCCATTAAAATTGTTTTAGTGGTTAGATTATTGCAACTGGAATTTATTTCTGTCTTCTCAATTGTTTCTCATTTTTATAACACCATACATAGCTATAAAACTAGCTTTGAATGTGCTTGAGTTCAATGACTTGTGTCTGGTACCCAACATTCTCAGGCATTCGAAAAGGTATCACCAGTTGGTGGAATGAGTATGGTTCTTTGGACCAGCTTTGAACTGATAATCCTAAACCACTCCATATTCTTCAACTCTGTTCAGTGACGTTCACAATGTGAGCTCTCATCACTTTCTCCATGCCTCCACGTTGCTATCATGGATGCTTATTGATCTGGAACCATGAGTCAAACTGAGCTCTCTCATCTTTAGGTTGGCTTTTATTATGGTATTTCATCACTACAACTGAAATCTTACTAAAACAGCTTATTCTTTCAACTAGTTTGTATATAGGTCATGATCCATTTACAGGGAAATAATAAGATCTTTCCTATTTGAGGTTATTTTACTTGTTTCTTCCTAGTTAAAATTTCTGAATAAATCTTTTTCTGCCTCACATTTATCTTTATCACATGGTAATGTGATAATGATAGAAAATATATTGTCATATAATAGATGAATTCATTATGATTAACAGATTTTTGAATAGAATATAGAGTAGAAGAAATGATTTATTCTTGCATTGAACTTAAACTATAAAGAAATTTGTTCATTTTATGCTATTTAATATTATATGTTCAAAATATGTGGCAGGATTTCATATGGACTTTTAAAAATATTCTTTACTAAATAGATTATATTTCTTTCCTTTGGTAGATTGACGGTTTGTTTATGGATAGATAGGTAGACAGACAGACAGACAGACAGACAGACAGAGATACAGATGCAGATACAGATACAGATAGATACAGATCTAGATATTCATGATTCATGGTTATGTTAGAAAATTTCAACTCTTGTTTGATATATTGAGATGATTTATAATTTTATTATTTAAGTGCAATAATAAAATAAGTTAATAGTAAATCATTTTATTAGTAAAACTAAAAGAAAAATAAAAGAAACTATATTATTGAAAAATCTAAATACTGCTACTCCTACTAATACTATCAAAATAAAAATGTATTTTTATAATAATTTTATCTCTGAGATCTCCTCGAGAAAAATTAACTTTCTTATTCCACTAATACTAAAGTTCTTTAGAAAACTTATGAAATCTACTACCATAGAAATTTCTTTAGAATATACTTATTTATATAATAAAGTTAAAATGTAGTTACATTTGATGCCAAAGCATCAATGTCCAAACTAAACAACTGAGACTGACATATAAAATAGCACAATATTAGGGACTGGTAACTTCTTTGTGGATTTTTGGCCAATGAGATTCCATACCAGATATTACAGCCTATTATCATGTCCCCTTTTTCTTCCAGAAATTGACTAGAAGATCATATTGCTAACGATACCTCTTATTTGAATCAAAAACATACTGACCTGGAACCTGGATTCTTACTTGATAGCTTTCATAGTACTGGAAGCTGCTATATAAACTGCTGGACTGAAACCGTAATTCTAAATACCGTCCAGCTCTACATATTGCAAGGCAAACTGATGACTTGCCTGGAGTTATAGACATTGAGCAATGGCAACACGCATGTTATGGGAGTAGCTAACTAATTTCTGCTTGGATTTTAGGGCCAATCCATGAGCTGAAACCAACATCTGACAATGATATTTGGGCCAAAAATCTGGTTGCTAATTACAGAATAATTACTAAGGAAGAACCCACTACTATTATTCTGCTAAATGGATGTAGCCCATAGTTGTATGAGTCAATTCTTTGTTATACAAATATTTTCTCTTATTGGATCAATTATTCTGAGAATACTATACATTAAAGAAGATATATATATATATACATATATATATGATATAGATATAGACATAGACATAGAGAGATATAGATATAGATATGGATATAGAGATATAGATATAGATATAGATATGTGTATGTATGTTTGTGTAGATATATATATATATATATGTGTGTGCATGTGTGTGTGTGTGTGTGTGTGTGTGTGTTTCTACTATACTAATACATATACTTCCAATTAGTAAAATTATGATCTAGTGTTTTCAGAAATGGGTTAGAATCCTTTAAGTGACTAATACAGACTTAATCTTCGATGTGTTGCTATTTAAGTAAAATATTGGGTCTGAGTATTGAGAAAATATTTCAAAAGTATTTTAAAACTTCAAATACTATGAAAATAATGATGGGAATTTGAAGGCAACTCTTTCTAAGTTTAAATACAAAAGGAGAAAAGCTAAGTGTACCAACTAATGGATTTGACTATATAAAATTTAAATAACAAATGGCAAGGATTATATTCATGATTTTTTAAAATGTTGTACTGAAGTAATTTTGAAAAATGTATAAATTAGTCTTTGATTTATTAACACATAACAAATATCTCAGTAGAAATTGAGATGCTATATATAAAAGAAATGAAGAGTAAATAAATTATAATGGCCAACATATCCAAATATATGAAAATCTAACCAATAATAAGATCAATAAAATATAGCAATAATATATAATTTCAAATATACAAAGAATAAAAAAAAGCTGAAACACTTGTATCACAACCAAATGGACCTGAGCTCTGATTATCATCACCAAGATAAAAATATGGAGTTAAAATGGACATCTGTAGCTACAGTAATACGGGAAAGAGTGTTGAGCCACCCAGATCCCTGTAGGTCTTTAACAATCTAGTCAAATTAATGAGCTCCAGATTATGTGAGAGAACCTGTTTAAAAACCTAGTATGGGGACTGAACATGAAGGACTTCTAACCTATTACTTCTGCATGCACATACACAAGAATATGTGTGTGTGTGTACATTCAGACATAAACCTGCACATAGATGCACACCACATAAGGATACACAAATATTAATATTAAATCCTTGTATAATATCTTTCTAAAATAACAAAAGTCCTCTGAGTATAATATGACAGAAACTCATAATTTCAGCAAATTTCCCCATATGACATGAAATCTTTATGATATAAAAGGGCACATATATTTTAGTGCATTGTACAGTGATAAAACTTGAATACAGGTGACATGAAATTTATTATCAGAGGTAGTATGATAATGAAAATTGTTTAGCAGACAACATTGTTAATTACATAAAATGTTTTCATATAGTGAAACACAATTTAAAGATGGCAATTTAAGACTTTCAAAGAACATGTCCAGGATATAATATTAACGTTTGAAATGTTGATGTTTATATTGATATATTTTACCAGAAAATACTACTTAAAAGTATTGAAACAAGTGATTTGAGCATATTTAAAGAATAAATGACTAAAAGAATTCTCTTTGAAGTAATCATTCATGTCTGTTAAAAGAGTAAGCATCTATAGAAAATCTGATTTCAGATTGTTCCACAACTAGAACAAGTATAGACTACTAAATACACACCTTTTTCATATTTATTATGGGAAGGTAACAATGATGGGAACATCCTCTGGGTGATACACATCTGACAAAACATAAATGGATGTCATATTTCATAAAATGGATGTCTAAGACTCGTGAGGTGGCTCAGGAGATGAAGGCACTTTCCACACAATCCTGATAATTTGAGCCTGATGCACACACTTATATAAATGTGAAAGTGCAGAAATGACTCCATAAAGTCATCCTCTGACTTCTACTCATGTGCCTGAGTAGATATGCTCCAACATACATAGACACACACACACACACACACACACACACACACACATACACACACACACACACACACACACACACGGGTAAAAAGCAAAATAAAAAAAATGTAAAGTAGGTAAGTTTAAGAAATGTGCTTGAATTCCTAAATCTTTCTTGCCATTTGTGAAGGAAGTACAGCAGAATTTCGTTTAGTTTTGTTTCAGTCTTTTATGAAAATAATTTCTGCATTTCTCCAGTAAATATTTTATTATACTTTATTTTTTTAATTTTCTGGTATGACATTGTATTTGGAAATTTGTGCTATAAATAACTCAATCTTTAGAGCATTCTTTACATAGTTATTTTCTGCAGATAGAAGATAAAAACGATTGATACAATCAGTGTGATGGTTCGAATATGCTTGGCCCAGGGAGAGTCACTACTAGGAGAGGCGGCCATATTGGAATTGATGTGTCACTGTAGGCTCGAGTTTTAATACCTTCATCCTAGCTGCCTGAAAGCCATTCCTCTGTTTGCCCTCAGGTCCTCCTACACCATACCTTGCCTGGATGCTACCATATTTACTCCTAAAGGATATATAGCTTGCCAACTGTGCCCAACACTATAATTTTCCTTGCTAATGTCAGTATTAAATGATAGGTATTTTGTGCATGTTACATAGTCTAATACTTAAGTATTAATCCTACTTTTTGTATAATGCATGTAAATATGAAAACTAAAACTCAAAGAGAAAAACCTTGACTCATCCCACACAACTACCCCAAATAAAGTTGAGATTTTTATTGGATATATTCTTTATTTACATTTCATTTCCCTTTTCCTGTTTCCCTGCCCCCAAAGGTCCCCTTTGCCCTTTACCCTCCCCCTGTTCCCCCATCCTCCCCCTTCCCAATTCCCTGTTCTGGTATTCTCCTACACTAATGCATTGGCCTATCCAGACACAGGGTCTACTCCTTCCTTCTTCTCAGATATCATTTGGTATGTGGATTGTGTCTTTGGTGTTCCAAGATTCTAGGCTGATATCTACTTATCAGTGAGTGCATACCATGGGTCTTCTTTTGAGATTGGGTTACCTCACTTAGTTCTCCAGCTCCATCCATTTGTCTAAGAATTTTGTGAATTCATTGTTTCTAATAGCTGAATAGTAGTCCTTGTGTATATATACCACATTTTTTGTATCCATTTCTCCGTTGAGGGACATCTGGGTTCTTTCCAGCTCCTGGCTATTATAAATAAGGCTGCTATGAGCGTAATAGAGCATGTATCCTTATTACATGCTGGGGAATCTTCTGGGTATATACCCAGGAGTGGTATGGCAGGGTCCTCCAGAAGTATCATGCCCATGAGGAACCGCCAGACTGATTTCCAGATTGGTTGTACAAACTTGCAATCCCACCAGCAGTGGAGGAGTGTTCCTTTTTCTCCACAACCTTGACAACACCTGCTGTCTCCTGAGTTTTTAAACTTAGCCATTCTGACTGGTGTGACGTGAAATCTCAGGGTTGTTTTGATTTGCATTTCCCTAATGACTAATGATGTTGAACATTTCTTAAGGTGCTTCTCAGCCATCCCGAAGTTCTTCAGGTGAAAAGTCTTTGTTTAGCTCTGTACCCCATTTTTGATAGGGTTATTTGATTTTCTGGGGTAAAATTTCTTGAGTTTTTTGTATTCATTAGATATTAGCCCTCTGTCAGATGTAGGATTGGTGAAGATCTTTTCTTAATTTCTTGGTTGCTGTTAGTCACAAACAATATAAAGTATCTTGGCATGACTCTAACCAAATGAGTGAAAGATCTGTATGACAGGAACTTCAAATCCTTGAAGAAAGAAATGGAAGAAGACCTCAGAAAATGGGAAAATCTTCCATGCTCATGGGTTGGCAGGATTAATATAGTTAAAATGGCGATCTTACCAAGCAATATGCAGATTCAACACAATCCCCATCAAAATCTCAACTCAGTTCTTCATAGAATTAGAAACAGCAATTCTCAAATTCATCTGGAATAACAAAAAAAAAAACAGGATAGGTAAAACTATTATCAACAGTAAAAGAACTTCTGGGGAAATCAGTATCCCGGACCTCAACCCATATTACAGAGCAGTAATATTAAAAACTGCATGCTATTGGTACAGTGACAGGGAGGGGATCAATGGAATAGGATTGAACCCACACATCTATGGCCACTTGACCTTCGACAAAGGAGCTGAAAACATCCAGTAGAAAAAAAGATAGCCTTTTCAACAAATGGTGCTGGCTCAACTGGAGGTCAGCATGCAGAAGAATGAGAATTGATCCATTCTTATCTCCTTGTACTAAGCTCAACTCCAAGTGGATCAAGGACCTCAACATAAAACCAGACACACTGAAACAAATACAAAAGAAACTGGGGAAGACCCTTGAGGACATTGTCTCAGGGGGAAATTTCCTGAACAGAACACAAATAACTTGTGTTCTAAGATCAAGAATAGACAAATGGGACCTCATAAAATTACAAATTTTCTGTAAGGCAAAAGACACTCTCAAAAGGACAAATCAGCAACCAACAAATTGGTAAAGTTGAGATTTTAATAAAAGTATAAATTGTCCCCGTTCATTCTACTTTCTGCATTAATCATATTAATATTGAAAGTTAAAGCATTTCATCAGTTATAAGAGATGCACTAGAGAGATCTGCCTGCTTATGATAAGAAAGCTGTTGGTGAATAGGCTATGTAAAAAAGAAAGAAAGAGAGAGAGAAAGAAAGAAAGAAAGAAAGAAAGAAAGAAAGATGAAAGAAAGAAAGGAAGGAAGGAAGGAAGGAAGGAAGGAAGGAAGGAAGGAAGAAAGAAAGATGAAAGAAAGAAAGGAAGGAAGGAAGGAAGAAAGAAAGAAAAAAGAAAGAAAGAAAGAAAGAAAGAAAGAAAGAAAGAAAGAAAGAAAGACATTACAAATTCCACATTAAAATGTTTCCAGAATAAAGCAGTTGGGCGTCCATAGCTCTCGTGATATAATTTGGTCAATATTCTCTAGAGAACAAAACCTGTAGAGCGAATCTCTCTCTCTCAAGAGAGAGAGAGAGAGAGAGAGAGAGAGAGAGAGAGAGAGAGAGAGATCAGGTTGAATTACAGGCTGTGGTCCAGCCAACCCAATAATGGCTTCCTATGTGTAATAAATGCTTTAATAGGGATTAAGAATATTGAAATGCTTATTAGTCATTGAGTATTCACCCAATACTAATGCTAATAATATTCTGCATTTACAGTGAACATTTTAGCCTGATCAGCTTTTGGAAATTGCACACAACAAATGTAATACACTAGACATGTGTTTCAGTATCATACCAATATTGGGATATAAATGTCCATGCATGGAGAAACTACAGCACACAGAAAGAACTGCAAAATTTTACTTGGCAAAAGGAAGGTTCAGTACTGTATACACATGCCCAGTTGTATTATTTTCTGCACACAAGTAAGTAAATATTTGGAGGAGTAAAAGAGTGCCATTTTACGAAAATTCACAACAGCATTTGAATTTACAAGTATTTTTGGTTTTAAAGCAGAATTTCACATAATCAAGATTGCTTCTAACTCACTAAGTAACAAAAGATGATTTCAAACTTCAGATCCTCCTGCTTCTATCTCTTGAGTACTGGGATTACAGATGTGCTCCACCAACTGAATTTTATGTTCTACTAGGAATTAAACCTAGGATATCATGTCATCATTCTAAAAATGAGCTATGTCCCAGCTCTGAATTTACACATCTCAAGAACCTTCTCCCACTTCTGTGCCCTGATGCTAGCCTCTTATTCTCCTTCTCCTTATTCTCATGCTTACCTCCCAATAGGGTTCATATTGCCAATGAATCAGAATCTTTCCAAGTAATACCAAATTTTCCTTCAGTAATTTTTACTGTGATTTCCCCATGTTTTGGAGTACAATTTCCTAAGAAAAACCCTAATTTAGTGTTATCATTACTGGATAGTTTGTAATTAATGAAACCATTCATATTAATAAACACAATTGTTGAATATATTAATTCATTTTTTAAAAAATTGTTACAAGAGATGAATAAGTTTTATTTTAGCAAAGAAAAATTGGTATGACCAATATAGATGATTATAATCATATGGATATCACTGTGTGGGAGTTTTTCTTAAATAGAAAACAGCCAGTGTAATAGGCATTAATGATATGATCATAACCATCCATTTTCCACAACAGGCAATTTCCAGACTGTGACACGGAAAAATGAAATTCAGTGCCAAAATTCTCCTCTGTGTGTGTGTGTGTGTGTGTGTGTGTGTGTGTGTGTGTGTACCAGATCTCTTCTATGGTTTAAAGTGAATTTCTAACAAAGTTTAGAATGGATCAAAATTTAGTCAAAATAAAGAAGCCTGAGATACAAACCAAAGAGGTGTCTTCCACAAGCTCAAACCTAAAAGTTCAGTAGGTAAACTGTCTTCAATACACTAGATTTAAATTTTTTCAGAGGAAAATAACATAGTAATAGCCTTTGGAATATATTATTAAAATGTTTCTTGTCCTTTCAAAATTAATAAAATCAAAAAGAAATATGTACTCATGTTTTATAACAAATAAACTTACATTGCAACTATTTTAATAAAGGGTGAAGTAACAGAAACTTAATTTCTCTAAAAACCTTCTAGTCACCACTTCAAAAACTATATTCAAATATTTATTTTAAATTATAAAAACATCAGATATAAAAGAATTTAATAAATAAGTTAACCAAAGAATGTACGTTTCAGGAGAAATATAAAAGAATTGTTTGACATATTAATCATTAAGACTGAATGAAAAGGGTCTGAAAAGATGCTGTAGCCAGGAAAACTTCTTACTGCTTTTGTAAAGGAACAGTGATCACTTCCCAGAACCCACATTGGGCAGCTCAGAGCCTTCTGTGACACCAACTGTAGGAGAGCCAATGCCCTCTCCGGCCTTGGGCATTTTATATGCTCATGGCACAGAAAAGTTATATAAACATTGAAACAGACACCTTAAGGAAAGAAAGGAAAAAAGAGATTGATTAAATATATTAATACAGTATTTGTAATCTATGAGTCGGCATAATTTTATTGCATAGCTTATATCTCATTTTCCTAAAGCTAATCCCAAGTACTTCCAAGATAAATTATATTAAAATTAGTAATGTAACAGATATTCAAATTATATAAGCAGAAATTATTTCTTACATATTTTAATATTATTTTAAATATTTTACCAAACGAAGACTATCAGAAATAATGGAAGGGCAATTAATTACAGTAGAAAATATTTACCTACACTTATAATTTTCTTAAATGAAAATTATTTAATAACATCAGAATAATAATCCAATAAATGGTGCTTTCAAAATACATTGAAGTTAAAAATAGCATATATCAAGGATATGGGACACAAAAAGAGAATTATAGAATTGTACAGTTAAAATGCTCCAGACATTGTCTTTTTATTGGATATATTGTTTATTTACATTTCATTTCCCTTTTCCTGGCTCCTTACCCCCCCCAAAGTTCTCTTATGCCCTTTTCACTCCTCCTTTCCCCCATTCTCCCCTTCCCACTTCCCTGTTCTGGTATTCCCCTACACTGATGCATTGCCATTTCCAGATCCAGGGTCCACTCCTTCCTTCTTGGACATCATTTGGTATGTGGATTGTATCTTTGGTGTTCCAAAGATTCTAGACTGATATCCACTTATCAGTGAGTGCATACTATTGGTATTCTTTTGAGACTGGGTTATCTCACTTCGTATGATCTTTGCCAGCTCCATCCAATTTGACTAAGAATTTCATGAACTTATTGCTTCTAATGGCTGAATAGTACTCCATTATGCATATATTGGATATTAGCCCTCTGTCGGATGTGGGGTTGGTGAAGATCTTTTCCCACTTTGTTGGTTGCCGTTTTGTCCTTCTGACAGTGTCCTTTGACTTACAGAAACTTTGTAATTTAATGAGGTCACATTTGTCAGTTCTTGATCTTAGAGCATAAGCTATTGGTGTTCTGTTCAAGAACTTTACCCCTGTGCCCATGTCCTCCAGGGTCTTCCCCAGTTTCTTTTCTAATAGTTTCAGTGTGTCTGGTTTTATGTGGAGGTCCTTGATCCACTTGGAGTTGATCTTAGTACAAGGAGATAAGAGTGGATCAATTTGCATTCTTCTGCATGTTGACATCAAAATAAATGGAGAGAAACTTGAAGCAATCCCACTAAAATCAGGAACTAGACAAGGCTGCCCTCTCCATAACTTTTCAATATAGTACTTGAAGTTCTAGCTAGAGCAATTAAACAACATAAGGAAGTCACAGAGATACAAATTGGAAAGGAAGAAGTCAAAGTATCATTATTTGCAGATGATATGATAGCTTACTTAAGCGACCCAAAAAACTCCACCAGAGAACTTCTACAGCTAATAAACAACTTCAGCAAAGTGGCTGGTTATAAAATTAACTCAAGCAAATCAGTAGCCTTCTTGTACTCAAAGGACAAGCAGGCTGACAAAGAAGTTAGGGAAATAACACCCTTCACAATAGCCACAAACAACATAAAGTACCTTGGGGTAACTAACCAAACAAGTAAAAGATCTGTATGACAGGAACTTCAAGTCCTTGAAGAAAGAAATTGAAGAAGACCTCAGAAGATGGAAAAATATTTCTTGCTCCTGGATTGGAAGGATCAATATAGTAAAAATGGCCATCTTGCCAAAAGCAATCTACAGATTCAATGTGATCCCCATCAAAATCCCAATTCAATTCTTCATAGATCTAGAAAGAGCAATTCTCAAATTCATCTAGAGCAACAAAAAAACCCAGGATAGCTAAAACTATTCTCAACAATAAAAGGACTTCTGGGGGAATCAATATCCCTGACCTCAAGCAGTACTACAGAGCAATTGTGTTAAAAACTGCATGGTATTGGTACAGTAACAGGCAAGTAGATCAATGGAATAGGATTGAAAATCCAGAAATGAACCCACAGACTTATGGTCACTTGATCTTTGATAAAGGAGCCACAACCACCCAGTGGAAAAAAGATAGCCTTTTCAACAAATGGTGCTGGTTCAACTGGAGGTCTCCTGTATTTCTTTAAGTGATTTTTTTCATTCCCTCTTTATTGGCTTTTGTCTGTTGACCCATATTCTCCTGGATTTCTTAAAGTGATTTTTTTTGTTTCCATTGTAAGGGCTTCTAACCTATTCATGTTCCCCTGCATTTCTTTAAGAGATTTGTTTATGTCTTTTGTGTTTTCCTCTAGCAGCATCATAACCATTGCTTTTAAATCTGAATCTAGTTTTTCTGGTGTGTTGGGGTATCCAGGACTTGTTGTGGTTGGAGAATTAGGTTCAGATGCTGCATATTGCCTTGATTTCTGTTAGTAACATTCCTATGTTTGACTTTTGCCATCTGTTTATCTCGGGAGTTAGTTGGTCTTGTTGTTACTGACTGTTGTTTGAAGGTCCTGTGACCCTGGTGTTTGGTGCTGCTGTCACCAAGGGTGTCTGAGATCCCAAAGTGGAAAGTGGAAGGCTTCCCCCACAGGGCTCCGAATTACCTCCTCAGCTCTGCTGGGCAGGACTCACATCTCCTCCTGGCTTGCTGCTAGGTGCGTAACTGGCCTCCCCATCTCCTCCCAGTTTGCAGCTGGGTGCATAGCTGGCCTCCAGCCCTGCTTGAAGATGGTGCTGTTGTGGCCGAGGGCTCTGAGATCCTGAGGCAGAAACCAGAAGGATTTTGCCACAGGGCCCTGAATTATCTCCTCTGCTCTGCTGGACCAGACTCAAGTCTCCTCTCGGCTTGCTGTTGGGCACATAACTGGCCTCCTGCCATCTCCTCCTGGAGCATAGGTGGCCTCCCACCACACTTGAAGATGGCGCTGTTTGACATTTTTCAAGTGAAATGTGATAACATAAGTCAGAAAGTAGATTTTGGAAATAGTGTAAATAGAAAAGGTGAAATATCAGGTGTAAAAAAAAACATTTAAAATAGCTAATTAAAAGTAGACTTCTTAATAGATTTAACATCCACCTGACAGGATGAACCTTATTCCTTATACTATAAATTTAGCCAAGAATCCAAGTTTGGGACCTCACAGATCCCAGAACAATCATATTACTACCATTTTTCTAATAGACATAGTATCAAAATGACTTTTAAATTCACATCTCTCCATCTGTAGTTAAATATAGTTCTCAGACCTCATCAGGGAAGTTTCTGTTTGCAGCATACAATGGTAAATGTGGAAACTCACAAACTGGTCAAAATAACAGGACTAAGGCTGAGTGATGCACAGCCAAAAATGAGACATCTATTGTGATGGTTTGTATATGACTGGCCCAGGAAATGAACCTATTAGGAGGTGTGGCCTTGTTGGAGTAGGTGTGTCGCTGTGGGTGTGGGCTTAAGACCCTCCCCCTGGCTGCCTGGAAGTCAGTCTTCTACAAGCAGCCTTCAGATGAAGATGTAGAACTCTCAGCTCCTCCTGTACCATGCCTGCCTGGATGCTACCATGTTTCTGCCTTGATGACAATGGACTGAACCTCTGAGCCTGTAAGCCAACCCCAATTAAATGTTGTCTTTTATAAAACTTGCATTGGTCATGGTGTCTGTTCACAGCAATAAAACCCTAACTAAGACAGAAAATTCAAGGGTCATTATGGAAGATGGTACAGAATAATTAAGAGCAAGACTGGAGGGAAACCTTGTCTTCAGGTCATGACAGGAGAGAGGCATTCATAAGCTCTCAAAAGCAGTGACTGCCTGCCCAAGACTAAGGCAATAAACACTGTAGCATGGAAAGAGAAGATATTCTCAAGTGAGAAGCTTTTATCAATTGATGGGTTCAAAAGAAGAAAAGTCAGTTTTATTTATAGATTTGGCTCCCGGCAGATTAATCGTCTACCAGAAAACACCACCCCCATACTCACAAGCACATGGGAAGGCCTAAATGGAGCTACTGGGTTATTAATATTAATAAAACTAAAAAGAGGACAAGAAGTTGTGAGATGGGGTTAAATTGGAAAATGTCACAAAAAGAGTTGGATTTGATTATAGTCAAAATTCATTTTTAAAAATAAAGCTGATTATAGCTAAATTGGAAACAATTTCAAAGAATTAATAAAATGTTTTTTTCTTATTTAATTTATTTATTTACATTTCAAATATATCCCCCTTCCTGGTTTCCCCTTCACAAACCCCAATCCCAACACACCTTCTCCATGCTTGTATGAGGCTGCTCCAAAACCCACCCACCCAGTCCCACATCACCACCCTAGAATTGTCCTATGCTGGAGCATCAAGCCTTTTCAAGACCAAGGGCCTCCCCTCTCATCAATGCAAGGCAATGTCATCCTCTGCTACATATGCAACTGGAGCCATGGGTCCCTCTATGTTTACACTTTTGATGGTGGTTTAATCACAGGATGCTCTGGGGGAACTGGTTGGTTGATATTGTTTTTTCTATGGGGTCGCAAACACCTTCAGCTCCTTCAGTCCTTTCCCGAACTCCTCCATTGGGGACACTGTGCTCAGTCCAATGGTAGGCTGCATGAATCCTCATCTGTATTGGTCAGGACCTGACAGATCCTTTCAGGATACAGCTATATCATGTTCTTGTCATGAAGAAAATCTTGGCATCAGCCATAGTGACTAGGTATGGTGGCTGGATATGGGATGGATCCAAAAGGTTGCGCAGTCTCTGGATGGCCTATCCTTCAGTGTCTCATCTACTCTTTTTTCCTGTATGTCATTCTGATTTGCCATTCCCTGATGACTAAGGATGTTGAACATTAGACTAAGAATATTGAATACATTTCTTTAGATGTTTCTAGGACATTCAATATTCTTCAGTTGAGAATTCTTTGTTTAGCCCTGTATCACATTTTTGAATAGGGTTGTTTGCCTCTCTGGAGTCTAATATCTTGAGTTCTTTTATATATTAGATATTAGACTTCTATCAGTTGTAGGGTTGGTAAAGATCTTTTCCTGAGATATAGATTGCTCTTTTTGTCCTACTGACAGTGTCCTTTGCTTTTTAGAAGCTTTCCCTTTTTTTTTTTTTTTGTTGTTGTTGTTTTGATTTGGCTTGATTTCTTTATTTTATTTTAGTTTAGTTTAGTTTAGTTTATTTTCTATATTCTATGTTTACATTCCAAAGGCTTTCCCCTTTCCCAGTTCCCACCCACCATAGTTCCCATAGTTCCTCTCCCCCCCATCTGTTCCCCAATAATTCCCCCTCCCCCCTCGGTTTCTTTACTAAACTGGATGCAATCTTTACAGGCCCAGGGTCCTCTCCTTTTCCCTTTTTAAAGATTTATTTATTTAATGTATATGAGCATCCTGTTACTGAACACCAGAAGACAGCATTGTATCCAATTACACAGGGTTGTAAGCCACCATGTGGTTGCTAGGAATTGAATTAATGACTTCTAGAAGCGCAGACAGTGCTCTTAAACACTGAGCTATCTCTCCAGCACTACAGGCTCTTTCCAATGTGAAGAGATCCAATTTATCTATAGTTGATCATAGAGCCTGAGCCATTGGTATTATGTTCTGGAAATTTTCTCCTGTACAGATGTGTTCAAGGTTCTTTCCCATTTTCTCTTCTATTAGATTCAGCATATCTGGTTTTATGTGGAGGTCCTTGATTCACAAGGACTTGAGCTTTGTACAAGGAGATAAGGATGGACCAATTTGCATTTTTCTACAATCTGAAGACCACTTAAGCCAGCACCATTTGTTGAATAGGCTGGCTTTGTTTCCACTGAATGGTTTTAGTTTCTTCATCAAAGATCAATTGATCATAGGTATGTAGGTTCATTTCTGGGTCTTCAATTCTGTTCGAATGGTCTTCCTGTCTGTCACTGTTCCAATACCATGCAGTTTTTATCACTATTGCTGCATAGTAGAGCTTGAGGTCAGGGATGATGATTCCTTCAGATGTTCTCTAAATGATGAAAAAATTTTTTTTGCTATGCTGGGTATTTATTTATTTGTTTCACTCCAGAAATTATCCCCTGAACCTGGTCCACCCTCCAAATATTCCACATCCCATACCTCCACCCTACCCCCTGTCTCTACAAGAATGTTTCCGTCCCCTGCCCACCGCACCTGGCCTCATATCAGCTGGTGAATGCTGCCTGTTGGTGGTCCAGTGTTTGAGAGATTTCTGGGATCCAGATTAATCGAGACTGTGGGTCCTCCTACAGGATCCCCTCCTCATCAGCTTCTTCCAGCCTTTCCCTAATTCAACCATAGGGGTCAGCAGCTTCTGTCCATTGGTTGGGTGCAAATATCTGCATCTGACACTTTGAACTGCTTGCTGGGCCTTCTAGAGGGCAGTCATGATGAGTCCCTTTTTGTAAGTGCTCCATAGCCTCAGCAATAGTGTCCGGCCTTCGAACCTCCCCTTCAGCTGCATCCCACTTTTAGCCTGTCATTGGACCTTCTTTTCCTCAGGTTCCTCTCCAATTCCATCCCTATAATTCTTTCAGACTGGAACAATTATGGATGAGAGTTTTGACTGTGGGATGGCAACCCCCTCCCTCATTTCATGCCCTGTCTTCATGCTGGAGGTGTACTCTATAAGTTCCCTCTCCCTACTGTCAGGCATTTAAACTAAGGTCCCTCCCATTGAGTCCTGAGAGTCTTTTACGTGCCAGGTGTCTGGAGCATTCTGGAGGGTCTCCCACAACCTCTTGCCTCCCAAGGTTGCCTGCTACCATTCTTTCTGCTAGCCTTCAGGGCTACAGTCCTTTCTCTCATCCAATACCAGATGAGGTTTCCTTCTCCCTGTCAACCCCCAATCCAATTTCCCTCCCAGATCCCTCCCTCCCTCCCCCTTTGTGATTGTTTTTTTCTTCCTTCCAAGTGGGACTGAGGTGTCCTCACTTGGGTCCTTCAGTTTGTTTAGCATTTTGAGTTCTCTGAACTGTATCTTGGGTATTCTGTGCTTTTTTTTGGTGGGGGGAGGATAATATCCACTTATTAGTAAGTACATGCTATGCATGTCTTTTTGGGTCTGAATTATTTCACTCAGGATAATATTTTCTAGTTCCATCCATTTGCCTGCAAATGTCGGTGTGTCCTTGTTCTTACTAGCTGAGTTGTATTCTATTATGTAAACGAACCACATTTTCTGTATCCATTCTTATGTCATGGGGACATATCGGTTGTTTCCAGCTTCTTGCTATCACAAACAAGTGGAACTCATGCCCCTGTGGCATAGTGTTGTGAGTTCTCAGTTTACTTCTATAGCTTATCTTTGATTGGATTGCTTGGTTTTTGGTAGTTAGCTTGGTGAGTTCCTCATATATTTTGATATTAGCCCTCTATCAGATGTGGGATTAGTGTGGGTATATTCCCAAGAGTGGTATTGCTTGGTCTTCAGGTAGATCTGTTTCCAATTTTCTGAGGAACCTCCAGACTTCCGGAGTGGTTGTACCAGTTTGCAATTCCACCAGCAATGGAGGAGTGTTGCTCTTTCTCCACATCTTCTCCAACCTATGTTGTCACCTAAAGTTTTGATCTTGGCCATTTTGATTGGTGTTAAGGTGGAATCTCAGAGTATTTTTGATATGCATTTCTCTGATCACTACTTTGAACATTTCTTTAGGTGCTTCTGAGCCATTTGAGATTCCTCTGTTGTGAGTTCTCAGTTTACTTCTATAGCTTATCTTTGATTGGATTGCTTGGTTTTTGGTAGTTAGCTTGGTGAGTTCCTCATATATTTTGATATTAGCCCTCTATCAGATGTGGGATTAGTGAAGTTTTTTTCCAAATCTTTTGGTTGTTAACTTGTCCTGTTGACTATGTCCTTTGCCTTACAGAAGCTTTCCAGTTTTATGAGGTCCCAACTATCAATTCTTAGAGCATGAGCCATTGGTGTTCTTTTAGGAAATTTGCACCTGTGCCAATGAGTTCAAGGCTCTTTCCCACTTTCTCTTCTAGTAGATTCAGTGTATCTGTTTTTTTGTTGAGGTCCTTGATCCACTTGGACTTGAGCTTTCTGTAAGGTGAAAAGTATGGGTCTATTTTCATTTTTGTACATACAAACAGCCAGTTAGACCAGCACCATTTATTGAAGATGCTTTCTTTTTTCCATTGTATATGTTTGGATTCTTTGTCAAAGATCAAGTGTCCTTAAGTGTGGGGTTTTATTTCTGAGTCTTCCATTCTATTCAATTGATCAACATCTCTGTCTCTGTACAAATACCATGCAGTATTTTTTCAGTATTCCTCTGTAGTAATGTTTGAGTTTAGGGATGAAGATTCCCCTAGCCATTCTTTTAAGAAGAATTGTTTTTGCTATTTTGGTTTTTGGATTTGCAGATCAATCTGAAAATTGCTCCTTCTACATCTTTGAAGGATTGTGTTGGGATTTTGAGTGGTATACCATTGAATCTGTAGATTACCTTTGATAGGATGGCCATTTTTACTATATTAATTCTCCCAATCCTTGAGCATATACAATCTGTTCATTTTCTGAGATCTGCGATTTTGTTCTTGAGATACTTGAAGTTATTGTCATATAGGTCTTTCACCTGTTTAGTTAGAGTTAACTCCAAGATGTTTTATATTTTTTTTTCTTTTTAAACTTTTATTTTGAAACAGTTTCCCTAAGTTGCCCAAGCCATCATCAAACTCGGTACCTTATGCTTCAGACTCTTGAGTACCTGTGCTTACGAAGCAGGTACTATCATGGTAAGTCCCATGGCTGGTATTATTAGTGCAATTTAGGCAATCATTAAACCCAGAATTGCAAACAAATAGCCAGGAAAGACACTACTGTAATTTTAGAACTTGGGAGGCAAAAACAAGAGGATTAAGAAATCAAGGCCCACCTGGGCCTTGTTTTCAGACCTTTCCAAAACAAATATAAGTGAAAAGTGTAACAATTAACAAAGTAACCTATGAAGTTTCTGGCTCTTAGATTTACCCTTAGACTTGCTTGGCAATCTTTCACTCTTCTTTTTATCTTTTTTTTCTTTTTTTTATTTTCTATGTTCTATGTTTACATTCCAAAGGCTTTCCCCTTTCCCAGTTCCCACCCACCATACTTCCCATAGTTCCTCTCCCCCCCCCAACTATTCCCCAATCATTCCCCCTCCCCGTTCGGTTTCTTTACTAAACTGGATGCAATCTTTACAGGCCCAGGGTCCTCTCCTTTCTTCTTCTTGGGAATCATTTGACTTGCTAATTGTGTCTTGAGTATTTAGGGCTTCTTGGCTCATTAATATCCACTTATCAGTGATTGCATTTAATGTGCATTCTTTTGTGATTGGGATAATTCACTCAGGATGATATTTTCCAGGTCTAAACATTTACCTACAAATTGCATGAATTCATTATTTTTAATTGCTGAGTAGTATTCCATTGTATAGATATACCACATTTTCTGTATCCATTCCTCCTTTGAGGGATATTTGGGCTCCTTCCAATTTCTGGCTATTATAAACAAGGCTGCTATAAACATAGTGGAGCATGTGTCTTTATTGCATGCAGGGGAATCCTCTGGGTATATGCCCAGGAGTGGTATGCCAGGGTCCTCTGGAAGTGACATGCCCAATTTTCTGAGGAACCGCCAAACTGATTTCCAGAGTGGTTTTACCATTTTGCAATCCCACCAACAGTGGAGGAGTGTTTCTCTTTCTCCACATCCTCCCCAGCACTTGTTGTCTCTTGAGTTTTTAATCTTAGCCATTCTGACTGGTGTGAGGTGGAATCTCAGGGTTGTTTTGATTTGCATTTCCCTGATGACTAATGATGTTGAACATCTTTTAAGGTGTTTCTCGGCCATCCGAATTTCTTCTGGTGAAAATTCTTTGTTTAGCTCTGTGCCCCATTTTTTGATAGGGTTATTTGGTTCTTTGGGGTCTAACTTCTTGAGTTCTTTGTATATATTGGATATTAGCTCTCTGTTGGATGTGGGGTTGGTGAAGATCTTTTCCCACTTTGTTGGTTGCCGTTTTGTCCTTCTGACAGTGTCCTTTGCTTTGCAGAAACTTTGTAATTTTATGAGATCCCATTTGTCAATTCTTGATCTTAGTGCGTAAGCTATTGGTGTTCTGTTTTATATTTTTTGTGGCTATTTTCAAGGGAGTTGTTTTCCTAATTTCTTTCTTAACCTTTTTATCATTTGTATAAAGGAAGGCTACTAATTTATTTTTTTGTTTTGTTTTTTTGTTTGTTTTTTGTTTTGTTTTTGTTTTTGTTTTTTTGTTTGTTTTGTTTGTTTGTTTTGAGACAGAGTTTCTCTGTGTAGTCCAGGCTGTCCTGGAACTCACTCTGTAGACCAGGCTGGCCTCGAACTCAGAAATCTGCCTGCCTATGCCACCCAAGTGCTGGGATTACAGGCGTGTGCCACCACTGACCGGCAGGCTACTAATTTATTTGAGTTAACTTTATATCTGGCCACTTTGCTGAGATTGTTTACCAGCTGGAGAAGTTCTCTGGTAGAATTTTGGGGATCACTTATGTATACTATAATATCATCTGCAAATAGTGATAACTTTATTTGCTCTTTGCCAATTTGTATCCCCTTGATCACTTTTTTGTTGTTTTATTGTTCTAATTAGCACCTCAAGTGCTATATTGAATTAATATAGGGAGAGTAGGTATCTTTCTCTTGTCCCTGACTTTAGTGGGATTGCCTAAAGTATATCTCCATTTAATTTGATATTGGCTGTTGGCTTGCAGTAAATTGTATTTATTATGTTTAGGTATAGGCCTGATTTGAGAGATTCCTGATCTCTTTAACACTTTTAACATGAAGATGTGTTTTATTTTGTCAAATGCTTTTTTTTATCTAAGGAGATGATCATGTGATTTATTTCTTTGAGTTTCTTTATATAGTAGATTTTGTTAATGCATTTTCATATATTGAAACAACCTTGAATCCCCGGGATGAAGCCTACTTGCTCATGGTGAAAGATGGTTTTGATATGCTCTTGGATTCAGTTTGCAAGAATTTTATTGAGTATTTTTGCATTGATATTTATAAGTTAGATTGGTTGGAGTGTTCTTTTTTGATGGGATCTTTGTGTCATTTAAGTTTCATAGTAATTGTGGCTTTGTATCATACCCAAACTTATGGAACACCATGAAAACAGTGCTACAAGGAACATTGATGGCACTAAGTGCACTAAGACATCTTACACCAAAAACTTAACAGCACACCTGAGAGCCTAGAACAAAAAGAAGCAAATGCACTGAAGATGAGTAGACAGCAGGAAATAGTCAAACTCAGGGCTGAAATCGACCAAATAGAAACACAGAGAATAATACAAAGAATCAACAAAAACAAAATCTGGTTGTTTGAGAGAATCAACAGGAAAGATAAATCCCTAGTCAAACTAACTAAAGGGCCAGGAGGCAGTTTCCAAATGAACAAAGTCAGAAATAAAAAGGGAGATATAACAACAGAAACGGAAGAAATTCAAAAACCCCATCAGATCCCTCTGTAAAATCCTATAACCAACAAAACTGGAAAATTTAGATCAAATGGATCGTTTTCTAGATAGATACCACATACCAAAGTTAAATCAAGAGCATGTAAAGTATCTAAACAGGCTCATATGGAACAAGGAAATTAAAGAAGTCATTAAAAACTGCCCAATCAAAAAATAAGCCCAGGGCCAGATGAATTTAGTTCAGATTTTTACCAGACCTTCAAAGAAGACCTGATATCAATATTTCTCAAACTATTCCATAAAATTGAAACAGAATGAACACTATCATGGGTTTTGTTGTTTTTGTTTTTGTTTGAAATGAATTTGACAATTGTTCTATCTCTGTGAAGTATTGAGTTGGAAACTTTAATAGGGATTGCACTGAATTTGTAGATTGCTTTTGGTAAGATGGCCATTTTTACTATGTTGATCCTGCCAATTCATTAGCATGGGAGATCTTTCCACCTCCTGAGACCTTCTTCAATTTCTTTCTTCAGAAACTTGAAGTTCTTTTTATCCAGATTTTTCACTTGCTTGGTTAGAGTCACAGCAAGATATTTTATATTATTTGTGACTATTGTGAAGGGTATCATTTCCATAATTTCTTTCTCATACCATTTATCTTTGAGTAGAGGAAGGCTACTGATTTGTTTGAGTTAATTTTATATCCAGCCACTTTGCGGAAGTTGATCATCAGCTGAATGAGTTCTCTTGTGGAATTTTTGGGGTGACTTAAGTATACTTTCACCTCATCTGTGAAGTGTGATATTTTGACTTCTTCCTTTCCAATTTTTTGACTTCCTTTTGTTGTTTAATTGTTCTGGTTAGATCATCAAGTACTATATTGAATAGATAGAGAAAAAAGCAAATATGAGGCTCTACCATTTCAATAACACTTTAGTAATAAACTAAAATCAAAACAAATAATGTCCTTTGAGCTTTTAAGATAATAGAATAAGTACATATACTATTGTAATTATGTAAGGGTTTTATAAGATTGGTATTAAAACTTGATTCAGATATTATGGAAAAATTCCCAAAAAAGACATTTTAAACTTTTTATTAATTTTTTGCAAGTATATTTTTCATTGGATATTTTCTTTATTTACACTTCAAATGTTATTCGGTTTTCTGGCTCCCCTCTTCAGGAAACCTCGTAAGCCATCCACCTCCCCCTGCTTTTATGAGTGTGTTTCCGCGCCTTCCCACCTACTCTGCCCTCAAATTCCCCTACACTTGGACATCCATTGAGCCTTCACAAGGACCAAGGGCCTCTTCTCCCATTGATGCCTGACAAGGCCATACTCTGCTACATATGCGACTAGAGCCATGGATCCTTGGATCCTCCATGTATATTCCTTGGTTGTTGGCAAGAGGACATATGTTGAAATGATACTGAACACTAATTAATTAAATTTTTCATTTAGATAATGCTAATGTTAAGAATAATTATACAATAGATAAAATAAATAGCCTTTGATACATGTAAGCACACACTGTCAATTAAAAACTAACAGAAAATAAAACCAGAAGTTTAGCAATCATGTAACAATATGGTTATTGATGATTCCTGTGATCTAATTTTGGGAAATATTTCCCTTAAGTATATCAGAACTTGTGACTTCATTTTAACCAAAGGAGCATGATAAATATGGGAGCTGGTAAGCCATGGCCTACATTATATCATTTTTGTATGCTTGTGCCCTCCTAAGTGACTCACATTCGATGTAATCTCCCTGCTAAGGTGCTAAGATAAGAGGCCATATAGGAAGAGTTTATGAAGTAAGGAAATGGCTGTGGAATTTGTTAGAAGAAACAAGCATGAGGCCCAGAGTTTATTCCTCACCTCCTGGGTATAACTACTCAAATGATAGCATGTGCTTATAATTCCAGCACTATGAAGATAGGACAGCACAATTCTCAAGGAACTGATGGCTAGTTGGTCTAGACTTACAAGTGAGCTGCAGGCCTGTCTGGAAGCCCTGTCTGAAAGAGATGGATAATAAGCAAAGTAGCCCTCTATAATTCAAACACATATGCAGACACATGCAGACACACACACTGATCATGGACATATTTATGCACATACACACACGCATACACACACACACACACACACACACAGAGAGAGAGAGAGAGAGAGAGAGAGAGAGAGAGAGAGAATAAAAGAAAAGAAAAAATACCAATTTTTGTTGCTGTTGAAACAAATATGGTCAAATCTTGTTACCTATTCAGGGTAAAGATTATTCCTCCAATAGATTTTTTTTAGGATCAGGACTAATAAATTTGAAATTGCCCTGAAGACACTGTATCTGGACATGGAACAGTGCTGATGAGATCTTAGATGGAGGCAAGGCTACTGCTATTGCAAATGGATGGAGAAACCTTTCTATGTGCTTTTCTTTTCTAATTTCTGTTAGTATAAAGCAAAGTTCATTCTTATAATCAACTTTATAGGATCAAGATATACTACATGAGGCACAAAATATTCTGTTTTTATTTTGCAAAATTTCCCCATCAATATTTCATGGGAGATTTGATTGCCATTATCCTTTGTTATGATATTTAGCTAAATATGATTTTCTAATTTTTGTCCCCTAATTAACTAAATTATTACTATTATTTTTAGCATTTAAAAATAAATAATAATCACTGGTTCCTAAAATGGTAATTTTTGAAGGAAGTGATTATAACATTTTTAATGTTGACTTTCCCTGTAATTTGTTTGTTGAAACAAAATCTTTCTTAGCACAGGCAGACTTTAATATTTTAATGAAATGTATATATGTAAATATGCATATATTATACTAAACTTGGAGTAAAACATGCATATAAAGGGATACATATATGTATCTCTCTATATAGATGTACATACACATGGCATTGATGCTTTTATAAAATATCTTACAAATTTTACACAGATAGAAAATCAAATAATTATGCAATAATATATTAAAAAATGGAACTTTTAACTTGGCATTGTTTAGCAAGTACTTGAACATAAAAAGCATTTAATACACATGAATTTTTAGTTAGAGTTAGTGTCTTTAAATCTTTATATTTTCTACCTCAAAATGGCACAATTATTTGTGTCACCCAGATTGAATTAGGCTATGTATTTTAAGCACTTGTGAACTACAAAAGCAATATACAAATATAGAGTGTTTATAGAGGTGATTAGGTGTAAACTCAGATATGGTGACTTTAGAAAAAAAACTTGGATTGGATAAAAATCTCTTTATATGAGAGGCTAAGAACACTGAAAAATTATGTAACTTTTAAGCAAATGAGCAAACAGATCATTATGTGTTTTTGAAACTAAATTTTCCAGCACACTCCTCAAAAATAAAAAGGGAAAATAAGTCATTTTAAAATCTATTAAAATATCTTCCTTTGGACATTAGGAACAGGACTATTTAACTGTAGAATGATTATAATGCATTGTTTAGTAGTCGGTTCTCAATGCAAAGTAGCCTTCCAAGTCATAAGGAAAACTAAAATAATTCAACAATAGAACTGACTTGACAATTGGACAGCCTTAAGTTAATTACGGGGTAAGAAAAAATGAGCCCTCAAATATAAGTCTTGGAAAATTTGGAGCTACACTGTATAGGAACAAGTTATATTCAGATATAGTTAAGATTGCAGAATTGAAGCCAGGATCCAAGTCCTGAGTTATTCCAACCAGCCAAGAACAAGTAATAACATGGTCCTTGAATGTGGACAACTTATTCAGCAGATTGACAGATGAAGCAACATGACCCAGGTAGTTCCTAACCTGAAAAGAATCTATACATGATCCTGGTGCAGGTACCCAGGTTCAAAGACCAAAATGTTTGCACCTACCAACATGAGAACAGTCAACAAGAGGATGAGAATCTTAGTAAGACAACCCCAGTGACCTAGATGCTGCCAGAAATTAACTGACTCAAGAACATGGTTCTTTCTAGAGTCTCCTAAAATAAATTCATCCTGGGAAAAAATGAGATAGGAAAATAAAAGTGGGTTAAAGCTGGAACCAAACTAATAGCAGCTGTATAAATGCATTCTGTGCTATGAAAAACCAGCCAGTCAGAGGAAATCAATATTGATCAGAATAAAAACAAAAAAAATGCAATGACTTTCAATCACAGAATCCAAGTTTCCCATGGAGAAGACAGAGTAGGTCTAAAGATATTTAACACTTTAAGACATGATATGGCTTCAATTAATTTTGTCATTTAAATATTCTTCTGAACAAAATTAGATATAGAAAAATGTGTGAGCCTTTTAAAATACTTCAAAAAGCTATAGCTTTGTAGTAATCATTGAAATGCTCTTCACTACAGTTCCTGTATTTAAATGGGTCTCATCATTAGTTTTCAGTCTTTATATAGATTCCACTTTGTACTTTGCTCATACTCACCACCATTGATATTTCTTGTCCATAAGAATCCCCTCTCTGTTTCTTGACATATATGATCTCACTTGTGCACTTCAATCTTTGCTCTACAGGTAATGGAAAACATATGTGCTCTCTTCCCGCTTCCCTCTTCTTTCTTCATTTTTCTTTAGCCCCTGTTGTACTTAGTCATATGTGACCATTCAGAGAAACCACAATATAAAAATTTATGATGTTCATTGCTTTGTTTTTTATTATTTATTAAAGAAAATACATATTTTAAGAAAGCCGACAGCAGATTTTAACAATGCAGTACTCTTTTATATTCTACATTGAAAAGTACTAAGACTTTTAAAATGTTAAATTTCATTAGCTTATCCTTAAAAGTGGAATAATATTTTTAATTCAAACACACGGTCTGTAAACATGAAGAGAAGCAGTGTGTTTCATCTCCTTGAAAGAAATTAAAATACTGTTACAGCTCTGTGTATTTATTAGTTAACACATAGATAGCAAATTCTCAGAACTGCAGACTCATCCCAAGAACTGTGAAGAAGCAAACACACAGGGCTACATTAGGTTTTCTTACCACATGAAGTGATTTGAAAAGAATTCCATTATTTGTGTAATATTTAGCTGGGCTCTGAGAAAATTACTTATGCTACACCCAATTCCAGTAGATATGAAAGATACATATCCTTTATGGTTGTATAGGATATTTTAAAGTTAGAATATTTTTAAAAATGTCAAGAAAGGTGAATCTTGGGACTGGTGGATGAATTACACTGGGAAACTATGTAAAGTTTCCCACTCTATCTAAAATAAGCTTAGCTTTTATAATATAGAAACTCTAAACATATCAAAACCTATTAAAAATAATGTTAATGTATCTATTTCACACTTCATTTTGCACTGTACAAATGGATGTTGACTTATCATTCTTCAACAATAGAATCCAGTATGTTACCACATCTATTTCGAACTTCCCTGTGCCAGAATTACACTTTCATGTCTCCTTACCCTTACTCTGTCTCATGTGATCTCATGTGTGTATTTGCACCTCTCTCTCTCTCTCTCTCTCTCTCTCTCTCTCTCTCTCTCTCTCTCACTCTGTCTGCTCTATGTCTCTGTCTCTGTGTCTGTCTGTCCTCTTTTCCTCCCTCCTTATCTCTATCCATCCTTTCTCTTTCCTGTTCCTCTCTACCTCTAATTCTGATTTATCACTCATACTGATATTAATTTAAACGTGTGATTATATATGTAGTCCTATATGCCACACAAATAATGAAATAATGTGTTACAGTAATAGCTAACTTGTATTACCCCTTGACAGTAAGGCAGCATTTTTAAACTCTAGTTCCATAACATTTATATTATATCAGGTTTGACATACAATATATGAATTACAGCATAGTGTTGTCATCACTTTTGCTGACAGTTTTCTTTTTAGTACATTATGGAACTGAGATTCCTCGTGTTCATTTCTATATATTATTACATTGTAAGACAACCCGCTCTACACATGCCAGTGTGAACTGAGGTTCTCCACAGCTATTGTTCACACAACAAAATCTTCTTGAATCCAGTCTGTTAGTCTAGGACTTTTTATTGGGAAACTGAGTCCATTCATGTTAAGAGATATTAAAGAAAAGTGATGATACTTCCTGTTATTTTTGTTGTTGGAGGTAGAATTATGTTTGTGTGGCTATCTACTTTTGAGTTTGTTAAAAGATTACCTTCTTGCTTTTTCTAGGGTAAAAGCACATATACATGGAAGCTGAACAACTCTACTCAATGATACCTTGGTCAAGGAAGAAATAAAGAAAGAAATTAATGACTTTATAAAATTTAATGAAAATGAAGACATAATAACAAAATTTATGGGACACAATGAAAGCAGTAGTAAGAGGAAAACTCTTGTTTTCTTGGAGGTTCTGAGTGCCTCCAAAAAGAAACTGGAGAGCTTACACTAGCAGCTTGACAGCACACCTGAAAGTTCTAGAACAAAAAGAAGCAAATACACCCAAGAGGAGTAGACAGGAGGAAATAATCAAACTCAGAGCTGAAATCAAGCAAATAGAGAAACAAAAAGACTATACAAAGAATCAACAAAACCAGGAGCTGGTTCTTTGAGAAAATCAACAAGATAGATAACCAGACTAACCAGAAGGTGCCGAAACAGTACCCAAATTAATAAAATCAGAAATTAAAAGGGAGACAAAACAACAGAAACTGTGGAAATTCAAAAAAATCATCAGATCTTACTACAAAAGCTTAAACTCAAAATTGGAAAATTTGGATGAAATGGACAATTTTCTAGACATATAACAGGTGTCAAAGTTTAAACAGGATCAGATAAAGCATCTAAACAGTCCCATAACCCATGAAGAAATAGAAGAATTCATTAATAGTCCCCAAACCAAAAAAAGCCCAGGACAGATGGGTTTAGTGGAGAATTCTATCAGACCTTCAAAGAAGACCTAATACCAATACTCTACAAAGTATTCCACAAAATAGAAACAGAAGGAAGACTAACAAATTCGTTCTATGATGCTACAATTACAGTTATATCTAAACCTAACAAAGATCAAACAAAGAAAGAGAACTTCAGAACAATTTCCCTTATGAACATTAATGCAAAAATATTCAATAAAATTCTTGCCAACCAAATCCAAGAACATATCAAAATGATCATTCTACACAATCAAGTAGGGTTTGTCCCAGAGATGCAGGGATGGTTCAACATGCAACAATTAAATCCACTATATAAACAAACTCAAAGAAAAAAAAACAATATGATCACATCATTGGATGCTGAAAAAGCATTGACAATATTCAGCATCACTTCATGTTAAAAGTCTTGAGAAGATGAGGAATTAAATGGCCATACCTAAACATAGTAAAAGCAATATACAGCAAACCAGTATCCAACATCAGACTAAATGGAGAGAAACTTGAATCAATCCCACTAAAATCAGAGACTAAATAAGTCTGGGCACTCTCTCCATATCTTTTCAATATAGTACTTGAAGTTCTAGCTAGAGAAATTAGAAAATAAAAGATCAATGGGATGCAAATTAGAAAGGAAGAAGTCAAAATATTACTATTTGCATAAGATATGATCATATACTTAAGTAAGCCCAAAAATTCCACCAGAGAACTCCTAAAGCTGATAAACAACTTCAGCAAAGTGGATGGATATAAAATTTACTCAAACAAATCATTAGCCTTCCTCTATTCAAAGAATAAACAGGCTGAGAAAGAAATAGGGAAAAGACACCCTTCACAATAGTCACAAATAATATTACATACCTTGATGTAATGACTCTAACCAAGCCAGTGAAAAATCTGTATGACAAAAACTTCAAGTTTCTGAAGAAAGAAATTGAAGAGGATCTCAGAAGATGGAAAGATCTCCTATGCTCATGGATTAGCAGGATTAATATAGTAAAAATGGCCATCTTGCTGAAAGCAATCTACAGATTCAATGCAATCCCCATCAAAATTCCAACTCAATTCTTCATAAAGTTGGAAAGAGCAATTTCCAAATTCATTTGGAATAATAAAAAACCCAGGATAGCAAAAATTAATCTTAACAATAAAAGAACTTCAGGTGGAATCCCCATCCCTGACCTCAAGCTGTATTACAGAGAAATAGTGATAAAAAATGTATGGTATTGGTACAGAGACAGGCTGGAAGATAAATGGAATAGAACTGAAGAGCAAGAAATGAACCCACACACATGTGGCCACTTGATATTTGACAAAGGAGCTAAAACCTTACAGTGGAAAAAAGACAGCATTTTTAACAAATGGTGCTGGTTCAACTGGAGGTCAGCATGTTGAAAAATGCAAATCAACCTATTCTTATCTCCTTGTACAAAGCTCAAGTCCAAGTGGATCAAGGGCCTCCACATAAAACCAGATACATTGAAACTTATAGAGAAGAAAGTGGAGAAGAGCCTTGAATACATGGGCATAGGGGAATATTTCCTGGTCAGAACACCATTGGCTTATGCTCTAAGATTGATTGAAAAATGGGACCTTATAAAATTACAAAGCTTCTATAAGGCAAAGGACACTGTTAATAGTACAAGAAGACAATCAACAGATTGGGAAAATTTCGTTACCAATCCTACATCCAATAGAGGGCTTATATCCAATGTATACAAAAGACTCAAAAATCAAATAACCCTAATTAAAAATGGAGTACAGAGTTAAACAACAAGTTTTCAACTGAGGAATATCAAGTGTTTGAGAAGCACCTAAAGAAATGTTTAACATCTTAGTTATTAAAGAAATGCCAATTAAAACAACCCTAAGATTTCACTTTACACCAGATTGGTTAAAATCAAAAACTCAGGTGATAGCAGATGCTTGTGAGGATGTGGAGAAAGAGGAACTCTCCTTCATTGTTGGTGAGATTGCAAGCTGTTCAACCTCTCTGGAAATCAGTTTGCCAGCTCCTCAGAAAATTGGACATAATTCTACCTGAGGACCCAGCCATATCACTCCTGGGTATATACCCAGATGTTCCAACATGTAATAAGGACACATGGTCGACTATGTTCATAGCAGCCTTATTTATAATAGCCAGGACCTGAAAAGAACCCAGATGTCCTTCAATAGACGAATGGATACAGAAAATGTGGTCTATTTATGCATTGGAGTACTATTCAGTTATTAAGAACATTGAATTCATGAATTTTTTTGGCAAATGAATGGAACTAGAGAATGTCATCCTGAGTAAGGTAACCCAGAAACAAAGCAACACACATGGTATGTACTCACTGGTAAGTGGATATTAGCCCAAAATCTCTAAATACCCAAGATACAATTCATAGACCACATGAAGCTCAAGAAGAAGAAAAACCAATGTTTGGGTGATTCTGTTCTTCTGAGAAGGGGAACAAGATACTCACAAGAACAAATATGTAGATACAGTACAGAGCAGAGAATTTAGGAAAGGCCATCCAGAGACGATCTCACCTGGTGATTCACTTCATATATAGTCACCAAACCTGACGCTATTGTGGATGCCAAGAAATGCTTGCTGAAAGGAGCCTGATATGGCTGTCTCCTGAGACCCTGATAGAGCCTTACAAATACAGAGACAAACGCTCACAGCCAACCATTGGACTGAGCATGCTGACCCCTATGGACAAGTTAGAGAACGGACTGTAGGAGCTGAAAGGTTTGCAACCTCATATAGGAAAAACAACAATATCAACTAACCAGACACCCCAGAACTCCCAGGGACTAAACCATCAATGAAGGAGTACACATGACTCCAGCTGCATATGTAGCTGAGGATGGCCATGTCAGGCATCAATGGGAGAAGAGGTCTTTGGTCTTATGAAGGCTCAATAGATGCCCTAATGTAGGGGCATTGAGGGCAGTGAGGTGGGAGTGGTGTGGATGGAGGAAAACCCTCATAGAAGTAGGGGGAGGGAGCATGGAATAGGGGCTATCTGGTAGGGGAAAACTGGGAAAGGAGATAACATTTGAGATGTAAATAAATAATATACCCAATTAAAAAAAGAAAAAAAACATACTTTAATGATCTTGTCCAGCCTTCACTTTTAAATGTGTGAAATTCCTTCAAGAGGAAGAAGCCTCTGCAAAGTGGCTTTACACATTACTCATCCTCAGTCCTTGAACGATGTTTCTATATATGGTGCTTTAGCCCCAGTTGCAATCTTGATATATTCACATTTTCAAATCATGATTGTTTTGCAGAGGAGCAACATAGATCTATCCAGGAGACAAAGGCAAGCAGATCTCTGAGTTCAAGGCTAGACGGGCAGGGAGCAAATTCCAGATACAGAAATGCTTAGGTCAAGGCATGGTCATACATGCCTTTAACTCTAGCATTCAGTAGTCAGTTCTGTTCAGTCTGCCCAGTTAGGTTTAGTTACTCTGCACAGGAGGCAGTGCAGTGGAATGGAGTTTAGTTCCACTCAGTTCCTGCAGTAGTTGAATCCAGAGAAGAAAAAGGAGACAGAAAGTTAGAAAAGATTGCCAGAGTTGGTATGAAACCAAGCAGAGGAATTCAGTGAGAAACTGAAGAAGCCAAATTGATCGGTCAGGTTGGGGAGTTTTGTGAACCAGACAGCCAGAGGTTACGAAGAGGTAGAAAGGGGGAGCTTATTCAGCTGAAAGCCTCAGAGATGACAAGTACATTAGGCAGATTAAAGATACTGAAATTTATTTTCTTATGTTATTGTTTATAAGGGCAATTTAAGTATGTTTCTGCAAATTTAATGACTTTTATTAATCCTTTCTATGCACTGGCACATCACTATTTTGTCTTCAAAATTTACTGAACTCTAATTTCTCTTTAGAAAATATGCTTAAGCTTGCTATAATAAATGTATACAGTTATGTTCTGTAACTCTATTTTACTCTAATTTCCATATTAGAACTATGTATTGTTTTGTGTGACAATATTATATCAGCATCATCCTTGATTTTTTCCATCAATTTTCTCACAGTTTTACTGAGATGTTCTCTGTAGTCACTCATATATTAGACAATGAAAAAGGCTATTCTTACTTTTCAACCATTTCTCTGCTTTCTCCTCTGCACTGATAAGGATTTTCAGTGCCATTTTAGCGTATGCTATTATTTATGATTAGAAAAGTTGTTTCTATATTAAGCATGTTGCTTCTGTATTAATCATAGAGCTATGTAAACAAATGCAGAAATGGTTTCTGCATTTATTCACATAACTGTATGATACTGATGATGCTTGAATTTTGTTATTAAACATTCTAAAACTAAACTGCCAGGTCATTCTTATAATGACAACATGTAACTGTAATTGGTCATCTTTCAACAAGAATTTTTAATTTATTAATAGGGTAGTTATACCTTTTATTTTCTCCATTATTTGTATGTGCTTTTATACTTACAATTAGAGTTTTGCAATTAATGTCATTTCATTATTTATATAATATGTTACATATTGAAATGGATGATATAATGTCTATTTTTGAGTTAGAAATCTGCAAGTAAATATGTCCAGGCAGGCTGGGTTTTGTCAACTTGGCACAAATGTGGACATCTCTGAGATAAGGAACCAAAACTGAGATAGTTTCCCTTTTATTCTGTTTTTCTTTTATTTATTTTGTCACATTTCAATGAACATAGCTCCTGTCATTCTTACTGTCCCCTTTACAGCAGCCAGTATGCTAGTACATTTTTAAAAGTCATTCTTCCTCAGCTAATAGAGCTATTCATATTATTGTTGTTGTTGTTATTGTTATTTAATTTTTTTTTACAATCCAGTCATAATTTCCCTCCTGGTCCATCCTCCAACAGTTCCTCATTACATTCCTCCTCCTCCATCTCCAGGAGGATGCCCCATCACCCCTTATTCTACCATAACTCCCCCCTCCCTGGGGCCTCAACTCTCTCAAGAGTTAGGTGCATCTTCTCTCATTGAGGCCAGACCAAGCAGTCCTCTCCTGTGTCAGATCACTGGTGTTTGCTGCCTACTTGATGGCTCAGTGTCTGAGAGAGCCCAGGGCCCAGGTGAGTTGAGACTGCTGATCTTCCAATAGGATCACCCTCCTCATCAGTTTCTTCCAGCAGTTCCATAATTCAACTACAGGGATCACAGCTTCTGTCTATTGGTTGGGTGTAAATATCTGCATCGGGCTGTTTCAGCTGCTTGTTGGACCTCTCAGAGGGCAGCCATGCTAGGCCCCTGTCTGTAAGCACACCAGAGATTCAGTAATAGTGCCAGGCCTTGGAGCCTCCCCTTGAGCTGGATCCCAATTTTGGCCTCTCAATGGACCACTTTCTCTCAGTGTCTTCTCTATTTTTGTCCCTGTAGTTCTTTTAGACAGGAACAATTCTGGGTCAGTGGGATGGTGACCCCATCCCTCCATTTGATGCCCTGTCTTTCTACTGAAGGTAGACTTTACAAGTGTTCTCTCCCAATTGTTGGACATTTCAACTGAAGTCCCTCACTTTGAGTCTTGATAGTCTCTCACCTCCCAGGTCTCTGGTACCTTCTGGAGGGTCACCCCCCCTACCTCCTACCTCCTGATGTTACCTATTTCCATTCTTTCTTCTGGCCTTCTGAGCTTTATTCCTATACCCTCCCACCCTATCCCAATACCTGATCCTGTTCCCCTTTCACCTTCCTGTCCCCTCTCCCACACAGGTTCCTCCCTCTCTCCATGCCCCGCCACCCCTGACATGATTGAGGCATCCTCACATCCAAGTGGACTTGTTAACTTTTCCTAGATTCTGAGGATTATATCCTGGATAGTCTGTCATTTTCTTTTAAAATTTGTCTTTCTTCTTTTCTTTCCTTTGAAAATTTTAAACACGTTAAAGTGTTCTGTCATTCAAAATTCACTTATGAGTGACTTACAGATAGACTTACAGATCTATAGGAGCTCATCTTCAATCTGTTCCCTGGAAATATGTGTGCCCAACATCAACTTACAGACCAGCATCAATTCAGGGAACACCAATACACCAGGTTGGACTGCCAAAGTTAAAGTGGATGATCCTGGGGCTGGGACCAGACTATACTGGGAGCACATCATTGATTATGATATGAGTCCTTCTCAGAAGCAACAGCTCTTTGCCTAGAAGAGTCTTAGCTGACCTTCTAGATGTAATGGTCCAGGTGGTAACCTGTTTCATAATCTTCTCTACTGAAACAAGCCATCCCCACCTCCATCTGGCATACATCTCTTCTATCATGCCTTTCCCTAAACCTCTCTAGCAAATCTATGGGAAATGGATGGTCTAAGAGTTGAAAGAGAGGTGATAAGTAAGTACATTTTAACTAATGGGAAATAAGTATGTTCAGAATCCAAACATTCCGGTGGCTAAGGCAGGAGGATTGTCAATAGTTTGAGACCAGCTTATGAATAGGGTATATTTTTCTAGACTAGGATGGACTACAGTATGAAACGTTATCCCAGAAAACACAGAGAAGAGATGGGTAAGAGAAGAGAAGGAAGAGGAGGTGAAAGAGAAAAAGGGAGAGGGGGAGGAGGAAGAGAGGGAGGAGGAGGAGGAAAGATTATGATTAAGTCCGAGTTAGTATTTTCTTGAGCCTGACTGGACTACTATCTCTGAGTTCCAGGTCAATAGATCTCACTTGTGACATTTTCTATTCATTAATGCAAATTTCTTTTCTTGAATTAGTTCAAGAAGTGTGTTTCCTTGTTATTGGTTGCTTATATCTGTCATTGTTAGAGGCTGTTATAGCTCCTAACTCTGGTCATATGACACCTGAAATTTGATTGTTAATAATAAAATTTAAGAAAGCAGGACAAGAGAAGGAGATAATTTTGCAAGTTACTTCTATCTGATTCATGTGAAAGGCCAGTTTAAGTGCTGAAATCTGTGGGTCAATGATAGAGTTAGTTGCATATTCATGATTTAGAAATCCACAAAGCGTAACAAAAAATTCATTTGACTTTGTAATTAAATTTCTGTAATTAATAATTAAATGTTCTTCATTTCTTGGTGCTTTACCAAGAAACTAAATTCTGGATTAATCTTGCTGCCAGTTCTATCTTTCAGAATACTGGAGGGAAAATCATGGAGAAATTTAAGGTTTGAGTCCTATACATTTTCTTCTTACTAATGTCCTACTCAATTCCTTCATTTAATTCTGTGTTTTTTACATCTAAAATCGGATGTGTGTAGTTTCTATTTTGCTTTAATATATCTGAACAAATTCAAGGCAATGAAAGACAACTGGTAACCAAGATTTCTTAGTTATTTTTTCATACATAAATGATTCATAATTGAGGAAATCTTGGCTCCACTTTTAAGACAAAGTACTAGGCCAGCAGCAGCATCTGTCCTTCCTGCCTGTCTCCCTTTTGGCTGTTGGCACCTGAGATCTCGTTCTCTTCAGTCTGTGATCTCCACCATTAAAGTGATAAAACTGAGCCACAGCCATTCCCACATACCTCACAGATCTGAGCCCACTGTAGAAAATGAGACTGGCAGTAAGGACTCCACCTAGAAGAAAGCAGCCCTATAACAGGCCAGCAAGGCTTTTGGAAGGCGATGTCTAATATAGTCGGCCTTCTAAAGAACACCATAGTGAGTTGATTAACTATACACCACAAACAAAAAATCTTTCAAAGAGTTGTCAAAAGGAAATCAATGGTTAATAGTGAAGTATTCATTTTAAAAAGGAGCCACAATGCATATGATACCCTGTATCAAAAGAAATTCTGTGTCCATAGCTTTATGCTTTAATACTACAAGGGTGTAGACTTCCAGAATTTTGAATATTTTCCAGAAGAAGGAGTCTTTGGTGAGTTGAATGTACCTTGTAAGCATAGAAAAGTTTTTGGTCTAAGACTGAAACTTATTTGACTGATTGCTTTAAGGGGTGTTAGCTTTCGTTGTAATTTCCTTTTGCCCCAGTTTTGTTGTAATTTGTCATCAGAAAGTATATGCTAACTTTAAGATCGAGCTACCATAGATTCAGTAAACAAATTTAAGGAGCTTTTCTACATCCCAGGAATAAACACTTTTGCACAAAAATTCTCAAAAATACTGTTTCAATCTTCTATGGACCACTGCTCTTGGAAAAAAGAAACAATGAAGAGAAATTGTCCCTTAAGGTGAAAATTTTGCCTTTCCCAACTGTGCCATTTTGGGATCTTCCTTGTAGACTGTCAGGAGCAATCCTGGTCTTGGTGACTTTGTGAAGGTAAACCATATCAGTGCAATCTTAGGATAATGAAAGGGTTGGTTTCTATTTGAAGACATAAAACATTCTCCTGCAGTGGCCATCAAGATGTTTGGCAATAAGGTAGATTTTCCTGAAAGAGATTAATGGAGTTAAAAGTGAAGTGGAGAATTCAGTTCCCCTCTCTACAGTGTTGTAAAGCTTTTTTTCTTCTTTTAAAGGCAAAAGGACTCAGTTCCCCCTTGTCTTATTCTCCCTTTTAAACTTCAATAGGCATTTCATTAACTGAAAGACTGCTGTCATATCTGTCATTCCGCAAGCCACTAATTCCCAGTACAGCCCAATGCTCTGCAATTACAGCAAGCAGGTCACAGTTTCCACCTATATTTACATTTTGAGTCTGTGAATTCATATTATCTATAAATTCTCTAAGAATACTAAAGACATTATAATGGGATAGAGCAAATACTTTTCTCCTTTTGTCAGTTTCTACCACCGTCAGTAAGTATTTTTTCAAGTTTATTTTTATGAAATAAAACCTTTATGAAAAATTCATTTTATAAAAAGAAATTCCTCTCCTTTCTGTTCACTCATATAATCCCATCCCATAGAATAGTCTGTGGCAGACTCCTAGCTGGCCAATGTACTGAGAATAAGGGACTGTTTAATATTCTGCCTCAAATAAGATGTCTGTGCCACTCTGTCTAAGTCTCAGGGGCCATGATGGACGAGCAGGTAAGTGGTATGACAGAGCCAGAGAAAGGGCTGGAGAGTTGTGGCAAATGACTTCCAGGCTTGAAGTGACTCATATACTTTTGAAACTTCAGCAGCTGTGATTAGCTACACAGACCAGTATTTGACCTGCCCTTTCACATTGATTGAAACAAAACTCACGAAGGCATAGACATCCATGATGATTTATAAGAGTTAATCAGAGAAGAGAGAAGAGAGAGAGAGATTTCTTCAGTGGTATAAGCACTGTCTGTTCAATTGTTTGTTCTACAAATACCCACACCCCTGCAATCAACTCTAACTACATCATTTGTTCATTACAAGAACAATTTAAAAACACTAAAGTAGAAAGGGAAGTACTTACAAAGAGAATTTCATAAGAAGAAAAATATCATAAGATGTAGCAAACAGGGAAAAGTAATACATATATGTGTATATATGTATGTAGCATAGTTATATTAAAATGTTATATTAAACATATCATGCAAATTAATATAGAATCAGAGAAAAACTTAAAGAAAAAAAACATTCTCTGTCACACTATTCCTCCTTGATAGCCATATGAAGTTTGAAAACATATACCATAAAGACACAAATATATCCTACGAATTGTCCCTGCAAAGTACATCAGTTATGTTTAAGTCGTTATTATGAATAGAATTATATGTTGGCCAGTTCTATTTGTTGGAATGAGGGAAAGGTTTTTAAAGACTATTTAATTAATTTATATATGTATCTATGCATCATGAATTAGACTGAAAAGTCTTAGTATGTCCATAATAAAGACAGTAATTCCATAGACATGACATCATTTCATAGATGGTGACCAATATGCTAGAAGTTAAGCCAGTCCACATTAGGCTTTAGTTCTCCTAGTTCAAGAGGGAAGTCTTTGCTGTTCTATACTCAGAACATTCAATTATTCTTACATGCAGAATTCATTTAAAATTAGATTAGATGCATGGTTATGTGAGTCACAAGGACGTTAGAACTTAAATGAGAAAAATACAGAAGTTGAATTAAGCTACAGATACTGGCCTAAATATCTTCCTCTTCTTGACTACTCCCAAAACATGTAGTTATGACTAACTAAACATGTAATTATTTATTTTTATAACATTATTTTTAATCCAGCTTTATCTGTGTATTTTCCTTTAGACATATATAATTATGGATATCTATTCCAATTATTTGTTTCCAAAATAGGCTTCTGGGAGGGAGAACAAACACAATCCCACATTAACCAAACATTTTGTCCCAACATAAATGAGATCCTAGGACAGTTAGTTTTTAAAGAACTACTGGGATTTAAACATAAGTGCTATCTCAACTAGTGACTAAAGCCAGTCTCATATTCACATATAATCAAGATTATAGCCAGCGTTCTACAAAGAATCAGTTTGGCACAGTAAGATAAGTCCTTTTGTTTCCATGATTTTAGAAATTATAACTGAAATGTAGATTCAAAGTGATGACCCTGTTGTGAATTGATGGATATATTATGACGTAGTCTAATATCTGAAAGGGAAAACATTTATCTACTCCTATGCATATCTCTTTATATTGCATTGTACATGTTTCTCAGAAACCTGACTCTCTAACTTTCAACATTCTTGTGAGTTGTTAAACTGTGTTTTGGAAAAGCACAATAATTAACTGAGGTAGTCCTGCTTATGGTTATTAAGAGATCCAAATAGAAAACAGATTTTCGTTTTTTTTTCTTTTTTGATTATTATTAATCATTCCATTCATTTACATCTCAAATTATATCCCATTTCCAGGTTTCCCCCTCCACCAACCTCCCATCCCATTTTCTCCCACTTCCTAGTTATCCCTCTGCCACTGTCCCCAATCCCACAACTGTCCTCCCAACTCCCATTTGCCTGTATGAGCGTGCTATCGCACCCACCCACACTCTCCCTTCACACCACTCCAGCATCTCCCTACACTGGGGAATCAAACCTCCGTGGGACCAAGGGCTTTGCCTCCCATTGCTGCTGGGCAAGACCATCTTCTACTACATATGTATCTGGAGCCATGGATTCCTCTAAGTAAACTCCTTGCTTGTTAGTCTAGTCCCTGGAAGAACTGGGTTGACAAGCCAGATTATGTAGATCTTCCAGTGGAGTTGCAATCCCTGTCTGCTCCTCCAGCCCTCTTGCCAGCTTGCCCACCAGGTTCCCTGAGTTCAGTCTCATGGTTGGCTCCAAGCATCTGCACCTGCATTGGTCAGTTGCTGGCCAGTCCTCCTCAGGAAGTGACGCACTTGGTTCCCACCCGAAAGCACCTCTTGACCACAGCAGCAGTATTGGGTTTGGTGTCTGCAGACATGATTGAACCCCAGGTGGGGCCATTCCCTGGTTGGCCCTTCTTTCAGTCTCTGTTCTTCCTTTGGACAGAAACATTTCTGGGTTAAAATACTTTGAGATGGATAGGTGGCCCATCCCATGACTGCGGAGTGATGCCTATCTACTGGAGGTAGTCTCCACAGCGTCTACTTCCCCCTCCTCCGTGCATTATGGGTAAAGTCAATTGCTTTGGGTCCTGGGATCCTCATGTTTCTCTCGTGTCTTGGACCCTCCAGTGCTAATCACCAGTTCCTCATCCCCAATTCTACCTCTTTTTATTCAATTTACTGACCCTCTGTACCTCACATATCCTTCAGATTTTGATACTGCCACAATAATTTCCTCCTCCTCCTTTCTCCCTCCCTTGTCCCCCTCTCCTTCCATCTCCCACAATTGTCCTGTTCCCACCTCAATGCAGGACTTTACCATCCACCCCCTGATCTTCTTTCCTTTTATGGTCCATATGGTCTGCAGCTTTTATCATAGGCATTGCGAGTTTTTATGCTAATATCCACTTATTAGTGAGTATATATTATGTGTGTTCTTTTGTGTCTGGGTTATCTTCCTCTGGAGGACACATTCTAGTCCCATCCATTTGTCTTCGAATTCCATGAAGTCATTGTTTTTTAATCGCTGCAGAGTACTCCTCTGTGTAAATGTATCACATTTACTGTATCCATTCTTCTCTTGAGGCACTTCTGTGTTGTTTTCTGGCTTCCAGCTATCATAAATAAGGCTGATATGAACATAGTGGAGCATGTGTCTTTGCTAGATCATCTTTGGGTATATGACCAGAAGCTGTATAGTGGCGTCTTCAGGTAGAACTATTTCAAATTTTCTTAGGAACCACCAGACTGATTTCCAAAGTGGTTTTACTAGCTTGCAGTCCCACCAGCCATGAAGTTTTCCTCATTCTCCTTATCCTTTGCCAACAGCTGCTGTTATGTGCCATTTTGATCTTTGCTATTCTGACTGGTGTGGTGGGGGAAATCTCAGGGTTGTTTGGATTTGCTTTTCCCTGATGACTAAGGATGCTGAACATTTCTTTAAGTGTTTCTTGGCCATTCAAAATTTCTCTGTTGAGAATTCTCTATTTAGCTCTGGACTCCACTTTTTAATAGGGATATTTGGTTCTCTGAATTCTACCTTCTTAAGTTCTTTGTATATTTTGGTTATTAACTCTCTATCAGATGTAACCCTGGTAAAAATTTTTTCTAATCAGGGGGTACCATTTTGTCCTATTGACAGTATCCCTTGCTTTACAGAGGCTTTTCAATTTTATGAGGTCCCAGTTGTCAATGCTCTTAAAGTACAAGCCGTTAGTGTTTTCTACAGGAAGTTTTCCACTCTGTCTAAGTATTCCAGACTCTTCCCCAATTTCTTTTTATTAGTTTCAGTGTATCTGGATTTATCTGGAGGTCCTGATCCACTTAGACTTGAGCTTTGTGCAAGGAGATAGGAATGGATCAATTTGCATTCTTCTGCATGCAGATCTCCAGTTGAACAAGCACCTTTGGTAGAAAATGCTGTCTCTTTTCCACTGATTGATTGGTTTCAGCTACTTTGTCAAAGATCAAGTTACCATAGGTGTGTGGGTTCATTTCTGGATCTTCAATTCTATTCTGTTGATCTACCTGCCTATTTCTGTACCAATACCTTACAGTTTTTGTCACTATTGCTCTATAATATACTTTGAGGTCAGGGATGGTGAATCATGCAGGAGATTTTTTTATTATCCAGAATAGTTTTCACTATCCTAGGTTTTTTATTATTCCAATTGAACTTGAGAATTGCTCTTTCTAAGTCAATGAAGAATTGAGTTGGAAATTTCATGGGGATTGCATTGAATCTGTAGATTCGACAAGATGGCCTTTTTTTTACTATATTAATCCTGGCAATCCATGAGCATGGGAGATCTTTCCATCTTCTGAGGTATTCTTCAGTTTCTTTATTCAGAGTCTTGAAGTTCTTGTCATAGAGATCTTTTACTTGCTTGGTTAGAGTCACACTAAGATATTTTATATTATTTGAGACTATTGGAAAGGGTGTCATTTCAGAGACTTGAAGTTCTTGACATACAGATATTTTACTTGTTTGGTTAGAATCACATCAAGATACTTTATATTATTTGTGACTATTGTAAAGGGTGTCATTTCCCTAATTGCTTTCTCATCCCTTTTATCTTTTGAGTAGAGGAACTCTACTGATTTGTTTGAGTTAATTTTATATCCAGTCACTTTGCTGAAGTTGTTTTCCAGTTTTAGGAGTTCTCAGGTAGAATTTTTGTAGTCACTTATTTATACTATCACATCATCTGCAAAAAATGATATCTTGACTTTCCCCTTCCCAATTTGTATACTTTTGACCTCCTTTTTTTGCCTAAATGTTCTGGCTAGGATTTCAAGTACAATATTGAATAGGTAGGGCCTATTGAATAGGTACAATATTACAATAATACAATATTGAACAGGTAGTGGCCAGCCTTGTCTAGACCCTGATTTCAATGGGATTGCTTTGAGTTTCTCCCTATTCAGTTTGATGTTGGCTATGGGTTTGCTGTACATTGCTTTTATTATATTTAGGAATGGGCCTTGAATTCTTGATCTCTCCAATACTTTTAACATGAATGGGTACTATATTTTGCCAAAGGCTTTTTCCCTATCCAATGAGATGACCATGTGTTTTTATGTTTCTTTGAGTTTGTTTGTATAGTGGATTACATTGGTGGATTTCTGCATATTGTACCATCCCTGCATCACTGGCATGAAGCCTACTTGTTCACAGTTGATTGTTTTGATGTGTTCTTGGATTAGATTAATGATGGGGTCCCCAGTGGAGGAGTTAGAGAAAAGAATGAAGGAGCTGAAAGGTTTTGCAACCCCATAGGAAGACCAAAAATAAAAAAAATAAAAATATAAAATATTTTGTTATATAAAATAACAAAAATATAAAAATATAAAGAATACACCTAGATGGGCTAGTGGCTTCAGCCACTTATGTAGCAGAGGATGGTCTTGTTGGGCATCAGTGGAAGGAGAGGTCCTTGGTCCTATGAAGACTCAATGCCCCAGTGTAGGGAGGCAGCAGTGGGTGAGTGGGTAAGGGAAGACACTCATAGAAGCAGTGAGAGGGAGATGATATAGGGAGTTTAAGTGGCGGGGGGCCGGGAGGTAAGTGGGAAAGGGGCTAATATTTGCAATGTAAATAAAGATAATATCCAATAACAAAAAGAAATAAAATAAATGAATCTTTTTTTAAAAGCCTGTATTTTTTATATTTTTTCTTTATTTTCTATGTTCTTTGTTTACATTCCAAAGGCGTTCCCCTTTCCCAGTTCCCCCCTCACCATATGTCCCATAAGTCCTCTTCCCTCCACCCATTCCCCAATCACCACCCCCCATTTCTCTGTTCTGATACTCTCATACAAATCTGGATCCAGTCTTTTCAGGACCAGGGTCCTTTCCTTCCTTCTTCTTGGGAATCTTTTGATTTGCTAACTGTGCCTTGAGTATTCAGAGCTTTGGGGCTCATTAATATCCACTTATCAGTGATTGCATTTCATGTGTATTCTTTTGTGATTGGGTTAACTTACTTAGGATGATATTTTCCAGATCCAACCAATTGCCTACAAATTACATGAATTCATTATTTTTAATTGCTGAGTAGCATCCCATTGTATAAATATACCACATTTTCTGTATCCATTCCTCCTTTGAGGGACATCTGGGCTCCTTACAACTTCTGGCTATTATAAACAAGGCTGCTATGAACATAGTGGAGCATGTGTCTTTATTGTATGCAGGGTATTCCGCTGGGTATATGCCCAGGAGTGGTATGACAGGGTCCTCTGGAAGTGTCATGCCCAATTTTCTGAGGAGCCGCCACACTGATTTCCAGAGTGGTTGTACCATCTTGCAATCCCACCAACAGTGAAGGAGTGTTCCTTTTTCTCCACATCCTTGCCAGCACCTGTTGTCCCTTGAGTTTTTAATCTTAGCCATTCTGACTGGTGTGAGGTAGAATCTCAGGGTTGTTTTGATTTGTATTTCCCTGATGACTAATGATGTTGAACATCTCTTAAGGTGCTTCTCAGCCATCCGAATTTCTTCTGGTGAAAATTCTTTGTTTAGCTCTTTTCAACAAATGGTGCTGGTTCAACTGGAGGTCAACATGCAGAAGAATGCGAATTGACCCACTCTTATCTCCTTGTACTAAGATCAACTTCAAGTGGATCAAGGACCTCCACATAAAACCAGACACACTGAACTAGTAGAAAAGAAACTGGGGAAGACCCTGGAGGACATGGACACAGGGGGGAAGTTCCTGAACAGAACACCAATAGCTTATACTCTAAGATCAAGAATTGACAAATGGGACCTCATAAAATTACAAAGTATCTGTAAGGCAAAGGACACTGTCAGAAGGACAAAACAGCAACCAACAAAAGCCTGTATTATTAACATATACATTTCTAACTTGAAAATATTCTTAATGCAAAAATTTGACCAAGCTATTTTGCTTGTAATTTTAACAAGGCTAAATCCCATTCACTTGTGAAGAGGAAAGGACATGCCAGTGATTTGTGTTCATACATGTTCTTCTCATTTCATTACTTCCTTACAGTGCTTTGAAGCATTCCATCGACAATATATCTTAAGAAATTTTGTGTCCTGTAAGATAAATCAAGGGTTTGTCTCCTGATCAATGATAGAATTCCAACCTCTTGTAATCAAAGTAGCCTGTGAAACTTTCCTATGTTCATATTTTCTGTTGTTTTATCGATATCATTATTTGACTCTCTTCTAAATTCTATAAAGTTTCTTATATTGAAAATGTAAGAACCAAGCCTCTGCCTCAGTGGACATTGCAAATAGAATCTCTACAGAAATCCCAAACTGAAGTAAAATTAAGTGTGAAAAATTTAGAAACTCCATTAGGATTCTCAGAGACAAGGCTTGCCAAGAGAAGACAAGGGAAAAGGGTGAATGTCAAACATTGAAGACAAGAAAAGAAATATATATCGTATTCAAGAAAATGTTAAATATAAAACAATCCTGGTACAAACATGCTAGAAATCTGGGACACTACAAAATGAACAAATGTAAGAAAAATGGGAATATAAGAAGATTAAAACTGGTCAAATGCCTTCAAGGTACAAGAAGTGTACAGAAAACTAAATAAATTGGACCAAAAATAAATCCTCTTCAGCACAAAATAATCAAATCCCTATACATATAGAACAAATAAAGAAGATTAAAAGTTGAAAGAGAAAAGGATCAAGTAATGTGTACAGTCCTATCAGAATCACACCTGACTTATCAGATGGAAACTCAAAAGCCTAGAAATGACTTAATGTAAATCTTACAAATGACAATCTTCAGCTCCATGTGGAATGGCCAAATTATTCTTATTATCCTGAATAACATGATAATACTGGAAGTATGACCATCCTCATTTTCAAATTGTACTATATATTATTACCTAAACTATTATGATCTTGGCACAAAAGAGACATGATAGTCAATGGAATCAACCTGAAGACCTAGACATAAGTCCACAAACCTATGAAAACCTGATTTTTTTAATTAAGTCAGAAATATATATTGGAAATAAAACATCTCCAACAAATGGTACTGGTTAAAATGAATGGCTGCAAGTAGATGAACTCAAATAGATCCATCCTTATCACCCAGGAAAAAGCTCAATTTCAAAATACTCAAAGACATCAACATAAAATGTAGATGCACTAAACCTGATAGAATAGAAGTTGAAAAATAGTCTGAAGTTTTTGAAACAGGAAAAAACATTCTGAACAGAATACCATTAATGTAGGCACTAAGATCAACAATTATTAAGCAGGACCAAACTTCTGTAAGACCAAGGACACCATTGGGAAGACAATATAGTAAGCTACAGAATGGAAAAAGATTTTTGTTGTTGGTTGTTTTTGTTTTGTTTCATTTTTACCAATTATACATCTGTAGAGGATTAATATCCAAGCTATATAACAGTTTCAAGAAAATAGATATTAAGAAAACAACCCAATTTTAAAATGGGGTACACAACTAAAGAGTGGATTCTCAAAAGGAAGTAAGCACAAATGGTCAAAAGTCATTAAAGTCATGTTCAACATCTTAGTCCCAAAGGAAAGACAAATCAAGACTACAATGAACTTCATCTTACACCAATCAGAATGGCCAAGACTAATAAAACAAGTGAAGGGTCATGATGGTGGGGAAGCAGAGTAAGAGGGAAGCTCCTCCATCGTTGGTGGGAGTACAATCTTGTAGAGTTACTATGGAAATCAGTGTGGTGCTTCCTCAACGACTTGGGAATCAGTCTTACTGTAGATTCTGTTAATTCTTTCTTGGGCCTCCGCTTCCTACTACAGCACCTGCTCAACCATGTTTATTGCTGTTTTAGTCTTAATAGAAGAAATTGGAAACAGCCTAGATGCCATCAGTGAATAAATGAATTTTTAAAATGTGGTGCTTTTACACAATATGATACTTAGAAGATTTCAAAAAACTAAATTTGCAGATAAATAAATATATGTAAAAAAAATCACCCTGAATGCAGTAACCCAGATCCAAAGAGATAAATATGGTATGAATTCACGTATGCATGGATGGCCACAGTGATTACTTTTCATACTTTGTACTACTGTTCTATTTTTACTTAAAACAATACAATGTTTTTGTTCTCTGAAAGCTGGAAAGACACCAAAGATCTGTTTATTGACTATTTTATGTGTGAAGAAAAGATTAAGTATTGAAATAAAGTGTCATTGTTTTAATTTACCGAAGAGATTATTTAGACAAATAGAATAAATATATTTAAATGCTTGAAGTACAGTGTTCAGGAAATAATTACTACACTAACAACTTCATTAAAAATAAAAATGAGCTCATTTAATTGAATTACTTGTAATTGCTAATCAATTAAAAACACTTCCACAAAGGTTATGGCATTCTTGAATTTCAAGTTAAATAACTCTCATGGGACAGAAATCTCATTAACAGGTCCGTATTTAAAAATAAAATAAATCAAGAGCTAGGATAGTAAAGATTCAGAGAATTGTGAGGGCATGGTGAAATAAAATATTATAAGGGAAATAGATCTTCTCTACAAACAGTGTGAAGATTATTGCAGTGCTTAAGTTTGGAGTTTAGTTTATACTCAAATCACGTGCAGCTATGTAGTATAATTCCTAATAAAAATGTTACTTAAATTTTCTTCAGTGGATTTTTTTCTTTGCAAGTCAGTCATAAGAGTTGCTTCACTTTAAGCTTTCTTCAACAAATTTGAGTCTACATGCATACATGCATGTATGTGTCTCCCTGTGTGCATTATGTTGTGTTATATTGTGTCATATGAATTGTGTGCATGCATATAATTAGTTTATATTTAGATATTTAGTTTATACGTTTGTAAAGTATCTTGATACATCCTGTGCCACTGTTCATTCAATTAGTCAATCTTGAAAGAATAATTAAATGCTCTGTCTTGCTGTTTTCTGGTCTATAAAATGAGATAATGCTAATTAGTTCTCAGTTATTTGTCCAGAGAATTAAGTATTAGTTATATTATGTGCAAAGTCCCTAAAACATTGAATGGAATTAATAATGTCCACTGAATTCTAGAGGACATTGCTGCTGTTGTACTAATAAGGAGAAACAGCCTTGTTTACCATCATTACCCACTTTGTACTCTCTACTTGAGGATTTCCCTTTGGTTTATGTGCAAAATAATTCAACTCTAAGGATCCAAGTTCAATCCATAATATCCTTATTATTATTACTCATACATCTCTGTAGCATGACTGCAACTTCTGGTGAACCTATGTAATTATCTATAGCTCTGGTAGGAAGCCATCAAGAACACCCTGCTGGGTTGTTTTGTTTGTTCATTTCTTTGTTTCTTTTTCTGCACCAATTTCTCATGCTTCACCAACAGTGACTTACAGTAGGAGAAGTAATGTCTAGAAGTTCCCTCAACACACACACACACACACACACACACACACAAACACAAACACATCATTTCTTTTCTTTTGCTTCTTTCTTTCTCTGTAAGGCTTTCTTTCTGCAGAATTACTACTTCTAGATACACCTGAAAAATGGCTGCTAACTAAAAGGTCAGTACTTTGTCTGGACAGAAAAGAATCAGCAGTCAACATAGGTTTAAATGCTTAGCTTCATGACATCATTGATTGATTCTCTGACTCGTAGAGATCATGTGAGAAAAATATAAAATGTTTCACTACCATTTCCCAAGAAACATCTGTACAATGATTATAGAAGAAGCAGGACAGGGAGAGATGAGAGAGGAGACCATAAGCAGGAGGAACAGGAGACAAACACAGAGAAACTGAGACAGAGATATAATTTACTATACAATGAAGAAAAGCTTTGTAAAGTCTTCAAAACAAAATATTGAGTCCTTGAAAATGTATGTGAATTCATATTAATGTATCAATTAAAATGAAAAATAATGTGATTAATTTAAAATTGGGTTTTCTGTGTAGATTTTTGGCACCAGGTTTCTAATATACATATACATATACATATACATATACATATACATATACATATACACATACACATACACATACACATACACATACACATACATATACACATAAACATACATATATATTTACAGAGAATACACATGAAATGCAATCACTGATAAGTGGATATTAATGAGCCCAGAAGCCCTAAATACTCAAGGCACAATTAGCAAGTCAAATGATTCCCAAGAAGAAAGGAGAGGACCCTGGGCCTGTAAAGATTGGATCCAGTTTTGTAGAGAAACCGTGGGGGGAGGGGGAATGATTGGGGAATAGTTGGGGGGGAGAGGAATTATGGGACATATGATGGGAGGGAACTGGGAAAGGGGAAAGCCTTTGGAATGTAAACATAGAATATAGAAAATAAAAATTAAAAAAAAATAAAAAAGTAATAATAAGGATATCATGAATTGAACTGGAATTCTTAGAGGATGAATTATTCTGCATATAAACCATAAATGTGAATATATATATATATATATATATATATATATATATATTCCTTTGCATAGTACCTAAGTGCAAGACTCACTCACAAAGCTTGCCTCCAATGATTCCTACAGTTGGAAACAACTTTCCATATTATATGTAGATTACATGATTATATAGATGGTTAAGTACTTCAGGCATGAATGCCTTCTACAAAAACCTTATTGTGTTAATCAATCTATATTATACAATCAAATTTTAGCTTGTTAGAACAGCATTACTTTAAGAATCAGTTGTACATACAATCATTCTAAGATGCAAAGGGCCCTGAATTTGTGTACCAATGATTGACAGGTTAAAAACAATGCAAAGTACCCTGCAATTCACTAATAGCCACCACATGTTTGCATTTTATCTGTTAGGGTACGGAAAACTAATAAGCATTTTTCTTTTCAGCCAATAGTATTTGAAAAAATAACTTAAAATCCTATATTTGATTTAGAGCTTAAATCTAAAAAAACTACAATTTGAATAGAATTATTGCATTCAACAACAGGTCTCAAGCCCCAGAAATTATTATTTATTATATGTGCATATTTATAAGAAGTTTATTGACAGACAACGCAGCCAGAAGGGAGCAGCAGAGCCGGGTACGAGCAGCTCAGCCAAGGCCACACGGTGCTTTCAGCAGGGGCAGCCATCTTGTCCCAGACACCCGTGCACAAACAGCTGGCACACTGGACCCAGTGAGCGGCTGGAATCAGGTGTGTGGCCAGAGTTATAGCTTAGCTTAGCTCTGCAGGAGATCCGGGCACAGAAAGCTCAGCTGCAGGTGCAGACTACCGGCCGGGACCAGCTCTCTGAGCGGACTAGCAGCAAAGGGCCACCGGGCCACCTCGGGGCACAGCTCAGAACTCTAGCAGCTGGAGTCAGGGACCTGGACTCAGAGCGAGCATAGTCCAGCACAGACAAGCTGCCAGAAGGGATCTGTCTCCTGGGAACAGGCCTGCTGTGCTTTCAGCAGGGCGCCATCTACAATAAGACCAACTAACGCCAGAGATAAAGAGATGGCAAAAGGCAAACGTAGGAACGTTATTAACAGAAATCAAGGCAATATGGCACCATCTGAACCCAATTCACCAACCACGGAAAGTCCAGGATACCCCAGCACACCAGAAAAACAAGAGTTAGATATAAAAGCACAGGTCATGATGCTCCTAGAGGAACACAAAAAAGACATAAACAAATCTCTTAAAGAAATGCAGGGGAACATCAATAGAGTAGAAGCTCTTACAATCCAAACACAAAAAAACACTTAAAGAACTCCAGGAGAATATGGGCCATCAGATAGAAACCAATAAAGAGGAAGTGAGAAAATCAGTTAAAGAAATGCAGGAGAACTTGAAACAACAGGCAGAAGTCATGAAAGAGGGAGCACAAAAATATATTAAAGAATTACATGAAAACACATACAAACAAATGATGGAACTGAGCAAAACCATCCAAGATCTGAACACAGAGGTAGAAACAACTAAGAAATCACAAAAGGAGGCAACCTTGGAGATAGAAAACCTTGGGAAGGAAACAGGGGTCGTAGATGCAAACATAAACAACAGAATACAAGAGATAGAAATAAGAATCTCCGATGCTGAAGATAACATAGTAACCATTGACTCCACAGTCAAAGAAAATGCAAAATCCAAAAGGCTTGTAACCCAAAACATCCAGGAAATCCAGGACACAATGAGAAGACCAAACCTAAGGATTATAGGGATAGATGAGAGTGAAGATCTACAATTTAAAGGGCCAGCAAATATCTTTAACAAAATTATGGAAGAAAACTTTCCTAACTTAAAGAGAGAGATGCCCATGAATGTACAAGAAGCCTACAGAACTCCAAACAGACTGGACCAGAACAGAAACACCTCCCGTCACATAATAATCAAAACCCAAAATGTACTAAACAAAGAAAGAATATTAAAGGCAGTAAGAGAAAAGGGCCAAGTAACATATAAAGGAAGACCTATCAGAATCACACCAGACTTCTCTCCAGAAACCATGAAAGCTAGAAGATCCTGGGCAGAACTCATGCAGACCCTAAGAGAAAACAAATGTCAGCCAAGACTACTATACCCAGCAAAACTCTCAATCAACATAGATGGAGAAATCAAAATATTCCATGACAGGACCAAATTTACACAATATCTTTCCACTAACCCAGCTCTACAAAGGATAATAGGAGGAAAACTCCAACACAAGGAAGGAAATGGCACCCAAGAAAAAACAAGACAGTAAACTTCTTCCATCAAACTCAAAGGAAAATAACTACTCAAAAACAAAAATAACATCAAAAATGTCAGGAAGTAATAATCTCTATTCCTTAATATCTCTTAACATCAATGGACTCAACTCCCCAATAAAAAGACATAGACTAACAGACTGGATAAAGAAACAGGACCCTACATTTTGCTGCTTACAGGAAACACACCTCAGAGTCAAAGACAAACACTACCTTAGAGTAAAAGGATGGAAGACAATTTTGCAAGCAAATGGTCACAGGAAGCAAGCTGGAGTAGCCATTTTAATATCAGATAAAATTGACTTTCAACCCAAAGTCATCAAAAGAGACACAGAAGGTCACTTCCTGCTAGTCAAAGGAAGAATCCACCAAGAGGAACTCACAATTCTAAACATCTATGCTCCAAATGTAAGGGCACCCTCATTTGTAAAAGAAACCTTACTAAAGCTCAAAGCACACATTGCACCTAACACAATGATTGTGGGGGACCTCAATACTCCACTATCTACAGTGGACCGACCAGGAAAACAGAAACTAAACAGAGACACGGAGAAACTCATCAAAACTTTGGAGCAATTGGATTTAACAGATATATATAGAACATTTCACCCTAAAGCAAAAGACTATACCTTTTTCTCAGCCCCTCATGGTACCTTCTCCAAAATCGACCATATCATTGGACACAAGACAGATCTCAACAAATATAAAAAGATCGAACTAATCCCATGCCTCTTATCAGATCACCATGGAGTAAGAGTGTTCTTCAATAGCAACAAAAACAACAGAAAATCCCCATACGCTTGGAGCCTGAACAACATTCTACTCAATGATACCTTAGTCCAGGAAGAAATAAAGAAAGAAATCAAAGAATTCTTAGAACTTAATGAAAATGAAGGCACAACATACCCAAATCTATGGGACACAATGAAAGCAGTGCTTAGAGGAAAACTCATAGCCCCGAGTGTCTCCAAAAAGAAACAGGAGAGAGCATATACCAGCAACTTAATGGCGCACTTGAAAGCTCTGGAACAAAAAGAAGCAATTTCACCCAGGAGGAGTAGAAGACAGGAAATCATCAAACTCAGGGCTGAAATCAATCAAGTTGAAACAAAGAGAACCATACAAAGAATCAACAAAACCAGGAGCTGGTTCTTTGAGAAGATCAACAAGATAGATAAACCCCTAGCCAGACTTACTAAAGGGCACAGAGAAAGTATTCAAATTAACAAAATTAGAAATGAAAAGGGAGATATAACAACAGAAACTGAGGAAATTCAAAAAATCATCAGATCCTACTACAAAAACCTATACTCAACCCAACTGGAGAATCTGGAGGAAATGGACAATTTCCTCGACAGTTACCAAATACCAAAATTAAACCAGGATCAAATAGATCATCTAAACAGACCCATAACCCCCAAAGAAATAGAAGGGGTCATAGACAGTCTTCCAACCAAAAAGAGCACAGGACCAGACGGTTTTAGTGCAGAATTCTATCAGACCTTCAAAGAAGTCCTGATACCAATACTCTTCAAATTATTCCACAAAATAGAAACAGAAGGAACACTACCCAACTCATTCTATGAAGCCACAATTACCCTGATACCAAAACCACACAAAGATCCAACTAAGAAAGAGAACTACAGGCCAATTTCTCTTATGAATATCGATGCAAAAATACTAAACAAAATACTTGCCAACCGAATCCAAGAACACATCAAAACGATCATTCACCATGATCAAGTTGGCTTCATCCCAGGGATGCAGGGATGGTTCAGTATACGGAAATCCATCAACGTAATCCACTACATAAAATAACTCAAAGAAAAAAACCACATGGTCATCTCATTGGATGCTGAAAAAGCATTTGACAAAATTCAGCATCCTTTCATGCTAAAGGTCCTAGAAAGAACAGGAATTCAAGGCCCATATCTAAACATAGTAAAAGCAATATACAGCAGACCAGTAGCCAACATCAAGGTAAACGGAGAAAAACTCGAAGCAATCCCTCTAAAATCAGGGACTAGACAAGGCTGTCCCCTCTCGCCATATCTCTTCAATATAGTACTTGAGGTACTAGCTTGAGCAATTTGACAACAGAGGGAAGTCAAAGGGATACAAATCAGAAAGGAAGAAGTCAAACTATCACTATTTGCAGATGATATGATAGTTTACTTAAGTGACCCAAAAACCTCCACCAGAGAACTCCTGCAACTGATAAACAACTTCAGCAAAGTGGCTGGCTATAAAATCAACTCAAGTAAATCAGTAGCCTTCCTATACGCGAAGGATAAGCAGGCCGAGAAAGAAATTAGGGAAATGACACCCTTCACAATAGCCACAAATGATATAAAGTATCTTGGAGTGACGCTAACCAAACATGTGAAAGATTTATACGACAAAAACTTCAGGTCTCTGAAGAGGGAAATTGAAGAAGACATCAGAAAATGGGAAAATCTTCCATGCTCGTGGGTTGGCAGGACTAATATAGTCAAAATGGCAATCTTGCCCAAAGCAATATACAGATTCAATGCAATTCCCATCAAAATCCCAACTCAGTTCTTCATAGAGCTAGAAAGAGCAATTCTCAAATTCATCTGGAATAACAAAAAACCCAGGATAGCTAAAACTATCATCAACAGCAAAAGAACTTCTGGGGGAATCAATATCCCGGACCTCAAGCAATATTACAGAGCAGTGATATTAAAAACTGCATGGTATTGGTTCAGTGACAGGGAAGCGGATCAATAGAATAGGATCAAAGACCCAGAATTGAACCCACACATCTATGGCCAATTGATCTTCGACAAAGGAGCTGAAAACATCCAGTGGAAAAAAGATAGCCTTTTCAACAGATGGTACTGGCTCAACTGGAGGTCAACATGCAGAAGAATGAGAATTGATCCACTCTTATCTCCTTGCACTAAGCTCAACTCCAAGTGGATCAAAGACCTCCACATAAAACCAGACACACTAAAACTAATAGAAAAGAAACTGGGGAAGACGCTTGAGGACATAGGCTCAGGGGAAAAATTCCTGAACAGAACACCAATTGCTTATGCTCTAAGAGCAAGAATAGACAAATGGGACCTCATAAAACTACAAAGTTTCTGTAAGGCAAAAGACACTGTCAAAAGGATAAATCGGCAACCAACAAATTGGGAAAAAATCTTCACCAACCCCACATCCGACAGAGGGCTAATCTCCAATGTATACAAAGAACTCAAGAGGTTAGACTCCAGAAAACCAAATAACCCTATCCAAAAATGGGGTACAGAGCTAAACAGAGTCTTTTCACCTGAAGAAATTCGGATGGCTGAGAAACACCTTAAAAAATGTTCAACATCACTAGTCATTAGGGAAATGCAAATTAAAACAACCCTGAGATTTCACCTCACACCAGTCAGAATGGCTAAGATTAAAAACTCAGAAGACATCAGGTGTTGGCGAGGATGTGGAGAAAGAGGAACACTCCTCCACTGCTGGTGGGAATGCAAGTTGGTACAACCACTCTGGAAATCAGTATGGCGGTTCCTCAGAAAACTGGGCGTGATACTTCCGGAGGACCCAGCCATACCACTCCTGGGAATATACCCAGAAGATTCACCAGCATGCAATAAGGATACATGCTCCACTATGTTCATAGCAGCCTTATATATAATAGCCAGAAGCTGGAAAGAACCCAGATGTCCCTCAACAGAGGAATGGATACAAAAAATGTGGTATATATACACAATGGAGTACTATACAGCCATTAGAAACAATGAATTCATGAAATTCTTAGAGAAATGGATGGAGCTGGAGAATGTCATACTAAGTGAGGTGACCCAGTCTCAAAAGAATACCCATGGTATACAGTCACTGATAAGTGGATATTAGCCTAGAAGCTTGGAACACCAAAGACACAAATCACACATCAAGTGATGTCTCACAAGAAGAATGGAGTGGACACTGGTGCTAGAATGGACCAAAACATCATTGTGGGAGAGTACAAGAACAGTAAAGTGGGAGGGGGTGGATGCGGGAGCAGGGGGAGGGAAAAGAACATGTGGGACCTTTGGGGGTGGGGAACCAGAAAAAGGGAAATGAATTGTAAATATAGAATATATACAATAAAAAAAATAAAAAAAAAAGAAGTTTATTGTAAAAGTGTGTAAATAAGAGGGTGATTAAACTCAAAGGTGGCAAAAATAAAGTTTGAGGTGAAATTACCTGAGATAAGATAAATTCATTTGGATCCATCTGAAGCCAGAAAAAAAAACAATTTTTTTTACTTTTTAATAATTCCATTTTCATTTGCCATTTTCATTCTCAGCACTCTGGTCAAAATATATGTAGACTATTTTGCAGATATTTAACAAGTTAAAAATAAGGCTGTGTTTGTGTTTGCATAAAATGTCTTTTTCCAAGAGTTGAATTAGAACTCTGTAGTGAATGATAAAACACAGCAACATCAAATATAATGTATTTTAAATAAGAAAACAACTTTTGGGAGAGCAAAAAAGATTTGAGCTAGCCACTGCATATAATATTTTGGGTTTGTTTATTATTTTGTGACATTAGGTCATTTTTAAACTTGTTATTTTTATATGGAAGTGGAATTCATTTAGCAATACACTAATGGAGCATTGTTCCAAATTAAGTGTTCACAGGCAGCCATCATAAATTCTCTGTGTATAAATGCTGTTTAGAATACTTTATATATGCAAAGCAAAGGTAAAAATAGCTTAGAAGTTTTCTATATAACTAATGGTTTCTCTTATCATCACTATCATCATTAATTAAAGAATATTATTAACTTAACTTTTCATTCTCCCTTAGTTATTTCCTAACTTCCTTTTGTGGTCTAGGACATGTCTTACCACACTAAAACCAATCACATTCCATGTCTTTGGCACCTCCCTCCATTATGATAAACTATTGATTTTATTTCCCTTTGATGATCTTGACAACTCTGAGGATCACTTGCCAGTATTTTATAGAATTTTCATGTGGTTGTATCTGTCTGCTATTTTCCTCATGATTAGAATAAGGTTATGTCTGTGGAGAGGAAGATCACAGATGGTTACAATCAATTTTGCATTGTGTCATGCTACAGTCAGATACATTCACCAGTAACACTCAATTCTGAAGTCTTGCTATTAGTTTCTTCCACTGCTGTGTTATAACTTCCTTCTTTTCTCATTACAATTCTTCAAATAAGTCATGTTAAAAAACATTTAAAGAGTTCCATTAAGCACAACCTGATATTAGAAAATTAAGGAAAAGACAATTAATTTATTTAACTCCAATTTTTTAATAGTATAAAAGAAAGTACTGGAACTTGTTATGGAACATGTTGAAGTTAGAATTGTTGAGTACTTACTAACTTTGCCTAAATTCCATAAGTCAATGCATCCAAGGCCTTAGTATTCATAAACATATAAATCTATTGAGGCTCTCGTCTTGCCACATTTTTTACTCAGCATGTTTGTATGTAAAATTTCTTTCTTAGAAGTACTTCTGGCAGAGCAGAAGTTGAGAGAATTGAGAGAATGCCTGATCATTGACTGTGGTCTAGCATGAGACCCATGCAATGAGAGGGAGCCCGCCCTTGACATTGTTAATGATATTCTGTTGTACAGGAGCCTAGGATATCCAACGTCAGAGAGGCTTCACACAACAAGGAATGGAAATCCATGCAGAGACCTACAGCTAATCATTAGGTGGAGCTTGGAGAATCCTGTAGAAGTGGAATAAGAAAGAATTGAAGGAACCAGAGTGGTCAAGGACATGACAAAAAAACTTACAGCCATAGTGGCTCACAGAACCTGAACCACCACCCTGAGAGCATGCATGGCACTAGCCTAGGCCCTCTGCAAATATGCAACAGTTGTGTAGTTGTTCTTCATGTGGGTTTCATAACAGTGGAAACAAGGGCTGTCTCTGCCTTTGGGACCCTTTCCCTAACTGGGCTGCCTAGTCTCCTCAATGGGAGAAGATGTTCCTATTCTTACTGTGATCTGAATTTAAGTCCACTACACAGCCCTACACTACACCTAAGTTGCCACTCTTTCCTGTGCTTATGAGAGTTGAGTATATTCTATCTTTGACTCATCCTGTCAAATCTCTCTGATTTGTCACTTTCAAACATGAATGCTTCCTTCCACAAACTTTACTTTCATTGTTTGGGATTAAAGTTGTATACTAATGACATGTATGTATTCTACACAGAGGGATTACATGTACTGAACTTGATCACACATACCTAGAATGTTTTTGGGTGTGATCCCTTGCCAGAACAGCCATGTTGCTTGATTAAAATTACTCTACATCTTCCCCCCTTTCTTTTTAAGCTAAATTTGTAACTAAATGGGAAATAATTACTAACCCCATAAATATAAGTCTATTTTTTATAAAGAAATGTTGATGTAAGTTGATGTGATGATCTGTCATAACTGTAGTTCTGATCAACTTCCTTCAGCAATTGTCCATTAGAGCTTTAAGGTTTTCCAATCCGCCAGACTGATAAACAATCTGTCAGTTTTCTTTCTGTTTGTTGAGCTGTCCCCATTACCCATACAGAGGGGAGGTGTCAACATTATCTGCATCATCTGTTCTGCTGTCTTTCTGAAACCCTTCCTTCCTTTATTCATGCTTTCCATGTGGAAGCTTCTCTTACTTGGGTTGGATTTCTATCAATTTTGATGGAACCTGTAGTTCTTCATTACCTGTGGAAACAACTTTAAAGAATACAAGTTGATCTAGTTCATCAGTTTTCTTCTAGAATTCAGTGTCTTTCTGTATATTAAGCTACAATTAGATGTTTATGAATCCACACATGAATAAGATACTTAGGCATTCTCATCCAATGCCCAACTACACACCAGCAAGCCAGGCTTCTCATTCATTTAAATATAGAAAGAAACATGCTTTATTGCATAAGGTGTCAATATATAGTATCTCCAATAGCTAATTCAGTTTTCTCAGTTGCTCTGTAGGTTACTGACAGGAAAACCTGTTTAGTGTTGTTTGTTGTCAGAATTCTAGATAACTTCCTTAAGGACTTTCCCATTGTCTCCTAGGGACTTTCCATTGGTAAAGGATTACCTGATATTTCTTGCTAATCTGCATTCATTAGTCCAATTACTATCATTACCATACCATCAACAAATCTCACAAGGCTGAGCTCTTACAGAGAAGGCTTTAGGAATGCTTTGCCTACAATGCCCTTTCAAATGATCTGTCTCACAAATTCAAAACAATGGGAATTCGATATCTAGGATTATTGGCCTTTGCTTCTCCAATTACAAAGTCATTAGGGTCAATATCAGCAGCAATTCTAATCCATTCATCCATGGGTGCTGATTAAAGTTTTAAAGGTCTAAGAATGTTATTTTTTTACATGCTGCATTTACATTTTCAAAAGCTAAAGTTTTAATTAATGCCCATTTCACCTCTGAATCTGCTAATGCCCTATTTATCGAAGACATTAATCTTTGTGAGAAGTCAGTAAAAGTATGTGGGCTTTGCATAATATTTGTGAATAACATAGACCTTTTCATTTGCTTCAGCCTCTTAAAAATACTAAAGTACATTGTATAATAATAAAGTCATCAAATAGCATCTGATGTCTTAAGTCTTCAAATTATACTTCACCTAACCATTGGTCTTTCACAATATTAACATCGTTAGACCTATTATGATTTCCATAGTCTCAGCTTCTTCCCACCATCATGTCAGCCATTTCAAGTGAGAACCAGCTTCCAGGACAGTTGATGTTAAATCTTTCCAGGCTTAGGGGATAACCTTGTTTTGAGTAGCCCAGGTATTGAACATCTATCTGACAAAGGGTCAGTGCATTCCATAAGTAACTATTGATTTTTTAAAATGTGTAAGGTCCTGTCTTTTAACAGGATTCCAGACTAGTTGTTCATATTGTGAGCTTTTATCCTTTTTTGGCATTTGTGTCATGGTAACTGGGAAAACTTGTTGGGGTGGTTGCCTTTCCTCAACTTCATTAAGAGATGGCAGTATAGGTTCAATTGTCTCTCTATCTTGATCCTGAATTTCATTAGGTACCATACATTCAGAATTAAGCACCTCCTGTTCTCTCACTTCCTCTGTTTTTTTTCCTGTCATAACTAAACAGCTATTTTTTCTTTTTACACAGGTATATTTCCAACCTATTTTGAGAGAAATATATATAAAGCTTGCAATCAAAGTAGGCAGGAGTTTAATCTTGTGCCTTGTTGAGTAGGCTAAACAAACCTACAATGCAACCCAGCTTTGCAACATTTGCAATTTCCTACTGCAGTAGACTGACTCCGCCCAGCCTGCTTTGCAACATAATCCAGCTGAAACAAAGGATGGAGTCTGTAGCCTTTCCCTGTATCAAAGCAATGATGAAAATTAAACTCTGAGCCTTGATCAGAAACTTTGCCTTGACTTCATCCTCCTCTCGCACCCTGCTTTTCATTTCTGGCCCCCCTTTTAGGTAGACGTAGTTCATCCATAGCTGTTGGACAGCTACATACGCTGGTGGTCACAGTTGCAATAAGTACTCTGATAGCTTTTGTACTTTTTCTTTTTTTGTTTTTTGGTTTCTTGTGTTTGTTGGTTTAGTTTGGTTTGGTTTGATTTGGTTTGGTTTGGTTTGGTTTGGGTTTGGTTTGGTTTGGTTTGGTTTGGTTTGGTTTGGTTTAGGTTTGGTTTGGTTTGATCTGGTTTGGTTTGGTTTTTATGACTAAAATGATCTTGACTTTATTAGATCAGAACAAATGAGGTTCCAGCAGAAGATCCATTCCTCACACAGTGAGGTCCTCAGACAGTAAGGGAAGTACAGTAAGAGACACATCTCTCAAGCTCAGATTCTCAGAATCTCACTTCGGCCCTAAAATGCATGTGCTTAATGACATTGTTTTCCCTTTCCATCTTCAGCATCCATTTCTCTTTTATCCTTGGCATGCACTGCATGTCCTTTCCATGAATGAGACCTGTTCCTGTGCTACCCGTCCACCACAGGGCTTGGTATCGCGGATTCTGTGATGGCTTTTTCATGTCACACTTCTATCCCCTCAACTCCTACTCTTGCTCTCAAGAGAGAAGAAATGGAGTTTACTATTTTAATGCCAGAAGAGTCTATCCATATATTAAAATTGTCTTGGAGGTATGCGTGTGATTCACTGTCTCAGGCTTCTGTGTCATTCCTGGCTTTTGGCTTGAGGGTCCTGCTGATTTGGAGTCTCTGGAGTCTCTGAGTATCCAGAAACTTGAAAAACTGATGCTTCCTATGGCGACAGATGACAAGCTAATTTCTCCTCTGAGGATCTCTGTGTGGTGTCTCCTGTCTTCTGTAAGTTTTCTGTCAGATTTCCTCTGCTTTTCTGCAACATTGCTAGGCTTTCTTCTTTTTATTTTTCCCCAATCATACTGGGTGCCAGATATAAAAATAACTTTCATTTTCCAGAAGAAATTGTCTTCTTTTACTATGTTTAGGTATGGGCCTTGAATTCCTGCTCTTTCCAAGACTTTTAGCATGAAAGGATGCTGAATTTTGTCAAATGCTTTTTCAGCATCTAATGAGATGACCATGTGGTTTTTTTCTTTTAGTTTGTTTATGTAGTGGATTACATTGATGGATTTCCGTATATTGAACCATCCCTGCATTCCTGGAATGAAGCCTACTTGATCATGGTGAATGATCGTTTTGATATGCTCTTGGATTCGGTTGGCAAGAATTTTATTTAGTATTTTTGCATCTATATTCATAAGAGAAATTGGCCTGTAGTTCTCTTTCTTTGTTGGATCTTTTTGTGGTTTAGGTATCAGCGTAATTGTGGTTTCGAAGAACGAGTTGGGCAGTGTCCCTTCTGTCTCTATTTTGTGGAATAGTTTGAAGAGTATTGGTGTTAAGTCTTCTTTGAAGGTCTGGTAGAATTCTGCACTAAAACCATCTGGTCCCGTACTTTTTTGGTTGGGAGGCTTTCTATAACCCCTTCTATTTCTTTAAGGGTTATGGGACTGTTTAGCTGGTCTACTTGATGCTGATTTAATTTTGGTATTTGGTATCTGTCTAGGAAATTGTCCATTTCCTCCAGATTCTTCAGTTGTTTTGAGTATAGGCCTTTGTAGTAGGATCTGATGATCTTTTGAATTTCCTCTGTTTCTGTTCTTATATCCCCCTTTTCATTTTTAATTTTGTTAATTTGGATACTATCTCTGTGCCCTTTGGTTAGTCTAGCTAAGGGTTTATCTATCTTGTTGATTTTCTCGAAGAACCAGCTCTTGGTTTGGTTGATTCTTTGTATGGTTCTCTTTGTTTCTATTTGATTGATTTCAGCCCTGAGTTTGATGATTTCTTGTCTTCTACTCCTCCTGGGTGAATTAACTTGTTTTTCTTCCAGGGCTTTAAGGTGTGCCGTTAAGCTGCTAGTGTATGCTCTCTCCAGTTTCTTTTTGGATGCACTTAGAGCTATGAGTTTTCCTCTTAGCACTGCTTTCATTGTGTCACTTGATCTTTGATAAGGGAGCCACAACCATCCAGTGGAAAAAAGATAGCCTTTTCAACAAATGGTGCTGGTTCAACTGGAGGTCAACATGCAGAAGAATGCGAATTGACCCACTCTTATCTCCTTGTACTAAGATCAACTCCAAGTGGATCAAGGACCTCCACATAAAACCAGACACACTGAAACTATTAGAAAAGAAACTTGGGAAGACCCTGGAGGACATGGGCACAGGGGGAAAGTTCCTGAACAGAACACCAATAGCTTATGCTCTAAGATCAAGAATTGACAAATGGGACCTCATAAAATTACAAAGTTTCTGTAAGGCAAAGGACACTGTCAGAAGGACAAAACGGCAACCAACAACGTGGGAAATGATCTTCACCAACCCCACATCCGACAGAGGGCTAATATCCAATATATACAAAGAACTCAAGAAGTTAGACCCCAAAGAACCAAATAACCCTATCAAAAAATGGGGTACAGAGCTAAACAAAGAATTTTCACCAGAAGAAATTCGGATGGCCGAGAAACACCTTAAGAGATGTTCAACATCATTAGTCATCAGGGAAATGCAAATCAAAGCAACCCTGAGATTCCACCTCACTCCAGTCAGAATGGCTAAGATTAAAAACTTGAGAGACAACAAGTGTTGGCGAGGATGTGGAGAAAGAGGAACACTCCTCCACTGTTGGTGGGATTGCAAAATGGTAAAACCACTCTGGAAATCAGTGTGGCGGTTCCTCAGAAAATTGGGCATGCCACTCCCAGAGGACCCTGGCATACCACTCCTGGGCATATACCCAGAGGATTCCCCTGCATACAACAAAGACACATGCTCCACTATGTTTATAGCAGCCTTGTTTATAATAGCCAGAAATTGGAAGGAGCCCAGATATCCCTCAAAGGAGGAATGGATACAGAAAATGTGGTATATTTATACAATGGAGTACTACTCAGCAATTAAAAATAATGAATTCATGCAATTTGTAGGTAAATGGTTAGATCTGGAAACTATCATCCTAAGTGAGCTAACCCAATCACAAAAGAATACACACGAAATGCAATCACTGATAAGTGGATATTAATGAGCCCAGAAGCCCTAAATACTCAAGGCACAATTAGCAAGTCAAATGACTCTCAAGAAGAAAAAAAGGAGAGGACCCTGGGCCTGTAAAGATTGGATCCAGTATTGTAGACCCAGAACAGAGAAATCGTGGGGGGGGGGGGAAAGAGTGGGGAATAGCATGGGGGGGAGAGGAATTATGGGACATATGGTGGGGGGTACCTGGGAAAGGGGAAAGCCTTTGGAATGTAAACAAAGAATATAGAAAATAAAAAAAAATGATAAAAAAAAAAAAAGAAAATAAAAAAAAAAAAGAAAAAAAAAAGAAATTGTCTTCTTGGATGCTTGCTTCCAAATAAGCTTGTTTTTTCAAGTTCTTTCTGAACTCTGGCGAGTTCTGGTTCAACTTAGCTGTTCCGACTCAAAACTCCTCTTCAAGCTGACTGATTTAAGCTGGCATCTCTCTGCTTTTCATTGTACTACTCTGCTTGGCCTCAAACTGACTGTCAATTTGTTCTAGTTTTGCCTGGATTCAACTGCCTTTGCACACAGTGGCTGATCTAACCTTAACTGAGTTCTACTCACTATATTGCCCTGCACTTTAGTACCCTGTCTTTCCTGTCCTTTTGAGAGTAAGTTATATCCTATCTCTGAGTCATTCTGTCAAATCTGTGAGGTTACATTGTCAGCCACTTCTCACTTTTAAACACCATTGCTTCCTTCTCAAACTAACTTTATCTCCATTTGGGGGGATTAAAGTTGTGTGATAAGGGTGTGTCTATATTTCAGCCAGAGGGATTAAAGGTATGACCCCAGCAGGTACACCTACATGTTATTCCTTGCAAGAGCAACCATGTTTTTATAATAAATTCCTCTACATTACTGCAACTTTATATGCTAAGACTGGTTGATATCCATGAGATATGGCTTCCCTTTTTCTGAAGAGAAATGGAAGAGTACTGGATTGGTGTGAGGGGAGGTATGGTAAGGACTTAGAGGAGAGGAGTGAGAGGTAACTGCAGTCTGCAGTCAGGATGTAAAACAAACAAACAAACAAATAGAGGTAAATATAATACTTCCTTCAACTTCAATTTCTCTAAAATTTCTGTATGTAATTTTGCTTAGAGTATATAAAACTATAAAATTTCTACCTTCCCCAATATGTTTCTTGTTATTTAGAATTCATTTTTTATGCTTTTCTCAATTTAATTATGTAGGCCTGTAATTTGCAGCTTCCCCCCATCACTTTGCTGCATAATCTGTCATATAGATACTCCTATAAATTAACACCTTTAATAGACTTAATGTTCATATTATATGTGTTAAGTTTCCCTCTGCATCGCCATAAGCAAGTATTTACTTCATATAATGGGTTTGTCTTTGTAGTCTAAATTAGGTGTGTCAATTTTCCCTCCATTGCTTCATTTCAGCTTGGACACTGGGTTCTGAAGCCTTTTCTTTTCTTTTCTTTTCTTTTCTTTTCTTTTCTTTTCTTTTCTTTTCTTTTCTTTTCTTTTCTTTTCTGTTCTTTTCTGTTCTGTTCTTTTCTGTTCTGTTCTTTTCTTTTTCTTTCTTCCTTTTACTTCTGTTTTTGTTTTTTTGTTTTGTTTTTCTTTTTTTTAATGGATGTATTCTCTATTTACATTTCATTTCCCTTTTTCTGGTTTCCTGCCCCCCAAAGGTCCCCCATGCCCTTTTCCCTCCACGTGTTCCCCCATCCACCCTTTCTCACTTCCTGTTCTGGTATTCCCTTACACTGATGCTTTGAGCCTTTCCAGAATCAGGGCACACTCCTTCCTTCTTGTTGGACATGATTTGGTATGTTGATTGTGTCTTTGGTGTCCCAGGATTCTAGGCTAATATCCACTTATCAGTGAGGGCATACCATGGGTATTCTTTTGAGACTGGGTAACCTCACTTAGTATGATGTTCTCCAGCTCCATCCATTTCTCTAAAAATTTTATGAATTCATTGTTTCTAATGGCTGAGTAGTACTCCATTGTGTATATATACCACATTTTTTGTATCCATTCTTTCATTGAGGGACATCTGGGTTCTTTCCAGTTTCTGGCTATTATAAATAGGGCTGCTATGAACATAGTGGAGCATGTATCCTTATTTCATGCTGAAGAATCTTCTGGGTATATGCCCAGGAGTGGTATGGCTGGGTCCTCTGGAAGTATCGTGTCCAGTTTTCTGAGGAACCACCAGACTGATTTCCAGAGTGGTTGTACCAGCTTGCAGTCCCACCAGCTATGGAGGAGTATTCCTCTTTCTCCACATCCTCTCCAATACCTGATGCCTCCTGAGTTTTTAATCTTAGCTATTCTGACCGGTGTGAGGTGAAATCTCAGGGTTGTTTTGATTCGCATTTCTCTAATGACTAATGATGTTGAACATTTTTTAAGGTGTTTCTCAGCGATCTGAATTTCTACTAGTGAAAAGTCTTTGTTTAGCTCTGCACCCCATTTTTGGATAGGGTTATTTGGTTTTCTGGGGTCTAACTTCTTGAGTTCTTTGTATACATTGGATATTAGCCCTCTATCAGATGTAGGGTTGGTGAAGATCTTTTCCCAATTTGTTGGTTGCAGATTTGTCCTTTTGACAGTGTCTTTTGCCTTGCAGAAACTTTGTAATTTTATAAGGTCCCATTGGTCTATTCTTGATCTTAGAGCATAAGCTATTGGTATTCTGTTCAAGAACTTTTCCCCCAGCCAATGTCCTCAAGGGTCTTCCCCAGTTTCTTTTCCATTATTTTTAGTGTGTCTGGTTTAATGTGGAGGTCCTTGATCCACTTGGAGTTGAGCTTAGTACAAGGAGATAAGTGTGGATTGATTCTTATTCTTCTGCATGTTTACCTCCAGTTGAGCCAGCACCATTTGTTGAAAAGGCTATCTTTTTTCCACTGGATATTTTCAGCTCCTTTGTCAAAGATCAATTGGGCATAGATGTGTGGGTTCAATTCCTGGTCTTCAATCCTATTCCATTGATCCACGTCTCTGTCACTGTACCAGTACCTTGCAGTTTTTAATACTACTGCTCTGTAGTATTGCTTGAGGTCCAGGATATTGATTCCCCCAGAAGATCTTTTACTGTTGATGATAGTTTTAGCTATCCTGGCTTTTTTTTTTTTTTTGATACTTTGGATGAATTTGAGAATTGCTCTTTCTAACTCTATGAAGAACTGACTTGGGATTTTGACGGGGATTGATCTTTCAATCTTTCGGCAAGATTGCCATTTTGACAATATTTATCCTGCGAACACACGAGCATGGAAGATTTTTCAATTTTCTGAGTTCTTCTTCCATTTCCTTCTTCAGAGACCTGAAGTTTTTGTCATACAAATCTTTCACTTGTTTGGTTAGAGTCACACCAAGATACTTCATATTGTCTGTGGCTATTGTGAAGGGTGTCATTTCCCTAATTTCTTTCTCAGCCTGCTTGTCCTTTGAGTATAGGAAGGCTACTGATTTGCTTGAGTTGATTTTATAACCAGCCACTTTGCTGAAGTTGTTTATCAGCTGTAGGAGTTCTCTGGTGGAGCTATTTGGGTCACTTAAATATACTATCATATCATCTGCAAATAGTGATAGTTTGACATCTTCCTTTCCAATTTGTATCCCTTTGACTTCCTCAGGTTGTCAAATTGCTCTACCTAGTACCTCAAGTACTATATTGAAAAGATATGGTGAGAGGGAGAAGCCTTATCTAGTCCCTGATTTTAGTGTGATTGCTTCAAGTTTCTCTCTGTTTACTTTGATGTTGGCTACCCATCTGCTGTAAATTGCTTTGAGTGTTTAGGTATGGGCCTTGAATTCCTGTTCTTTCCAATACTTTTAGCATGAAAGGATGCTGAATTTTTTTCAAATGCTTTTTCAGCATCCAATGAGATGACCATGTGTTTTTGTCATTGAGTTTGTTTATATAGTGGATTACGTTGATGGATTTCTGTATATTGAACCATCCCTGCATCCCTGGAATGAAGCCAACTTGATCATGGTGACTGATCATTTTGATGTGTTCTTGGATTTGGTTGGCAAGAATTTTATTGAGTATTTTTGCATCTATGTTACATAAGGGAGATTGGTCTGAAGTTCTCTTTCTTTGTTGGATCTTTGTGTGGTTTTGGTATCAGGGCAATTGTGACTTCATAGAATGAGTTGGGTAGTGTTCCTTCTGTTTCTATTTTGTGGAATAATTTGAAGAGTATTGGTATTAGGTCTTCTTTGAGGGTCTGATAGAATTCTGCACTAAAACCATCTGGTCCTGTGCTTTTTTTTGGTTGGAAGACCTTCTATGACCCCTTCTATTTCTTTGGGTGTTATGGGACTATTTTGACGATCTATTTGATCCTGACTTAATTTTGGTATTTGGTAACTGTCTAGGAAATTGTCCATTTCCTCCAGATTCTCCAGTTGTGTTGAGTATAGGCTTTTGTAGTAGGATCTGATGATTTTTTGAATTTCCTCAGTTTCTGTTGTTATATGTCCTTTTTCATTTCTAATCTTGTTAATTTGAATACTGTCTCTGTGCCCTTTGGTAAGTCTGGCTAAGGGTTTATCTATCTTGTTTATTTTCTCAAAGAACCAGCTCCTGGTTTTGTTGATTCTTTTTATGGTTCTTTTTGTTTCAACATGATTGATTTCAGCCCTGAGTTTGATGATTTCCTGTCTTCTACTCCTCCTGGGTGAAATAGCTTCTTTTTGTTCCAGAGCTTTCAGGTGTGCCGTTAAGTTGCTAGTATATGTTCTATCCTGTTTCTTTTTGGAGGCACTCAGGGCTGAGTTTTCCTCTTAGCACTGCTTTCTTTATGTTCCATAGATTTGGGTATGTTGTGCCTTCATTTTCATTAAATTCTAGAAAGTCTTTGATTTCTTTCGTTATTTTTTCCTTGACTAGGGTATCCTTGAGTAGAATATTGTCCAGCCTCCATGTGTATGAGGATTTTCTGTTGTTTTTGTTGTTATTGAAGACCACTCTTACTCCATGGTGATCATATAGGAGGCATGAGATTAGTTAGATCTTCTTATATTTGTTGAGGTCTGATTTGTGAGCAATTGCATGGTCAATTTTGGAGAAGGTACCATGAGGTGGTGAGAAAAAGGTATAGTCTTTTGCTTTAGGATGAAATGTTCTATATATACCTGTTGAATCCAATTGGTCCAAAGTTTTGATGAGTTTCCCTGTGTCCCTGTTTAGTTTCTGTTTTCCTGATTGGTCCATTGAGGATAGTGGAGTGTTGAGGTCCCCCACAATTATTGTGTTAGGTGCAATGTATGCTTTGAGCTTTAGTAAATTTTCTTTAACGAATGAGAGTGCCCTTGCATTTGGAGCATAGATGTTTAGAATTGTGAGTTCTTCTTGGTGGATTTTTCTTTTGACCAGCAAGAAGTGACCTTCTGTATCTCTTTTGATGACTTTAAGTTGAAAGTCAATTTTATCTGATATTAAAATGGCTATTCCAGCTCGCTTCCTGTGACCATTTGCTTGTATAATTGTCTTCCAGCCTTTTACTCTAAGGTAGTGTTTTTCTTTGACCTTGAGGTGTGTTTCCTGTATGTAGCAAAATGTAAGGTCCTGTTTCCGTATCCAGTCCGTTAGTCTATGTCTTTTTATTGGGGAATTGAGACCATTGATGTTAAGAGGTATTAAAGAATAGTGATTATTTCTTCCTGACATTTTTAATGTTATTTTTGTTTTTGAGTGCTTATCTTCTTTTGAGTTTGATGGAAGAAGGTTACTATCTTGCTTTTTCCAGGGTATAGTTTCCCTCTTTGTATTGGAGTTTTCCTCCTGTTATCCTTTGTATGGCTAGGTTAGTGGAAAGATATTGTGTAAATTTTGTCTTGTCATGGAATATGTTGATTTTTCCATCTATGTTGATTCAGAGTTTTGCTGGGTATAGTAGTCTTGGCTGACATTTGTGTTCTCTTAGGGTCTACATGAGATCTGCCTAGGATCTTCTAGCTTTCATGGTCTCTGGTGAGAAGTCTGGTGTGATTCTGATAGGTCTTCCTTTATATGTTACTTGGCCTTTTTCTCTTACTGCCTTTAATATTCTTTCTTTGTTTAGTACGTTTGGGGTTTTGATTATTATGTGATGAGAGGTATTTCTGTTTTGGTCCAATCTGTTTGGAGTTCTTTAAGCTTCTTGTATATTCATGGGCATCTTTCTCTTTAGGGTAGGGAAGTTTTCCTCCATAAATTTGTTGAAGATATTTGCTGGCCCTTTAAATTTTAGATCCTCACTCTCATCTATTCCTATAATCCTTAGGTTTGGTCTTTTCATTGTGTCCTGGATTTTCTGGATGTTTTGGGTTACAATCCTTTTGCATTTTGCATTTTCTTTGACTGTGGAGTCAATGGTTCCTATGGTATCTTCAGCATCTGAGATTCTTACTTATATCTCTTTTATTCTGTTGTTGATGTTTGCATCTATGACCCCTGATTTATTCCCAAGGTTTTCTATCTCCAAAGTTGTCTCCCTTTGTGATTTCTTAGTTGTTTCTACCTCTGTGTTTCTATCTTGAATGTTTTTACTCAGTTCCTTCACTTGTTTGTTTTTGTTTTCTTGCAATTCTTTAAGAGATTTTTGTGTTTCCTCTTACATGACTTCTGCCTGTTGACTCAATTTCTCTTGTATTTCTTTAAGTGATTTTTTTTTCATTTCCTCTTTGTTGGCTTCTGTCTGGTGACCCATATTCTTCTAGAATTCTTTAAGTGATTTTCGTGTTTCCATTGTAAGGGCTTCTAACCTATTCATGTTCCACTGCACTTCTTTAAGAGATTTGTTTATGTCTTTTTTTGTGTTCCTCCAGCAGCATCAGGACCAGTGCTTTTAAATCTAGCTCTTGCTTTTCTGGTGTGTTCTTGCTGTGGTTGGAGAATTGGGTTCAGATGTTGCCATATTGCCTTGATTTCTGTTAGTAATCTTCCTACATTTGCCTTTTGCCATCTGTTTATCTCTGGATTTAGTTGGTCTTGTTACTGGTTGGTATTTGAAGCTCCTGTGAGCCTGGGGTTTAGAGCTTCTGTCATAGAGGGCGTCTGTTCTCCTGAGGTGGAGACCTGAAGGTTTCTGCTACTAGGCTCTTAAATAACCTCCTCAGCTCTGGATGAGCCTAGATGTTGGCGCTCCCAGTCCACAGAGCTCTGTCTGGTTAGCTGTCTGTGGTGCTGTGAGGCAAGATGTCGCCCTCTGGCTGTACTCCAGGCACAGACCCCCGAGCAAGTTGGTGCCTGCCCAGGTCGGCGCAGAGACCACCTACCTAGCTGATCTGGCTGTGGGTACACCCTTGAGCTGTATGTGCACAGACCTCCTGCTGCCACCACCAGCTGCTCTAGCTCTGGGTGCTGGCAAGGGTCAGACAGGGTAGTCGATAAGAGTCTGTCCACGGGCCTGGCTTGAGCTGCCAGCTGCCCGCAGTGCCCAGAGGAAAGATGGCGCCTTCCTCTGCAAGCCGATTGGGCTGGACCCCAGCTTGCCACTGAGCTGCTCTAGCTCTGGGTGCCGGCAAGGCCTGATGGGGTATTCCTTTTACTTCTTTACCTCTAAATATGTTTTCAATAATTTTATACATGAAACTATATTTACATCATTTCTACTCCTGCCTGAACTGCATCCAATACTTGCTGTGGCCCTTCATGTCTCTCAAATTCATGGCCCATTTACAGTAACATGTATTTTGACCTGGCCATTTGAAACTGAGTAACATATTAGAAGAATCTTCCATAGAGAATAGTGAAGAGTGACTCAGAAGTTACTGATTGCTTGAACTCTTCTTCAAGGGGGAAGGAACAGTACTTGTGACATTTCCCCCATACATGTTGGTATATCAACTGATAAATTGTTTTGGCAACCATATTGCTGAGATTTCATGGGAACAGGATCCCAGTCTTGTCTAATTGATGCTATATAGCAGCAGGCATCTTAGACTTCCTGCCCCCCTTGAACAATGTTCCATGAGCCATAGGCGTTGAAGTTGAGTTGTAGGTACACCAAGTGAAGTTAGACACCCCTCAATCACTTTTGTAGTTTCGTGTATCTTTTCTGTAGCCTCTACTCACTGCAGACAACCAAACAAATAAGTCTATTAGATGAGAAGATAGTTACACTTTCAAGTATGAATAGTATATAAACTGTGCAACCTCTGTTGACTTCCTTTCTTCTTAAACATGTGTTGACCTTATTCTTACCACATATATGTTGTATATTTATCCCATTTCATTACTATTGAATACTTAGTTATTTTCTTTTAGCCACATGCTTGCAAACTCGGATCCTGTCAGATAAAACTGGTAGCTCTGAAGGCCTGGTTTCTAGAAAACCTGAAATTTGTTTTGATTTCTGTAATAATGGCAAGGTGTTACATTCTATGTCCTCGATAATTGCCAAAGAATCACTTGTACATTCCCAATAAGTTATAATTGGATAAAAGAATGAACATATTAAATAGGAGTATCTGTCATAAAATAGAAGGTTATTAACTTCCTGCTATAAATTACTTTATCGGTTTATTGTGTAATTCAAACTTCACACTTCAGTTATAGAGAATTATTAGGAATATGTAAAGATGCATATATTGGCTTAGAAATGTCACATTGTTAAATTCACACATGTTTTATTAGTCCTGGAAAGTCTCATAGCTGAGCTAATATTGGAGAAGAAATATATAAACCACACATGGGGAAGCACAACAGCTGCCAGTAGAAATGTATATTCTCTCATAGAAGGGAAGAGATATTTGCGATCAGGGTACAGTGATGCTTAGGCTGCTCCATCCCTTTTCTGTGGCAGCCCAATTCAGAACTCACTAATCATAAGGGTGAGGAAAGGGTCAAGCCCCAGATATTTTTCTAAATATTTGTATGAAACATTAAGATTTCTATCATGTTTGCCTATGTAGTAACACCTTAACTTAGCTGCCAAAAATCTTTGCAATTTTTCCTCTTTCTCAGGTTCTATTACTAATATTTTTCTTACCAGCTATTTTTGAAGTATACTCCTGATTAAATTCTACTGTTTATAGAGGTGGTGATGTGACACAGTTGAATTCTGCTGATTTTAGATTATTTGTTGAGGTACTTTCAATATTGTATTAAATACTCTGATATTCTTTTATATTATCCCTTTTAAATACTACATGAAAGAAAGTTAATTTGATGTAAGTTTTGTATTTAATACTTAAATACATAGTATAGTTTTATAATTCTGTTAATGCCTTCATTATTATGCATGAGTCATGTTAAAAAATCAGGTACATTTTAAGCCAACTAAAACTAAAGTTTATAATTATCTATTATTTAAACTCTTCTTTTGTCTTCTTGTATTTGATGATATTTTTTTTTGTTTCTTTCGAGACAGGGTTTCTCTGTGTAGCTCTGGCTGTCCTGGAACTCACTTTGTAGACCAGGCTGGCCTTGAACTCAGAAATCCACCTGCCTCTGCCTCCCAAGTGCTGGGATTAAAGGCGTGTGCCACCACTGCCCGGCGATATTTAAATTTTTATTAAACTATAGTTTATAGAAACCATCTCACTGTCTTGAAAAACCAACAAAAGAAAAAAGAAAAGAAAAAGAAAAGGAAGAAAGAAAGAAAGAAAGAAAGAAAGAAAGAAAAAGAGGAATCTTTCTGAACAGTCTCCAAAGTATAAAACTGTGAATGAAAAGTGATTGAAAGTATAATACAAGGTTTCTGTAAGTCTTGATATAATATGCAGTATCCATACATTTCCATGTGATATAATTTCAAATACCACTATCTACATACTCATACTAGTAGCTTATGGTTTTTCTGTAAACAGCAAAGATATTCATATTACTATATACCAGAACTTAGGTTTTGACACCTAAATATATCACACTCTTTGCTCTCAAATAAGTAATGTTAACATATAGCTCACTACCTTTCCATAGTATGATTCAAAATTAAGTATAAACCTTTGGGCATTGACAGTAATAAAAGCATTTTTGAAGCGGAGAGAAGGAAGGCAAAATCTTCAAAACTTAAGTATATAATTATATTTTGTTTTAAAATTAAATGAACTTGTAAATTCTTCTCCAATGTTGATTGGTAGATGATAGGTATAGTTACATAAAGATAGGTACATAGATAAGAAAACCCTACATATATGAATAATTAGAAACCAAAATGATACACAATTAACTTGTTATATAATATTTAAAGGCACATTCATTGAACTATTTTTGCCATCAATTTTCAGTGCCTGTTATTTTTTTATATATGAATGTATATATCATTGTTTATTCTTCTTTTACCACAAAATATTTACAGAAAAGGCACATTGATGAACCAATCACAAATCAGCTCTTCTATTGAAGATAGTATGGAAGATGACTGGTTTCTGTGTATCCTAGCCCATGTACTAGAAGATTCTGTATCTAGCATGTTAAATAAAGACACATCTTTATCAGGAAAGTATAATTTGACTTGGTCAGCAGTTTTCAGGCTTCTCTATGTTTTGACCATTTCTCCACTAGGGAATCTGCTCAATGAATGTTGAGGCCAATGTTCAGGAAACCTTCCTTCTAGGGACACGTTCACTCAGACCTGGAATTAGTGGTGCCATAATTTCTTGTTTGTGGCACTCGGGTTTTGCCTTTAACACAGATCGAAAATATGACAAAGAACCCCAGGCTCAAAAAACAAGAGAAATGTAAACAGTTTTCCATTGTAACAAAGTTTTCTCAATATATGGTTTAAAATAGTCTATTCATTTTTAACCCAGAACATTTTAAAAATAAGTGAAAAGTAAAAATTCATTTTAATATTCAGACTAGTTCTGACAAGAACTTATTTTGCAAATTATTGGTCAGAACATTGGAGTGAAGACCTAGCACACTGGATTTTAAGCACCCAATGGTGAATTATGCACAATGATGACAAAACAAACTCTAATGTATAAAAGCCCAAATAAGTTTATACTAAGCATTCTGTAACTCAGCAATATTGAAATTAACTGAGACATCATACGTGAGAAAAAAGTTCAACCTAATTTTTCCATTATATTTTTTAAATATATGATATGCAAATATAATACAGCAAATGCCGTGTGAAACAATGCTGCTCAGGTTATCTATAAAATAAAAACCCTCATTATTGTGCTCTATAGTAAAGTAAGTGGGACAAAAGGATGAGTTGCAGCTCAACCCTAAAATAGAATAACTCATATGGGAAATTTAAATAGATAAGCTGGAAAAAATTCATATGAGCACTTTTAGACATTGGACAAAGGGAAGAAAAGCCATGACCTGTGAGAGAACAGAAGAGCTGTGAATTGCCACCTGCCCTGGCTATGACCTTCCAGGTCATTTCTTGACCAAAGTAGGAATTAAAACATAGTATAAGAGTCTTCTGTACCATGACACAAGCTGTGCATGCTGAAGCACATTAATTAGTTTTTCAAACTGATAGAAAAGTTTTATATGTCTCTGTGTGTGTGTGTGTATGTATATGTATATATATATATATATATATATATATATATATATATGCAGAAAGAGCTCTCCTGAAGTTCCCATGTGTCCATACCTAACTACAATACAGGCAAAGCACAAAGATTTTCAATACGAAGCATTAACCATTGTCCAAGATTTAAAAGCAATCATCCAAGCTCTCAAGGAGCCGGAAAAGTACAAAGTTCATACCAGCCATAGTCAAGAGACTTTGCTGAAAGCTTGGACAATTCAGTTAGTGCCAATAAAAGAGTCATGTTTATAATAAGACTCTGATAACCCCAGAGTAAAAACTACATTAGGACTACCTTAAAGGGCACTCAAACATAATCCTCAAGAGCACAAGATGCATCTGTAAGTAACTTAGGAAGACAAATGTGAACATTTTTTAAAATTAAAATATCCAAACACTTACTAATCTATTACCCCTCATATCCTCAGAAACAAGGAATAATCATCGTTGATAATTAAAGAGACAACAAACTATATCACTTTTGTGAATGTATTTAAAACAAATAAGTTAGCAAATCACAAAGATAATTTAATCAGGTGGTAGGAGCATCAAATGAAACAGTATAAATATATGTAAAAGTCAATGTAAAATATAAGCACATATACACAAAAAAGAGACAGAAGATAGAAAGGTAAATTTAAAACATGTTGCATGTAAAACTAAAATCATTCTAACTGAACAAAAAAGCAGAAGAGAAAATTTCTGAGAGAAATAAATTTAAGTATAGAAATAAAATATATTTGAACTGAAGCTATGTGGGAAAAATTAAAAGCAGTTACTCAGGGATATATGGGACATTATCAAATAGAAAAGCATACCTGCCATTGTCTTTCCAGACTGAAAGGCATGGGTACAATAAATATTTGAAATTTTACTAGCTAATTATTTTCTAAACTTACATTTTACCTTTTGCTTGAGATACCTGGTAAATGGATAAATGTGTATAATATGCAAAGTGACATCAGCGTCACTACTAACTGGATGACAGAAAAATATCTAAAATATTTGCAGTTCTACAACATAAGACAAAAAATTAATATCTATTTGAGCTGGTCAAAATTAAAAAAAATTAAAACCGTTAAAGGACTTGCAAGTCACAGAACCATGGGGATGAATAAGACTCTGCTCTCTATTGAAAAGTCACAAAAGCAATTACAGCATATCACCATTCTGCCTAGTTTTTGTGTTTTACAATGATCCACCACCAAAAAGATTCAAGATTCTTATAATAGTGGTTGATAACATTGGAAAATCAATGAAATACAAAGTGAGCACACACATATACTCAAACACATATGCAGACATACAACACATACACACATATACAAATACATACACACAATAACATATGCACACATATGCTCATATACATATATATATACACATACAGATATCACACACATATACCTATATATACACATACCTACCCCATGTACACATATGTACACATGCACATGTACACATGCAAAAATCCCATGAGGCTAGAAAGGAACACAGTATTCACAAAGATAAATCCCTTACTGACAGTGTTGCTTAAAAGACTTCCTTAACAACAAAAACCTCAGCAATGTGAACAAGAAAGAAGCAGTGATCCTGTCGGGTTAGAAATACAGATATATATATGTGTGTGTGTGTGTGTGTGTGTGTGTGTGTGTGTGTATCCAAACAAATATAAGACAGAATGAAAGAGTAAGAAAGAAAAGAAATAATTAAGAGAGATGCAGAAAGGGCAATAGTAATTAAAAATGTATTGCAATTAAGAGGCAGATTGACTGTAAGAGAGGCTGAGGAGGATTGGGGTAAACAGTGTGTTCTGAATGAGGCAGGAAGGTTGCATTCAGGAAATTACCAGCTGTGGATAGCTGTGCAAGATCAATTCAGCCAATGTTCTATCAGACTGGGAAGGCACTCATGAAGTCCCCACCCCAAACTGAGTAACTATGGTCAATGGGTGGTTTCTATAATGAGTTGTTTTAGTTTAAAAGCATGGCTCCTCATATGTACCGCATGGTCCAGTGGAGGACAGCACATCACAAAGTATATTAACAGCACAAGTTATGGTTAATGGGTTGTTAGATTAAAGAAAAAGAAAAAGAAACAAAGTTTACATTGGAGGGATATAGGAGTGGGGGCATGCCTGGAAAGAGCTAAGAGAAAGAATTTGGAGTGAATGTGGTCAAAATATACTGTATGAAATTCTAAAAAGTTAATAAACATTTTTTAACTAACCTACATCTTATTGAAATCATTGAGCAATTTGATAAAATAAAAGACTCTTAAATAGAAAGAATCCAGATTAACAATTTTAGAGTTTAAGATTTTTTTTTATTTTTTATTTTCTATATTCTTTGTTTACATTCCAAAAGCTTTCCCCTTTCCCAGTTTCCCCCCTTACCATATGTCCCATAAGTCCTCTTCCCCCTGCCCATTACCTAATCACCCCCCAACCCTTTCTCTGTTCTGGTACTCTCCTACAAAACTGGAACCAGTCTTTTCAGAACCAGTGTCCTCTCCTTCCTTCTTCTTGGGAATCTTTTGATTTGCTAATTGTGCCTTGAGTATTTAGAGCTTCTGGGCTCTTTAATATCCACTTATCAGTGATTGAATTTCATATCTATTCTTTTGTGTTTGGGTTAATTCACTTAAGATGATGTTTTCCAGATCCAACCATTTGCCTACAAATTGCATGAATTCATTACTTTTAATTGCTGAGTAGTATTCCATTTTGTAGATATACCGCATGTTCTGTATCCATTCCTCCTTTGAGGGACATCTGGGCTCCTTCCAACTTCTGGCTATTATAAATAAGGCTGCTATGAACATTGTGGAGCATGTGTCTTTATTGCATGGTGGGGAATACTCTGGGTATATGCCCAGGAATGGCAAACAGGGTTCTCTGGAAGTGTCATGCCCAATTTTCTGAGGAACCTCCAGACTGATTTCCAGAGCGGTTGTACCATCTTGCAATCTCACCAACAGTGGAGGAGTGTTCCACTTTCTCCATATCCTTGCCAGCACTTGTTGTCTCTTGAGTTTTTAATCTTAGCCATTCTTACTGGTGTGAGGTGGAATCTCAGGGTTGTTTTGATTTGCATTTCCCTGATGACTAATCATGTTGAACATCTCTGAAGGTGCTTCTCAGCCATCTGAATTTCTTCTGGTGAAAATTCTTTGTTTAGCTCTGTACCCCATTTTTTTATTTAATTTTTATTTTCTATATTCTATGTTTACATTCCAAAGGCTTTCCCCTTTCCCAGTTCCCCCCCCCACCATATGTCCCATAATTCCTCTCCCCCCCAACTATTCCCCAATCATCCCCCCCCACACACACACGATTTCTCTGTTCTGGGTCTACAAAACTGGATCCAATCTTTACAGGTCCAGGGTCCTCTCCTTTCTTCTTGGGAGTCATTTGACTTGCTAATTGTGCCTTGAGTATTTAGGGCTTCTGGGCTCATTAATATCCACTTATCAGTGATTGCATTTCATGTGTATTCTTTTGTGGTTGGGTTAGCTCACTTAGGATGATATTTTCCAGATCTAACCATTTACCTACAAATTGCATGAGTTCATTATATTTAATTGCTGAGTAGTACTCCATTGTATAAATATACCACATTTTCTGTATCCATTCCTCTTTTGAGGGATATCTGGGTTCCTTCCCATTTCTGGCTATTATAAACATACTGGAGCATGTGTCTTTATTGTATGCAGGGGAATCCTCTGGGTATATGCCCAGGAGTGGTATGCCAGGGTCCTGGAAGTGTCTGTACCCCATTTTTAATAGGGTTATTTGGTTCTTTGGGGTTTATCTTCTTGAGTTCTTTGTATATATTGGATATTAGCCTCTGTCGGATATGGGGTTGGTGAAGATATTTTCCCAATTTGTTGTTTGCCGTTTTGTCCTTCTGACACTGTGTATGTCTGTGTGTGGTTTGTGCACATATTAGTGCAGGTGCCTGTGGAGTCCAGAAGAGGGTGTCAGATGCCCTGGCGCTGAAGGTACAGGTGGTTCTGAGCTTCATGATGTGGGGACTAGAAACTGAAGCCATGTCTTCTTCGGCATGCTTAGTCACCTCTGCACTGAGCCATATTGGCAACCCCTGTAGAACAAATAGTTTCTAAAAACAAGAAAAAAATAAAGAATTTATATATTTCAAACAGAAATTTTCCTCTCTGAGTAATAATCACTAAGACAACATAATGCCAGGACACATACAAAGAAAGAATTATGGGCAAGATTAGGGACACCAGACATATTGACTCTCACATACATGTTTAACAGAGACTTGACAAGGACATCGAAGCAGCAATGGGAAAATATTTATTTTTACAGTAAGTTGTGCTGGAAAATACATGTTCAAATGGAGTGAGTCAGTAACTTACCCTTTATTATCAAAGCATAAGGGAAATTAACTATAAATGTTTGTAATTACTAAAAGCAAGAGTACATAAAATTCTACAAAAATATCTGTCAGAAAATGTGCACATTTGGACCACATGAATATTTATTAGGTAGGAATAATTATGAAATATTAAATTAGTTTTTAAGTATATTGGAGTTTACCATGCAAAAAATCTTTTAGGATTTATGTATCTCAAAATAAAATATAAGCTATAGCCTTGAATAAAAAAAATATTTGCAAGTAACTTTTAGGCAACATGCCCATTAAAAGTGAACAAAGGTTTTAATTAGATATTTTCTAAGCAATAATATGAGAATATTGCCTAAATATTTTAAAATGTGTTTTCTATCTTCCTTTACTTAAGAAATACAAGGCTGTAGAATATCTATTCACACTATGAGCCCTGATATTGTGTTATTTACTTAAATAACCTGTTTCTATTTGTGGTGTGGTTCAGAACTTAGCATACACTTTTAATCCCTTTGGCTGGAATACAGATACACTCCTGGTATACAACTTTAATCTCAAATAGTGAAGGTAAAGTTAGTGTGTAGAAGGAAGCACTCATGTTTAAAGGTCTAATTGAGTGGCAGACAAATAAGAGAAAGATTTAGAGAATAGGTGTGCCTAACTCTCCCACAAAGAGGGAGTAAAGGGAAGCGACTTAAGGGAGAGCAGTGCAGAAAGCAGAAGGCAGTCTTATTGGGAGAGATTTACAGAAACAGGTTGCAGAAGAAGCTAGACACAAGTGAAGGCAGAACAAACCAGAGGATGAATGGGAGCCCAAATATTAGAATTACATATTGCCAAAGTTAGCATGAGGCCAACCATAACAATTCAGGAAAAGCTTTTGAGTCAGAACAGCTGAGTTGGCCTGCCAGCCAGGGTTCAGAAAGAGGTGTAAAGGGTGACCTTATTCATCCATAAGTCACTGAGGCTAAAAACATCCTTTGCATATATAAGTTTGTATGAGAGCTAGAAGCTTCCAGGATGAAGCCTAGGTTAGCAGACACAAAGCAAGCCTCAGGGATGACAATTATTTAAGGCAAATAAAAGTTAAATTTGCACAAGGTAAAATGCAAAAGTTACTCATTAGAATCAATACTATAAAAAAATAAAGAACAAACAGCATTTGGTGGGCATGGAGATGGGTTGGAGAGGGAAGGTCTGGATGGAGTAGGGAGAGTGAATATGGTTAAAGCTCATTGCATGTAACCTTAAAGAACTCCTAGTGTTGTCAGATAAATTTCAGATAAATTCTGAAGGGACTTTAGCAGTCATTCAGAGGTTTTGAGCACTTGTACTCTTATATGGAACCTATATTTGTTTCCCAGCAGCCACATAGTGGCTTATAACTGTTTAAATCTGGTTTCAAGAAATTTGATTCCATCTTCTGTCCTCTGCTTATACCAGGTATGCACATAATGCAAATACATAAGGCAGCATATACATACAATATGATGAATACATATAGATATAAATATAAATAAAAGTAAATTCAGTGTGTAACTGCATACACTATTATTGGGTTTAGCCATATATATATATATATATATATATATATATATATATATATACATACATATATGTATGTATATATATATATATATCAACAAAGATATTGTTCCATGAATGTTTACAGCAAGTTTGTTTCATAACTGCAAAACCCAGTAAAATTATTTCCAACTACCTAGAAAATAAACTATAATACAGGCATGCTTCCATTGTCAGTACTTCTCACTAACACAAATGGAAGAATTGCTAATCCATATTACGGCATGAGTGAATAAACTTGTACAGTGCTGAAGGACAACCCAGTCTGCCCTGATTATCAAGCAAAATGCTTAGAAAAAGACAATAAAACGCTCAACTTACACTGGCTAGTGAAAGAATGGGCTAGTGCAAAGGCATGTATCTAGGGAAAACTTCTAGAATAAAAGTTAAGTAAGTAAATGTGTTGCCATTGTATGTTTTCACAGATTATAGAAAATGTTAGACTTCTGTTTTTATTTTCCTTTATTTAAACACTTTGCGTATTCTAGTAGCCAAATATCCACTTTGCAAGGAATGGGCAATTGTATTTCCTCACAGTGCATATCAGAAAATGTGATTACATGTAGCTCAGACTTTATTGTAACCATTAAATTTGTTTAATTCTTAAAAGTCTTTAAAATTTGATGTGAATACAGATTTCTAAGAGTGTTATCCAAAGGAATGACTCATACTAAATGCTAAAATTACAAATTAAAAATTATAGCAATATTTGTGATAAAAAGATTCTGTAGTACATGCCATATCATAATCCACATGCTATATATTATCTATATCACATGGTGTATCATATATTATGAGCATGTGATTAAAACCTACAATGAAACTAAAGAGCCAAAAAGACAGGGCAGGGATTATAAGGAAAAGGGTTTAGGTCAAGTAGATGGAAGATAAAATAGGGCAGTGGGGAGAATATGATCAAAACACATCTCTCTCTCTCTCTCTCTCTCTCTCTCTCTCTCTCTCTCTCTCTCACACACACACACACACACACACACACACACATATACACACACACACAATTTGAAAATAGGATAAAAGCATTTTAAAATAAAAGAAGTAATAAAACATTTCTAATATCATAATATGCCAAAGAAAAAGTAATTTAGTCACAGAAAAAGACATCCACATATGGTCATGGTAAAGCTTTAATCCAAGCACTGAGGAAGCAGAGACCAGCACATCTCTGTGTTACCAGGCATTGGCAAGCCTGGTCTACATGGCAAAGTCTACATTTTCATACCCTGTCTAAATCAATAAAAATAAAAGAAACCATTTGAAAAACCCCCTTAAAAAGGAGTTATGCAAGTATTATGTAAATATGTGGAGACAATAATCCTCAGTAAAAATATAGAAAAATGGCATATATCAAATTAATATCCATCATTTCTTATTTATTAGAACAGTGAAAATTCAAATGCTAAAAAATTCTGTATAGATTGACATATAAAGCAAATACAAAATGCATTATTTGTGAGGAAAAACATATCATTTAGTGATTATCAAAGCAACTCCTTATATTTTATTTTGATTAACTAACTTAAAAGTAGTTTTATTAAATGATACAATAATTTAATGTCTATTTTTAACAAAAAGAAAAAAAGCATAAAACTGTGACCATCTTAATATACGAAATCCACATTAGCTTAAGTCACAATCCAAATGACTAATGAGAAGTGATATAGAAATCAAATCAAACACGAGCAAATTCAACAGTAGCAGAAAATCACAGTGAACACATGAAACACTGTTAATAACTCACAAAACATTGGCAAACAAAACAGCGGACATGAAATGTTAGATTTTATGTGTCTACATTCATGCACCATTTGTTGAAAAGGCTATCTTTTTTTCCACTGGATGATTGTAGCTCCTTTATCAAAGATCAAGTGACCATAAGTCTGTGGGTTCATTTCTGGGTCTTCAATCCTATTCCATTGATCTACTTGCCTGTTGCTGTACCAATACCATGAAGATCCAACAAAGAAAGAGAACTACAGGCCAATTCCCCTTATGAACATCGATGCAAAAATACTCAATAAAATTCTTGCCAACTGAATCCAAGAACACATCAAAACAATCATTCACCATGATCAAGTTGGCTTCATCCCAGGGATGTAGGGATGGTTCAATATACGGAAATCCATCAAAGTAATCCACTACATAAACAAACTCAAAGAAAAAAACCACATGGTCATCTCATTGGATGCTGAAAAAGCATTTGACAAAATTCAGCATCCTTTCATGCTAAAAGTCTTGGAAAGAACAGGAATTCAAGGCTCATACCTAAACACAGAAAAAGCAATTTACAGCAGACCAATAGCCAACATCAAGGTAAACGAAGAGAAACTTGAAGCAATCCCACTAAAATCAGGGACTAGACAAGGCTGCCCCCACTCACCATGCAGAAGTTTGGGAGAGCCAACTGTCTGCAGTGGAACCCATAGAAGGAAAGCGAGGGGGAAGGGAGGAATAGAGAGAGGAGAGAAAAAGGAATAGTGAAGGAGAGAGAGAAAGGGGGAGAGGAGAGAGAGAATAGGGAATGACATGGAATTCATTTAAAAGGAAGTGAGGCACTTAGACATTTTATCAAAGTAAGTCCTCTGCTCTTGTGTATTGACTAGTTGATTCTTTGCGTTTTCACAACTGAAACTTTTAAAACAAACGATGCCCTGTTCATTAAACTTATAACTGGTGGACATTCTTCCAAAATGTTATAGTTAGTCGCATATAAGTTTAGCCTTTTTATGGCACATTATATTTTCATCTTTTTGTTATACTCAATCCATGGATTTATGTTTTAGTTGTGACAAGCTACATCAGCAACTCCTGGCCAGATACCTTTTTTACAGTATTGACCTTTTTGCTGATGGAAAAAAAAAAGAGTAAACTTTTATTTTACTTTGCAACACACTGTTAATTAGAGGTGCACAGTGCCTGGTCTCATTATGAGTTCTGAAATCAATCATGGAAAAGCAATAAAAGTTAAGACGACTCTTCAAAATAGCTCAAATAAACCTACACTCTAAATTGAACATGCAATTGAGTGACCTCTTTCGTGCTCTCTGCAAACACCTCTTTTTGACCATATTTCATGGAGGCATAACTGTGGCTTATTTGAACTTTTTACCTTTTCTTTCTCTTATTTTTATTTTTTGAGCCTTTCTAGATGGTCTATTTACTTCTCTAGAATGTAAGTTAATAAAATGTAGGAAGCTGTATTGTGAAAGGCATCACAGTGGCACACACCACAAGCCACAGCTATATCCTACTTCTTCTAAAAATAAAGTATGGGACTGATACCGTCTACATACACTAATGGAGGAAGAAAACAATGAGTTTGCACATGAAATAGAAAGCAATTGATTTAAACAATGAATGAGGGTTAGCAAGATAGCTCAGTAGCTTAAAGTGGGAGAACATGAGTTCACTCCTCAGAGCGAGCTGTGAAAAGCAAGGCATTGTAGCATAGGCTATATCCCCAGTTCTGTGGAGGGAGAACTAGGCAGATGAGCCACCCTAGCCTACTTGGTAAAATTTCATGCCAATGAGATGTGCTATCACTTAAACAAATGAAACCTTTTTGTGTGGTATCAAAGGAAGAAAATCAAAGGTTGTCCTCTGACCTACACAGTGAGAAAACTCCTACAAATTCAATGAATGAAGTCCCAGGTCCTCAATAATTGATAATTCATTGGTTACCTCTATATAGCTAATTTTTTCCACTGCAGTCTACGTGATAATACTTAGATTTATCTCTGATATTCCATCGGGATTCCAACTCTTATGATCTCCACCCAAATAATTCAGATGAGACACAAAACAGACAAGCATAGTCTATAAACAGGTTTCATTTTACACCATCATTTTTATACCAAGCTTGTTTTTGCTCTAGTGAGCATTCAGTGCAGAGACCAGCAACTGTTAAAAATGCAGACAATGAGACTAGAGTATTTGCAGCTATAAACAGCACATTCTACATGACACACACCTTTCCCAAGGCTCAGAGATCATCATAGAAGAGTGGCCAGAAAGACTGTAAGGAAAAGAAGTGTCGGAATACAGTGAAACAGTGTTGTTCAGATATGAGTAGGCAGTCAAACACATGAACTCTCAGTGGCTGTGAACAAATTCATGCACAGAACTTGCCAAACAAAACTCCATCATGAATGGGACAGGACACATGAAGCCACACCACTAGCTGAGGAGCTATTGGCAGTGGATGACTGATAGAGAAGAAGGGGTCAGTCTTTGGTTTTGTTGTGGTGGTGGTGATGCGTTTTGCTTTTGTTTTTATTTCTGTTTGATTTTACTCAAGTGTATGACAGGTTGCCTGATCTAAGCCAACCCCAGTTCCTGAATAATGACATCCAGTCTTATTTTTATTAATTAACACCTAGTCCTTACGCTAGGCTAATTCCCAGCTAGCTCCTAATTCAAACATCTCATTTATACTTCTCTAAAATTCTGCCACATGGCTGCTTACCTCTTCTCATTTTCATTCTCCTGACTTCCTCTCCCTCCTGGTGGTGAATCTCCAGCCCCCCACTCTTGCCCAAAGTTCTTCTTTCTGCAAGATTTTCCACCTTACTACCCCATCTTTTGCTATTAGGCGATTGTCTTTTTTATTTTAACCATTCATAAGGTGCCTTAGGAGAGTGAGAAATAACAGAAACATGTTTTTCATACAGTGAACACGTCGCTCCAACAGATGTGGCATCTGACAGGCTATCAGTGATCTGGATATCAGCTGGCCCTATACATATGCTCATGCCGGCAGCACTGAGTGGACTCAGTGGCTTAAAAGAAAAAAACCATAAAATTGGGAAATAATAATGGGGCTGGTAGGAGAGGAACTGGAGCTGAGAAAATTGAGGGTGGAAGATCTCATAAAATATATGTCTTATGAAATTCTCACATATAAAATATTTAAAAGAGATATTCTACATAAAAATAAAACATTCACTGCATATTTATTTAACTACATAAACTAATATTAAATTATTCTAAACCCAAAAGAAGACAAATTACAGTTTATATATTGCATGAAACTGTCTTCAAAATAATGAAGGAAAGAGAGACAGGAGGGAAGAAGGGAGAAAAAAGGAACAAAGGAAGAAAAGAAGGAACAAAGGACATAAAATGGAAAATAAAGTTTATCACAAAGTAAAGAGCAAAGTGGGACAAGGTGGTGATATGAAAGTCATGAGTGTCTAAAGGGACCCTGGTGGAGGAAAACACTTCCATAAGTGATAGTGAACTATGGCCAGAAAGACTGTCAAGGAGCAAAACATTCTTACAGAATAAGAATGGAAAAAGGCCTGAAGTATCTGAAGTTAGAGGTGAAGTTAGTTTGTGAGTTAACATATGGGTGCCCTTAGAACCAACTACAGGCATTGTGTGTGCAAAAGCACCAAGTTCTCTTCATCACTGAACAGACTCTCCAGCTCCCCAACCTGTACCTCTGGGTAGGCTTTAAATTATTTCTTAAAATTTCAGGAACCAACAGTTTTTATGGGGTGTATTAGTCTGGGTTCTCTAGAGTCACAGATCGTATGGACAGTCTCTATGTAGTTAGGGAATTTGTCGATGACTTACAGTCTGTAGTCCAACTCCCCAACAGTAGTTAGCAGCATCTGTGGATATAAGTCCAAGGATTTTGCAGTTGCTCAGTCCCACGAGGCAAGCCGACAAGGAAGAATGAGTCTTCCTTCTTTCAATGTCCTTATATATGTCTCCAGTAGAAGGTGTAGCCCAGATTAAAGGTTTGTGTATCCATGCCTTTAATCCCAGATGATCTTGAACTGGAATTCATAGTCACCATGCTTCAAGATCTCCATGCTAAGTCCAGGTCAAAAACTTATATCTCTGAGCCTCCAGATTAGGATCATAGGTGAGCCTTCCAATTCTAGATTGTAGTTCATTCCAGATATAGTCAAGTTGACAACCAGGAATAGCCACTACATGGGGCTTGTTTGCCTAGGGGCTTGTTTGACAGGCTCATTTGAATTATCTCTTAAAGGTTGGGTGTGGCCACTGGCATGTCTTCACCAGAAAGCCTCTGGTTAAATATTAGTTATAAGAACTGCCATTTCAGAATTCCATGTGTGCACCAGGGCCATAGACTACAAGGGACACTGCCCAGACACACACTTTGCACAAGTCACCAGAACTCTTGACTATGAGTTCCTGTTTCACAGGTAACCTATAATGAGCCAAGGGTCTGTGGTCAGTGATACTAAAGGTTTCTGATTCTAGAATAACTACCACAAAGTCATTTCAATTTGTATACAGTCTAAATATTTGTGTTTTATAAGTTTAATATTTATTTGTATTCTACTAGAACGCAACATATTTCTATTATAGTCTTCTCCTCAACCCAATGCCCCACCTTTTCAACACCTTTTGAATTTCTCCCCACCCTGTCTGTTGCATTTTATAAAAATAAAGGGAGGGAAGGAATATGCTTGGTGGATGTGGAGTCAAATGTCAGGAAAAGGGGTGCCCCTGCAGGTCCTTGCTGAGATGTCACTTCCACATAGGGGACCAGCCACAATGATGGTATGATGGTATAGTATATAATAAAGTTTATTCAGGATATGTAGAAGAAAACTGAGAAGAAGAAGAAGAAGAAGAAGAAGAAGAAGAAGAAGAAGAAGAAGAAGAAGAAGAAGAAGAAGAAGAAGAAGAAAAAAGGAGAAGGAGAAGGAGAAGGAGAAGGAGGAGAGGGAGAGGGAGAGGGAGAGGGAGAGGGAGAGAGGGAGAGGGAGAGAGGGAGAGGGAGAGGGAGAGGGAGAGAGGGAGAGGGAGAGAGGGAGAGGGAGAGAGGGAGAGGGAGAGGGAGAGGGAGAAGAAAGAGAGACAGAGACAGAGACAGAAACATAGAGGAGTAGCGACAGGACTTGAGCAGGTGGAGAGAGTGTAGAGGGGAACAGGGAGAAAGAGGTGGAAGTGGCAAGGGGACAGAGTGAGAACAAGAAGGCAGGGGAGAGGGGAGGGGGGCTAGCAGTCCCTATTGTAGTGAGTCAGACACACCTCACTGTTGCCAGGTGACTGTGGGGCAGACAAGTGCTAACACTGTCTATGTACCAACTTTATGTCTGTGTGGTACCGAGGAAACCTTGAATGAGTGATGCCTTGAGTGAAGAATATGTACAGTTAAGATGGCACAGCTATATCAAGGGTCCCATAGCCGCACGGACCAATAGAAAAGCTGGAAATCATTACCTCTGCTCCCTGCCACCTGTGGTTAACCTGAGAGTTAAAAGCATGTGTATGTGTGACTGCTGATGATTTGTGAAGAAAAAGTTCATCACTGCTTTCTCCTCAAGAGATTTTTGTTACCTGAAGGTTTCCTCCTACATTGACTGTACCTACTAGGAATATATCTAAGCCTGACTACTTGATCAGCTGCATATAATAAAGTTACCTCCTTGGTGATCTGTATGCAATAACCCCACTGCCATATGCAGTTGTACAGTAATGTCACTTCCATGTTCAACTTTATACAATAAAATCGCTGACCCTCCTGGGTGCTGAGGTCACTCCATCAAAGAACCCAGTCTAGCTGACCCCAGATGTTCTATGTGTCCAGGTGTCTTTGTGTTTGTCTCTCCTTCTTTTCCTAACGGTGCCTGTTCAGGCTGAGTCATTGCAGTTGTACAACGGTATGGCATGCGTTCTCTTCTTTATTTGTGTAGCTTATTGGGGATTTTGTTTGTTTCCCTATAATTCACTGAGACAACTTAGTACTTTCCACATATGCATGTGAATACATACAGAACATTTTTCTAAAGAAAACTGATTCTCCCTCCCATGTAGCCATCAACTGTAAACAGTTCATTTACCAAAATTTAAACATAAGTATAATTTAAAAGTCTCCCTCTGCAAAAACTGAAGTTACAGGGGGAAAGCCTCAATGGCTTCAATTCATTTCCTCTTCTTCACAGCACAAGCTTGAAAATTGTGGTGTTCAAGGGGTACAAAGACAAGATTCTCTAAACACAACTTGATCTGTGAATGACCTTGTTTCACAGATTTTATAGCAGGAATAGTCATAATTTTTGACAATAAAATAAAATCTTCTACTTTAAATTCACAAATAAGGCCACTGGCTTTAATTTAGTGTGAGGCAAACAGCATGTACAATATTAAGTCATATAGCAACACACATTCACACACACATATATACTCACATATTCACATACACACACAAGCTCAACACACTCATACTCATACATACACACATACTCAACACACTCATACATACACACACACACACAAACACATGAATTTTCTTTGTAATTCTTTGGAAATATTTTTGCATATAATATATTCTGATTATGGTTTTCTCTTCCCCAACTTCTCTGAGATCTTTCACACATTCCCTCTCATTCAAATCCACACCCTTTTTGTCTTAAGCAAATAAAAAGGCATCTAAAGAATAATATTAAAATAAGATACAATGAAATTGAAACAAATTACAATACAACAAAACAAACAGATGGAACAGAGACCAAAAAGGGACACACACTCTCTCAAACACAGAAATCCAATAAAATGGAAACTGTAAGCCATTCAGTGACTCTGAAGGAAACTTGACCTTTATTATTGTTTTGAAGAACAAACAAACAAGCAAAAAACAGACCAGCAAAGTAAGCTCGAATTCTTGATAGCTGCCTGGAAAGGGAGATGAAAAGAAAGAGAGAAAAAGAGGTAAGAAAAGAGAGACAGAGAGACAGAGAGGAAGACTGCTTTTTGCATTAGGGTCCAAGGACCCAAGATGATTAGCGATGGAATTCTTTAACAGACTCATGTGTTAAGTCTGAAAGTGCTGTACTGAGACCATCACTCACATGTGCAATTGGCAAGTGTTTTTATGCTGCAAAAGCAAGAGGCCTGCCTGCATGCAGGATTCGGCCACTAAAAGAAAATGGCAATGGATCCAAACAAGGGTGTGCAAGGCTTTTTTTTTTTAATAGGGAATTAGGGGAATTCTAGCAAGGGTTAGGTAATCTAAAACTTCATAGGTGGGTGCTACGGATGTTATATAGTTTGGTTTCTGATTGGCTTCTATTTAGGTGGTCAGTGAACTGTATTTCTGCTCATGAGCATTTCTGTGTCATGAGCATTTAACCACAGGATAAGATATCCAAACCAAATAAGGATGCCCAAGCACAGATGGTCCATCCTTTGAGATAAGATGTAAGACTACCCTCCCCCCATGCTTGTAGTTATCTCTAGTCTGTTCTTTGGATAGAGGATTTTATATCCTTGTTCTTGGAATGTTTGCTCTGTTCCTGGAGCTGGTGACTCTTGGCCTGGTTTCTGGGATTGATGAATCGGGGACAGTTATGGTTAGTTCCTGGAACAGATAACTTTTCTTTTTAAGTCAGGCTTAGTCCTAAAATGGAGTTTATTCCCTCCTCTTGTATGTAGATGAAAAGAAGGGCTTCATCGAATGAGCAGATGCCCAGAGTATAAACTAAGCATGCTTTGGCCAGTATCCACAAAAGAGAAGGAGAGAAGCAGGTGTTAAGAGGAAGAATGAGAGAGACAGAGAGAGACACAGAAAGAGACACATAGAGACACAGAGACAGAGAGGCAGAGAGACAGAGACAGAAAGACAGACAGATATAGACACAGACAGAATAAAGGAAAGGAGAAATTATACTTTTGAGTTTTTCTCAGTAAAGCAGGCTCTCTTTTGCTTATCTACAAGATGAACTCTATATGTAACAGCACAGGATGGAGAGTTACCTGGAAGTGTAAATATATTTTCTCATTAAGAGGATTATTATTTCAATCTTTTTTAGCATATCTTCAGAAGAAAAAATCTGCTTTTCTGTGGGTGATATTTCCCTTAACTCTAAAGGGAAGAGATAATATTGTGTACTGTTTTAACCCTTAGAGTGGATCAGAATGTTGTGTTTCCCCTCAGGGGTAGAGACGTATAAACTCAGATTGCATTCTTTAAACAAAGACGAAATAGCTTACCCTTAATGGGATAGAACAAAACAAAAGCCTGATACGTTTCCCTGTGGTATTCTTCTGGAAAAGCAGTTTTAATGTCTCCCTTCCTAGGTTATCAGAGAAATTGGAAGTACGGTCCTAATCCAACCTTGCTGCCTAACAATACCAACATCACTCTATGCAAACTAGGACGTGGTTTCACATTTTGTATACATGCTCATAACTTGACTGTAATAACTGTTCTCATGAGTTGTCAAAGCCTGCCTACTGAATAAGCTTGCCATTCGACAAGTATAAACCTGTGAGATGTGCTTTTATTGATACCATAATAGTAAAATGAGAATTAGGTGACCTACAATCCTTTTTGGAAACTTCCTATTCAAAATTTTTGATAAATGAAAAATTGTCATAAATTCTTGTCACAGAGAAACAAACATGTTTTCACAGAGAAAAGAGAGCCACACTTTTGAATTTATCCTCCAATACTATAGACAACCAGGAATCTTGAGTCTCTAAAACATCAATCACATACTCCAAGTCAGACAACCAGGGTCACCTTGAGTTCTAGCTCCTTACAGGTTTATGGATACTGTTCCTTATGATGTCATCATTGCTCATGTTGTCACAGTTTGTCCTTATCATAGAAAGTGTTGAACCTTAGGATCATGTGTGAGCAGTGATGCCTGGCCCTTGAGCTGATTTCACCCTTGAGATCTAAGAAGTTCACTGGCTTCCCAGCCTTGAGAAAAATGACATCACAAGTGCCACGGAGAATCCTACAGTGTCCGCAATGGGAGCAATGTTCCCAATCACTCTTAATGTGTTAGATCAAAGTCAGCAGCTTCTTCTCTAATGGGTTTATTCTCTGACTTGTCATCCACATCAAATATGTCCTTTTGTCGGAATTTAGTGCTGTCAATAAATTTATCTTGGCATCAAAACAGACATTGTGTCCTTCTGGAGTTTCACCAAGAAGATTCACTTCCACCTAAGTAGCATCCGTTTTCAGGAAGGGATTAGATAGTTTCCTAATTTGATTTGCAGCCTGCTTTTTCAAAGGCTGGAGGAGGCCCAGATTTTTTTACTATCCACTGAGTTTGTCTGTCCCTTATCCACTCATTAGCCCAATCTGTTCCTTAAAGATAAATTCTGAATTTAAAGAGACCAGCACTTCAAAGTCAATACCCTTGGGGCATGTGCTGCCTACCAGCAGGAGGCCACCGTTGGATGGTCCCTCAGAAAGCCCAAGCAAATTTCTTGGCTTCAGCAATCATCACCATACTGTCTTCTACACCTGCCTATGCAATTTGCTATGTTTTTCATTTATTCTCAATCACTTGTTCAAAGCACTTGTCCCAAAACTTTAGAGCCTTTGTTAAATGAATATTTCCTTTCAAATCATCATTAAAGATACTCCTTTTCTGTGATCATTTAGAACAATTTCCTTTGCATCTGGGACTGTCTTCAAGGTTCTTAGAAGATTACTGGTCTGTGCTACCAGGGCCCTCAACTTAACACAGAATAGATGGCATGCTGGCTTATTACAAGTGTTTCTTCTGAGCATATGGGAATCATTACTTAGTCCTAGTTCTGAAGTAGCAAAAACCCCTTCTTTTCAGACAGCTCAACGGGACTGATAATAATGAAGAGGGTTAACAATGGTCAGAGCAGGTTTCTCCTGACCTTGTCTACAATCATTAGCCAGAGCTGCCATCACATAGGCCATTTCTAAAAGAGAATGAAAGGTTGTAAATTATATTATTTTTAGGCAAAGGATAAAAGATAGGAAAATATATACAAGCAATCAAAGCATAGGGCCCAACGGATATCTAGATAAAATGAGGCTACTACATTTTTCTTTGTCTAGTATTAACTTTTGAGATAACTTTCAACATGATTTTTCTTCATATCATACAATGTCAACAAGGTAAGGTACATTATGATAAATAAGTGTAAGCTAAAATGAAATTATAGTAATCGTTTTCTTCTTTCAATAATTTTTATCTCTTTCGGATTATCTCTGTTATTAGTCTTTGTAGTTCGATGAGTTGATTTCTTCTCACTGTAAGGTGTGTGAATTTTATGAGTTTAGGGAAAAAATCTGGAGATGTTTAATAGGTGAATATATGCTGGCATTATTAAAGCTAATTGCCCAAAGATTTACAAGTGAAGACACATTTAAAGGCACAATCATTATGGTAATTGCTGCAATGAATACTGTGAACTTTTCAGTATATTGTTATGCAATGCCCTAGGGAAGTGTCATTTCTAACACATTATTTTTGTATGGCATCCCTTAGACATTTGCTAGTGAATGCTAAATTTACTATTAAACATATATTCCTATGGTTACCTCTTATTCATTAAGTCAGCAATCATCAATGAAAAATTATCATTCCAACATCAGAAATCCAAATCACAGTCTAGTTAAATTATGGACATTTCATTTAAATATCAATAGGTCTAAAGAGACTGAAAAGCATTTTAAGGAGAAAGGATAGACAAGACGCTTGCTTTAATATTTTGAAAAGTGCAATTAGTTCATAAATATAAATGAAGAAGCCAGCACTTTCATATTTTGAATAGTATTTCTTTAATCTTAATTCTACACTGTGAAACATAAATTGTAGCAAATATGTACACTCTGTCACAAAATGTTTATATTCTTCCAATGACGGAAATTCAATATGCAATTCATTCTGAAGTAGACGGTATTTAAACAGCCCTCACAAGAGTTTACATCCCATGAGGTTGTAGGTGGCGCCTATTGTAAAGTCTGCCTTTACTTGGGGATGTTTTTATTTAAATTGATCCAAATGACCTTAAATATTTCCCTAGCTTGACTAAATTTGAGACAGTCTCCTCCCTGATGCTGGGGCTCCAACCTCCCTTTACTTAAGAGAGTTTAGTCTGAAAAACTTATAAATGTAAATTCCTTCTCTGCCCTTTGAGATGTAAATCTCTTTAAAAGCCTCTTACCAGTTTTACAGCCCAGAAGTGTCTTTTTCAAGGATCTGGAAACAGTCCTTTCTAACAACAACCATCAAAGGAAGTAGTACCCTGTGGCCTACTTTCTATGAAGAGTGTCTTCACTCTACAGTTGCCTTGCTCAAAAGCTGTCTTGTCATAGGGTAATGGGAATTTCACTTTTTGATTGCCACAAATTTGTCCAATAGTAACACTTTTCTTTTTTTCTTTTCTTTTCTTTCTTTCTTTCTTTTTTTTTTTTTTTTTTTTTTTTGGTTTTGGTTTTGGTTTTTTTCGAGACAGAGTTTCTCTGTGTAACTCCGGCTGTCCTGGAACTCACTCTGTAGACCAGGCTGGCCTCGAACTCAGAAATCTGCCTGCCTCTGCTTCCCAAGTGCTGGGATTACAGGCGTGCACCACCATGCCCGGCTCACACTTTTCTTGATACACCTGGCCAGGAAAGAGACAGATTGTTTTATAGCAATCACAGTTGCTAGTGTTAACTCTTAGATAATACATTGCACATCACACACACAGTGTGTGTGTGTGTGTGTGTGTGTGTGTGTGTGTGTGTGTTAGAAGACTGTTAATGAAGAGATGGAAAAGATCTGTCAAAGCTATATTAGGTGATGAGCCCTGAATACGGAGAAAAAGTAAAGCTCAAAGAGAAGTTTCATTATGAGAGGTAGTCATCATGTGCAGCATGAAGGGGTCCTGAATAGAGAAACAATCGTGGCTAGACTACTTTACTTAGACCTTGAAGAGACAGAAAATATCTCCAGGAAACAAAGAGGGTTTCTCATCTTGTTATTTTTCTGGGTTGATGACAAACTTCATCATACATGACCTTGCCTAACCAAAGAAATCACACAGGCAGGCACTAAGAGAAGACATAGTTCAAAGTGGCCTTGTCCTCAGCATCCGAAGGGCTGAGGGTAGGGAAGCCTGTGTGTAAAGTGTGTAAAGCAGGCACTTGTCAATTCTTTGTCCCACAGAGACTAACTGCAGAGGGTTTGGCCTGATTTCTAGAGAAGAAAGGCAAATAGAAGTTCTGTGATCTAATAAGAATGACCATAAAGGGTCAAAAAGGTCACAGCTTTGTCCAAGACTTTCAATATGCCCTGAGAAGTAAGGAAGCCAACAGAAAGACAAAATGATAGCACAATTGCTGGAAGCCGGGTGGTGGCTGCTGCTGCTGCTGCCGAAACTAAGTGGTTAGATACATGATGGAAAGCATCACTGTTAAAGTGCCTAAGTAGTTGTAGAGACACCTCTTTCTGGGTTCTGTGTGAAATGAGCCCATTAAGGTCTTGGACTATGGTTCTGATATGACTTTAATATTACCATATCCTCTATAGTTCTAATTGACCCTGATGAATTTATAGGATGGCATCCCTTTTGCTTCTAAGAGACAACAGTAAGTAATCTGCACATCATGGGAGAGATGATGCAATCATGTATCTCCCCAGGTACAGAGTCATCCTCCATCTTAAGAATGGAGTAAGACAACTGCTTGTAGAGACATTCAAGGCAAAGCCTCAGTCTGACGGGATTTAGGATAGGACACAAACTATTCTAAAGTGGAACATAATCACATTACTCCTATGAGTAGGTCCTTGGAAAAAGTAGAAAATTCCACATTATAAAACTCATACTATAATTCTTATTCCTTTGTATGAAAATGATATTAAAGCCTGAACATCAACTGTTCATAAAAGGTTAATTCCACAGAGAACAGATTATTGAGTTTCTATAAAGAATACCATTACTGCCAATAAAAGCAGTGGCCAGGACATAGATGGAGCCCAGTTGTCCAAAACTTTCTCTTCTCTAAGCTGTAGATTGAATTCAAAAGACTTAATTTGGGTTGTTTATTTGCATGCTTGTTTGGATTTTGTTTTTGTCTCATTATTGAAATCTTACTTCAACCTTCGCTCAGCTCTCTGGTCTCTATGTTCTACATCAAGTGTAATCAGAGACATATGAAGTGCAACATAGAACACAGTTGAAGTTTATTACAATGTAAAGTAAGTAATCTTTCAAGTGAGAAGGAATAGTACTTGAAAGTACCACTGTGGAATAGAATATTCATGTGGCGAGAACTGAGACTGGCCAGAGAGATCACTGTTTCTACAACTTTTATATGTAGTTCATACTATTGCTTAAAGTTGTTAAGACAGTTTACGGAAGTGCATTTTCCTGTCCAAGTGGCTGACAGGCTCATTGGGTCTGACTCTTAAAGGAAGTGACAATGGTATATAGCCTTGTTCTTAACCAAAAAAGCCTCAGGTATATAGCAACTATATGTCCTTTGGGAAGTTTAGAATGTCAAGTCTCTGCACACTGCCAGAGACATTTCTCATGTCTCATTGTTTTGTCATTGAGTTCTGTAGTTTCAGTCTTAGCTGCACACCTGTGAGAGGCTCATTCTCAATGACTTCCTAGCTACCAATATCTAACTAATGGGAGTTTGGCCCATTAGACTCAGTAATCGGGCTGGTCTTGACCTTATGGCAATCGATCTCAGCATCTTCTACTGACCCCAATACATAATAAGATCTATATATCAATGATCAAATAAGAAAAAGTCTTACAGGCTTGCCTAAGCAAGCTTTTGAAGGCTTTTATTTAACTGAGGCTCCCTCCTCTCCATTGACTCTAGCTTGTATCAAGCTGACACATAATGAGCCAGCTGAAGAAAAAAGAATATTTTCTGAGATATGATCTCTCTATGATGCCTTGTTTGTACCAACGCTATTTATGTAGACTAGGCTAACCTGAACTCACAGAGATCTGCCTGCCCCTTCCTTCTAAAGCTGGGTGGGATTAAAGGCCCATGTCACTATCCCTGGCTAAGAATATATTTTAAGTTATTTGCTTTTATATATGTCTATGAGTAGGTACAAATGGGTATATAAATTGTATAAAACTTGTGTATGAGTGCGTGTTTGTGTATACTTGCATATGTTCAAAGTTCTTTCTCAACGTATACAAGAAATTTTAAAAAAAGGGCTCCCCATTAGAGCTAAAACAGAAAATGCAGGTGATCATAGCATTGTTAATTTTGTTTTATTACACCGGATCTTTTCTCATAATTTTTATTAGATATGCACATAATCACACTCCAAACTATTAATGCTTCCAAGATGTGGTTATTTCTTTACTGGATTCTATGCCCTATTCAACAGGAATTTTCACTTATGATAGAGAGAAGGGCTGGATATTTCTTATCAGCACTATTCTATAGCAGCAAACTTGTGCGACGAAAATGAACAAACACTCAGAATAGAGAAGCAAGCAGCTGAAATTTCAAACTTCTATTTTCTTTCTTTATCGTTTTATTTGCTAGAGCCCCAAATGACTACACTGCGACAGAATGATAACTATGACTATAAAAGAAAATAATAGAGATGTAAGTGGGGGAAGAAGGCAATTATACCTCGTCCTACAGAAAGAGATTAAGAAGAGAGTAAACTTGGAGGAAGAGAAAATAATTTTTCTGAATGGCTATCACTGCTGCAGCTGCAGAATGGAACGCTAAATGCCCATGACAGTATGCCGAAGTGCTGGTCCCATCATACAGGCCAGAAATCCATCACTGTATTTCCAATTTCCCAAGCACTCTTCTTTGGAGAGAGTACAAAGGCTAAGTGCCAGACCCACACAAATTGTTCCTTTCTGTGAACAAGGGCCCTACACTGTGAAAAGCTTCATAAAGGATATTGTACCCTTCCCCCTCAATAAATCACTAAATCTCTCGATCAAATCTTTAATTTCACAGGGCCAATTACACAACAATCCCTATGGCAGATCCAGTGCATATAAAACAGAGACAAAACGATGGTACGCTTATCCCTGCACAATTATGTGAAAAGTGGCTACAGCATATAAAATGAATATACATGAAAAGACTAGAATGTGAAGCATCAACCAGGTCACCATGTCACCCCGATAGTGAGTGTGTGTGTTTGACGAGGAGAAACATTAATTTTGTAGCTTTTATCAACAAAGTTAAAATTATGCTACGTTTTTATGTATTTTTTAATTAATACAAGTGTAAATGCTTGTATTCATTAAATTGATAACAGTTAATAAATAACAAAAATGAGAAAAATTCACTAATGTTATGATATCTGATTTTGTAGATCTAATTTTGGCTTTTTGAAATATTAATACCCCATAAAGCTCAACAAAATGTACAAGGTTTTTTTTTTCCTCCATGTCCATTTAATTCTTCATTTAGACCCAGGGAAAGGTAGGCTTAATGGCTTTGCTTTATATAATTTTGTTATCTAAACTGCAGAAAGTGTTAGCAAATAAATTATTCATTTAATAGTTCCATGCATTCTATGTCCTAGCCGCTTTTATTAATTGCCTTTTTACCCTATCATTTTACTATCTTTGCTTTCAGTTAGTTTTAGTCTCAAGAATGAGGATAATATTTAACAATCTCTATTTCTATACTTCAGTTTTTCATAAAGTGTCCAAATGCTTGTCCTATCTACTTAGAAAACAGAAAAAAAGTAACAATAAGCCTCAGGTGTTTTTCTGTTTGTGTGTTTGTTTGTTTCTCTTTGTTTTTTTCTGTTTGTTTTGTTGTCCTTTCTTGTAGTTTATACTGGATTCAGATCCACAATGGAGACATGGGTGATCTTGATCTTGACCTCTTGCTCCTCCTTATTCTATCTCTTAAGTACAGGAATTTTATGTGTGCTCCACAAGACAAAGAAAAAAATCCAATTTTAAATAATGGGCAGTGGAGACTGTTCAATGGGCAGAGGAACTTGCTGCCAAGGATGATAATCTGAGTTGGTTTCATAGAGAATCACATAGAGAAAGGAAAGAACCAACTTCCAAAGTTTGTCCTCTGTCTTCTACAAGTACACTGGGCAGGGTTGTTCACACACACACACACACACACACACACACACAAGTAAATCCTAAAGAAAATTAATTTGGAAAATTTAATTGGCAAAGGTGATCAGAACACAGAACATTTGAATGAACAACTGAAAATAGTTGAAAATAGTAAGTTTTATAATTTCCAGACTGATCACTATAGCCTGAGACCTGAGATTGTGGGAAATTTTTCTTTCTCAGATTAGCCTATAACAACTAATTTAAAACAGAAAGTTCCAAATAAAAAATAGGAATATTTAGAATATTTAGGAATAAAAAGAGAAAGAGCATATATCTTGCTATTACTTTTAAGATCACCTCTTAATGTATTGAAAAATAATGCTACCAAAGGAATATTAAAAGGTGACTGAATAAAATCACTTAAATATTCCTTATCTCATTAAATAGTATAATACTATCTCTTACTCTTCATTTGCATATTATTTAATAGAGCTCATATATAGTGTGTGCTTGAAAGAGTTCTCACTTTCCTGTTAGTTTTGAGCTCCTGGGGAAGACAAATTACACATGGACCTTTAAAGCAATGTAAGTAGAATTGCCTTGCTTCTCTCACCTTGAGCAGTCTATCAATTATGTCTCCAACGTGACCATCAAATTTAGTAATTGGAACATAATTTAACAATTATACTCTTTAAAAACAATATGAGTCTGAAAACCAATGAGAAAGTCAGATAGGAATTGGAGATGTTTATGAGTTCACCAATGAAACACAGAAGCCTAAAAACAGACACATGTTGAATCACACCTAAAAAACAAGAATGGTCTATGAGACTCAACGAGGTAGAGAAGACCCCACAGGAGAGAGCCAGTACTTATTTCACTTTTTCCCTTTCTTGATTCTAACTGTGATCCTTAGCTATCTAGTCTTACCTGAAATGCAAATATGTTCCACAAGCAAACTATTGAGAAATTAACTTTCCAGGCCATAGAGAAAAGGAATTAGAATAAAAAAATATCTGGAAATGAAATGAGAGAATGACTTATATCAGACACTGTGAAAGAGAGAAAAGGAACATAGGAACCTGTGTTTGTCATTGACATCAAGCTTCAGACATGTCATCTCTACCTAGACCTTTTTATGTGTATGACAGCACACCAAACAGTAAGAGCATGGGTGGTTTTGAATGAAAGACAATCTTACAGGCTTGCTCTTGCATTTCATTCAGCAATCTTGCCTTCTTTTCTGTAGAAGATATTGACCTCTTAACAGAGACACATTCTCAAGTGAATGAAAAATTATAAGGTCTTTATTCTTGACACTCAAGAGGAGACTTTAACAAACATATAAGCAAATATATAACATCCAAACAAGACCACACAGCAATATTATCCAGTGAGAGGTGATTGGATATGTTACATGCTTTGGCTAAAACTCCTTCCCTGAATCTCTGGAACAGATATCATCAGCAAGGGCAGATGCATGATGACTGGTTTTCACAAAAGTGCGACTAGTTTCTATTTCAAGGTAACGCTGCTTACAAGAACAGTATACTTGAGATCATTTTGTACAAATTGTCCTTAGGGTATAAAGAGATTTTTAATTGCTTAATATTAATAGATGTTGTCATGCTAAATAAACTGTAGTATTATGTCAATAGCAATATAATTCCCTGCTCTGTGGAGTGTATCTTTGAAGAACATAAACCAATAACAAAGAGAGAAGTACTGTTTCTAGAAGCCCAGCTAAGAATTGTTGCATTCTGATAGAAAACAGGAACATGTAAATCAGAGCATTGTGTTGCTCTGATATATGCTTTGAACAAAATTGAGGATTTCCTACACTTATGAAAATAAGGACAGGTATATAAATCTTGCATTTCATGTGGTATTTGAGGCTCATAATAAATACTTCAAATGGACTAAAGACAATAAGAGATTCTAGTAATTGTCAAAGAAAAGACATTCTAGTCAGCCTTTAGAGGGTCCAGCCAGCCAGGGAAGCATGCAGGGTAACTGTGAATCTTTTCTTCTTCCTATCCTCCAGAACCAATCACCCTGTCTCATCCCCCAGATCTGCAGTAGACTACCACCTGGTGTAAGATCCCAACCTCCTCCCCACCCTTGTGCAGTGGTTTGCACAGATCTTCTCCCATCTACCCTCCCTCCCCACACTCATTGCGTTATCACAGCAACCAACTCCTGCAGGCACTACATAGGAACTTCTACAGCTAGTTGAACTAACTGCAGAGCCTTACCTCTCCTGAAGCTCCCCAAAAACTAATCACACAGTCTTATACTCAGCCAGCTCTATAGCAGACCACCTGTTGTAGACTTCCTTTTCCATCCTTCTTTCAACTTCTCTAGGTTAAGTGGACTATATGGACCTTTCCTTCAAACCTCCTTACCCCCCCCACCCTCACGTATTGCTTTACCCAAGGCCCCAACTCAAGCAGTAATTCTCTGGAAACACAGGGGCTGCTGAGGCCAGCAGACCATGTGGAATAGCTGCATATCTTTAGCTATCCCTCCATTCCTTCAAGTACATTCCCCTGGTTTGTCTCATGCCAACAGATCATCTGCTGCACCCTCTCTCCACTCTTGACTCTCATTCCCAAGAGACAAAACAGATCTTCATTCTTCCTTTCTTTGGATCCCCTCAATACACACCCAGTCAATGGCCATCCCTAAGTATCAACTCCCAAATATCTAGAAATATATCTTACTTGAAATCCTCAGATACCACCTCTTTCAGGCACCCAGAAGAATTTTATACAGGGCAATACATAGCCATGACAGTCTCTTAAATAAATGGAATAAAATGGAAGCCAATAGAGGAAATATCATCAACAAATATAAGAACAGATATCAGCAATTAGAATCACTCAGGAAAGAATAGTATATTAAATATTTAGAGTCTTCTCAAACCCAGGTGCCACCAGCATAAAAACACAATCAACAACAACCAGGACAATGTGTCTCCCCTAGAGCCAACAACCCTATCAGAGCAGGTTCTAAGTATTCCAGTATAGCAGAATCACAAGAAAAAATGTTCTCAATATAGGTTTAATGAACAGGCCAGAAAAGTCTTTTAGGTGAATTAAATAAAGCCCTTAAAGAAATCTTTGAAAAACAAACATAGGAAAGAAATGAATAAAACAGTTCAAGGCAATAAAAGTGGAAATAGAGTTACAAAAGGCCAACCTAGGGGAAAACAGGATATTAAATATTTAGTAACTCAAATAGGAGCATCAGATGCAAGTCTTACCAAGAGAATACAAGAGAGACAATAGGGACTCTGAAGCACTGGCGACACAACAGAAGACTTGCATACTTTAGTGAAAAAAAAGAATTTAAATATAATATAAGCCTTGCACAAAACATCCAAAAAATCTGGGATTCTATGTAAAGACAAAATATAAGAACAGTAAGAATAGAGGAAGGGGAAGAATCCGAGCTTGAAGAGTCAGAAAATATTTTCATCAAAATTATCGAACAAAATTTCCCTAAAAAATTTTCATTTCCAAAGAAGCAGATGCCTATCAAGGTGAAAGAAGCATACATAACATCATATGATTTGAATAGAAAGGACATTCCCATCCACACACGATAATGTAACCTTAAATGTACAAAACAAAGAATATAAAAAGTTATAAGGGGAAAAGATCAAGAAACATATAAAGGCAAAACTCTTAGATTACAACTGACTTCAAAATGGAGACCCTAAAAGCCAGAATGGCATGGGTGGATGTTCATTGTTCACTTTCAATGGATGAACAAAAATATATGACTTTCCATGATAAGGCCAAATTTTGACAATACCCATCTATAATTCCAGCCCTACAGAAAGTACTAAAAGGAAAAATTCAATGTAAAGAGTTTAACTACTCCAAAGTAAACTAAAGTAATTAGTAATTGCACTTTAGTCAGTTCAAAGGGGAAATTGGTATGCATGTGCACACACACACACACACACACACACACACACACACCTCTACACCATGACAACAAAATAGCCAGAATCAAGAAACACTGGTCATTGATTTATCTCTGCAACTATGGACTCAATTCCCCAATAAAGCTACTTATAAACAGAATGACTGTCAAAAGAGGATCCATCTCTCTGCTGTATCTTAGAAACATACTCCTCAAGGATAGACATCACCTCTATGTAAATAAATGATAGGAATGACATTCCAAAAACAGATAAGGAATAAGCTGGTATAGGCAATTTAATATCTAAGAAGTAGACTTCAAAGCAAAATTAAACAGGAAGGCCACTGCATATTCATCCAAGAATGAAACAAGAGGACATTGAAAAATCTGAAATATATGCACCAAACCAAGTACACTCCTGTTTGTAAAAGAAATACTATTATACTTCTGAAAATATATTTATGATTTAAAAACAAAATGAGGTAAAGCAGAAAGGATACAAACTCAGTGAAACTGAACAACTAACTACAGCATGAAAAAGGGATCAAGTTTGAAATGGAAGAATTTTCAGATGTAAATACACAACAGACACTAACCTATGGTACACAGTGAAGGTAGTTCTCAGAGGCAAGTTGATAGCACTAAGTGCTTACATAAAAAAAAAAAGCTGAGAGATTTCATACTAAGAAGTTAATACCTTATGTATATATAACAAAAAGAAGTTGTATCTAAGATGATTATGTATAATGTTATTATTATATTAATATTAATTAATAAAATTAATAAAATAGATGCAAAGAAACAACAAAACTGAGAGTTGAAACAAATATTAGGTTTTTTGAATAAAAAAATCAATAATATTTACAAATGTTTATTGAAATTAACTACAAGTCAGAGAGTGAAAGCACAAGTTACCAAATATAGAAGTCAAGAGAAAAAAATACTGACACAAAAAGTACAGAGAATAAGGACTCACTTAAAAATAAGCTAAAACAAATGGATAAATTCTTTGATATATGCCCTTGCCAAAGTTAACTCAAGAACCGATAAGCAATTTTAATAGACCCATAACACCTAGTGAAATAGAAGCAATTATAAAAGTCCCCAGACAAAAGAAAAATGATAAAACAAAACAAAAAAATAAAATAAAAAATAAACAAAAACAAAACAAAACAAAAATCAACCAACCTTCCAAATAAACAAATAAACCCAGGGCGAGAAGGCTTTAGCAAAGAGCGGTATCAGACTTTCAAAGAAGAAATAAAATGCCAATACTTCTCACACAATTCCACAAAATAAAAACAGAAGGAACAATGCCTATCCATTTTATGAGCCCACAGTTACACTGATATACATACCATATAAAGATGAAACAAATATAGGCCAATTTCCCTTATGAACACATCTGTGAAAATTATCAAGAACATATTTGCAGGCTGAACACAAAATGTATCAAAAAGATCCTTGACGATAGTCAATTAGGCTGTTTCCCAGAGATGCAGGGATTGCTAAGCATACGTTAAAATGATAAGTGTAGACCCCCCATATAAACATACCCACAGACAAAAACCCACAAAGTCATCTCATGATATGCAGAAAAGGCCTCTGACAAAATTCAATGTCTCTTAAAGATAAAAGTTCTGGATAGATACAAGAAAAATACCTTAACATAATGAAGACAGTTTATAGCAAGCCAATAACTAAAACAAAATTAAATGGAGAGAAACAGAAAGCAATCCTACACAAGTCAAAATTATCTGATCCATCTATAAATTTTCAATGTCATACTTGAAGGCTTATTCAGAGCAATAAGACAAATGAAGGAGATCAAGGTAAAAAAAAAAAACTGGGAAGTAAGAAAACAAAGCACCCTACCACACTTTTTGAAAATTATATGTTATTATACATAAGTGATCCTAAAAACTCCACCAAGATTTTCCTTTAGCTGATAAATACTTTCAGCAAAGTAG
>OZ030006.1:46344281-46554281 GCA_964023405.1 Apodemus agrarius
AGATAGCATCAGTAATAGTGTCAGACCTTGTTGCCCCTCTATGAGATGGATCCCAAGTTGGGCCAGTCATTGGACCTCCTTTCCTCCAGTTTCTTCTCCATTTTTGTCTCTGCAATTCTTTTGGACAGGAACAATTCTGAGTCAGGAATTTTGACTGTGATTAGTACCCTGTCTCTCCACTTGAGGCCCTGTCTACTTACTGGAGGTGGACTCTTCAAGTTCCCTTTCCCCAACGTTGGACATTTTGGTTAAGGTCACCTCCTCACCTCCCTGGTCTCTGGTACTTTTTGGAGTGTTCCTCCACCTCCCACTCCCCAAGGCTGTTTAATTCCATTTATTCTCTTGGCCCTCTGGGTTTCTTTCCTGTCCTCTCCCGGCATATGTATATCCAATCCTGTTCCTTTTTCCCTCCTCCTCCCCCACCCCCCAGGTCCTTTTCTCCCTCTGCCTCCTGTAATTATTTTCTTCCCCCTTCTATGTGGGATTGAAGCTTCCTCTCTTGAGCACTTCTTCTTGGTTCACTTCTTATCGTCTGTAGGTTATATCCTAGGCATTCTTTACTCTTTGACTAATATCCAGTCTGCAATCTTGTGGCTGTTTGCTTGAGTTTGTTTTTCTTCTTCTGTTTCCATGTACTTGAATTTTAAAACTATTATAAAAGAAAAAGTTAAATTTTGTTCTCATATTGTTGACTATTTACATATAAAAATACAATTGATATTATTCAGTGATCTCCTTTCTTACAATCACGTTAATACCTTCGACAATGGGAGAAAAGAGTGTTTCTGTGGATACCTATACATGTATAAGCATTTTAGAAACTTTACCACAATAAAATAGAAAATAAAAACATAAAATGGCTTGGAAAAAATGGAAAAACATTCATTAAAATCAAAACCAACTACAGGAGTAAAACCAGTTGGCAGCACCGACCTTCTGATTAAGACTTCCAAGTTGTTTCTGGGCTTGCATGTGACACAACTGTGCCCCTAGAGGATGAGGCTTCTATGCTGGAAGCTTGTTTCTCAAGGTGGCAATGCTGAGGATGTGGAAACTCTAAATGGTACAGCCTCATAGAAGATAGCCGGACCATGGCAGTTCTAGTATTAAAAGAAACTGATGCTCAATTCCCAGGGTAGAGAATTAGGTACTGATGTGAAAACATTTAAAAGTCTAGAAACCAGAGACATCTCCTTAACCTGAGAAAGTCACAGGCAGACCAGGGCTTCACTGCCTCCATTCTAAGAAAAAGAGGCACTAAAGAATGCCCTGGACTGTTGTTCTTTGGATGTTAATATAAAAAGGAGCCAATGGGCGTCTCAAATGCAGGTTTTTGATTCTAGGGAGAGGAGGAACCTAGAGTCCTAGTAGGCCTTCATGAGATGCTTATACCGCTGGTCTACTGAGTTTGCTGGCAAGGCAAAGCGCTGGAGGAAACAAATCAATTACCTGACCCGAGATAAACACTGGCTGCTCGTACTGTGCCATCATTAGTCATGTAAAAGCTAATTACTTACAGAATCTTCTACAAGCCGCTCTAGTTATATCCTTTTAAAAGATGCCGCCTTCTCTGTTTTTAAAATTGAATCTCTTCACACCAAAGGGGACATTGTTGGCTGCTGCTCTCCTGTACACCTTCTTTTTATTGCCTGGTTATGTAGATAAATGTACATTTCCAGGATTCTAAATGCAGCCTGCCCTTTGGCTCTCTGAGCCACTTCCCATATGCCAAGGGGCATTTTTTTTTTCACAGCATCGCAGAAAGCACCCCTCTAGGCATGCCCAGGACATTTCACATTATCTACACGTTGTCATTCTTGTAAAGAGAAGGCCATTGCTTACTGCAGGACAACAGTCTTAGAGCCCTTTTCATGCCCGGCACTATGCCATTGTATGAGTCTTTTTAAGGGACCAGGCTCCTGTGGTACATGATACACGGTTTCCTCCTTACTAATATTGAATAAGTAACAAGTGGTTTGCAGATATCACTGAATGACGACCTCCTTAAATGTGAAGCTGCATGTGGTTTGTTATAAACCCAAAGTTTTATATTTAGAAGCTGAATCTTGAGGCCGGAGAGATGGATCATTGGCTAAGGAGATGACAGAACCATGTCAATTCTACTGTTGAAAGAAACTGATTCTGGTCTCCCAAGGTAGAGAATCAGGGACTGAGTTGAAAACATTTAAAGACACAGAAACCAGGTACTCCTCCTTAAACTCTTGCTCTTCCACAGGACCAGAGTTTTGTTCGCAGTGCCCTGTGGAACCCCTCATAACTACTTATAACTCCAGCTTCAGGCTGCCATGAGCCCCTGCACACTTGTGACATACATGAGCATAAACCAAAATAAAAAAAAAACTTTAAAAAAAATAATGAGTCTGAATATTAAAGAGAACTCTGTTGATGAGCCATGAACTTGCAAAGTAATTTTCAGTTGTCCATTGTTTAAGTCTAGGCCAACCTTGAGAGACCGGTGATTCATCCTCTGTTCTCAGGGAGTCTGGGTTATCCTAGAAATAAACGATTTTTGCTCTTAGGATGTGAGTGAATTTTGTGATTTGTTTTAATGTAGTTAGATTTTGAGTGAAAGGTATAAGACAGGGAGAAGAGGAGAATTGCCTTTAAAACTCTAGCCTGTGTCCTGAAAATCCTGATAGCGTCGGTGATATTAGAAAGAAAGCCATGATTGGAGATGCAAAGCTTGGGCTCTCGGCGATTCCAGGGGAAAATGGATTTTGTTTTCATTGTTTCCATTTCTTGGCAAATGAGAATAGATCAGCAGCGAACATGGCTGAGCAAAAGTATCTTTAAAAAATATATCATTTTATGTTCAACACAATAAGGTGAAAAATAGACTTTGCTCCAAGGTGAGTCTTTCGATAAAGTGACCTTTTAAGATGACTTAGTAATTATACTGAAAATATCATCTAAAGTTACAGCTCCCTGGAACTGTGACATGACTCCTCCTGAGCTTCTCTGTGGAAACCACCAATAGGGCTGGAAAAGAAACAGGTGTCTCAAAGAAGAGAGCTTTGCTTTGAGGTGTTTTGGCCCCATGGGTTTTACCCTGCAGTAATAGTACCATCAAATTTTGTGCTACCATAGGAAGTACTTAAGCACAATAACTCCAAGTATCCAACAACCTAAGTGTGCCCCATCTGAAATGAACACAATGCCTTGGTTCTTGTAGCTTTCCCAACCCACCCAACATAATTCTGGCCAATTCTTCTCTCTACCCAAGATATGCCTTTTGTGAATTGCTTACTACAAATGAGCTAAAAAAAAAAAAAAAACAAAAACAAAAAACAAAAAAACAAAACAAAAAAAAAAAAAACAGCCATTGCATCCTGGCTAATTTGTCCCTGAGTTTGGATATAAAGAGCTTGTAAACAACTCAGCCTGAATTTCAAAAAGCCACTGTCTCTGAAAAGAACACAATAACTTGTCTTTCAAATCCCCTATGCTAACACTTCTAAACCGCAAGTTCATGAAATAGTTAATGTTGTACTTTGGTTGCATAGCTCTACCTCTTTACAACACTTTTCTTTATATGAACACTCACTGCCGTTCCTCATTATCTAAGATCTTTAAGACGAATTCAGCAGCAAGGGGAGTAAGAGCACATTAGATGTCCTACTGCTCAGGTACTAAATAAATTATGAAATATGTTGACAGTAACTATGTCTGCCTTGCTATATTTTGTATGAAAAATGTATGTTCCTTTTACAAACGTTTTCACTGTACTTTTTATATGAATATTTTCCCTTTTGTAATGTTGCATTTAATACCCTGACTATTTCATACAGATATCCATAGTTCACTGGAAGTCCTACGTCTTAAGAAATATATTTCAGGAAAAAAATCAGACTATGGAAACTCAAACGCTCAGTAAGCCTATCTCCCTGGCATAGTGGAAGCTTCAAGAAAAAAGTGTTATCATTTAAAGGATCAAGCAAATATATGACTCACCATTTGTCCCTTTTCATTAGAATCAAACAAAAGTCCATTCCATGAATTATTGTGTCGTCTTGCTTTTATATATCTCATTCCTGACAGAAGTGGAAATTCATGTTAGAGAGGGTCCTTCATTTTTCATTTGAGGGCTTCTATTATATTGGCAAGTAGAATTACTATCATTTTGGTATCTTTGCATTGTTAAAATTGCTAAATACCAGCATCTTACCCCTTCAGAATAACACCATGAACCAAAGTCAAACTGCAAATGCCTTATATGATACAACAGATAACTATTTTTTCTTAGCTCCAAATATTGTTTAGATAGAACTAAACAAATCTATGTCCTTACTAATTTGAGAGTCTGCATATTTCTGCATGCAAAGTCTTACCTAAATAAGCCATTCAGTAATGACGTATTTCTATTCTTGTTGAGGTAATTTTGAGTTTAGACTCCACACAAGCACTCTCGTAGTTGGCATGAGGCAACTACTAGAAGAATCACAATGAGCTGTGTCAGACCGCCTCCTCTCCCCTTTGGGTATAATGAAATCTACACAACTAAACTTCTTCCTCATCTTTTTTTTATTTGCACTTGTGGTACTCATTTGCAGCACTGAATTCCTTTGCCGATAATCTTCTGGATTTCATTTCCTAACACTCCTTCCACTTACATACATATACTTCCCTATTTATATGTAATATGCTCCCCAGTCAAACTCAATTAAAATGCTATAAGCTTTAGATTGAAGCTTCTTTTATTAATCCAATGTATGCAAGGAGTTGTTCAATATTATGGGATGACTGTAAGACACAGGAGCTGGGTTGTTTTTATTGTTGTTTTGTTTTTTTTATTGCAAAGGTCAGAAGTTATGATTATCACTTTTATTTACATTTAAAAAGATAATGGACTAAATTTTGCTATTTACATTAATTTATGACAAAATAGTCCAAGGAATTTTCTCAGCAGATGTATGTATCATTTCATAGACACAAAGAAAATCAAAGTAGAAAAGTTTAATAAGTATTAGGCTATCCTAATACTTTTAAAGTACTTTCATCCAGGCAGTTCTTTACATATACTAATAATTTAATTTCTCTTATACTAGACTCTAACAGCATAAAAGTCAGTGAATCCAGTCTTCATTTGCACAGAGAGTGGAGGCACTGACAATTTGAGTGTTATTTTTTAAACAAAACAATACAATAAAATAAACACAGTAACAATGTGAGAATGTGTAATCCTGAATCCAATTCTTTTGTGACTCTGCACTGGAGCATCTGTTGCTGTTTCTGCTGGAGAAATCTGCACATAGTACTGGCCTGACACCTCAGAGAAAGAAGACTGGCTTTGGTTGTCCTACCAGAAGACCCAAGGACTCAGTTTTTCATGACCAAAAATTGGGGTGACAGATGCTTCGTAAATATCCCACCAAGAATTCTAAAGGCGAACCTGTCCAATTATAGGAATTTTTTTAGAATTTTAATTATTTTTTTATTTTCTATATTCTTTGTTTACATTCCAAAGGCTTTCCCCTTTCCCAGTTCCCCCCTCACCATATGTCACATAAGTCCTCTCCCCCACCCTATTCTCCAATCACCCCCCACCATTTCTCTGTTCTGGTACTCTCCTACAAAACTGGAACCAGTCTTTTCAGGACCAGGGTCCTCTCCTTCCTTCTTCTTGGGAATCTTTTGATTTGCTAATTGTGCCTTGAGTATTCAGAGCTTCTGGGCTCATTAATATCCACTTATCAGTGATTGCATTTCATGTATATTCTTTTGTGATTGGGTTAACTCACTTAGGATGATATTTTCCAGATCCAACCATTTGCATACAAATTACATGAATTCATTATTTTTAATTGCTGAGTAGTATTCCATTGTGTAAATATACCACATTTTCTGTATCCATTCCTCCTTTGTGTATACTCAGTTTACTGAGTCTTGTCTGTGAAGATCATTAAAATTTCAAATGTATTACTCCTTTGAAAAACAAATAAGATGGAGATACTTCTCTTCCCAGGCAAAATGCTCTTAGTTCTTCTGCATGTCTACATCCTGAAAAAAAAATCAATCCCCAATGACACATGGGGGAATGACCTAAAGCACCAAAATTTCCCCCAAACTGAGATGATGTCTGTGCTTTCTCTAGTGGTCCCCTTAGTCACTTACTCTGAATCCTGCTTGTGCTTATGAGAATTCCAATTCCATAATTCACACTCTTAACTCTGTACCATGGTATGAGGAAACAGGAGTAAAATACAGTGAACTGTTTCTCTATAGTTTGCATATATTCATGTTTATGATATGAAACCAGATAAAACTGTAAGTTTTCGCCCAAAGGGTTCTTTCCTCAAGTTCTAGAAACCTTTGCTTTGAAACCAGTTGAGTTGATGGATAGCATCTTAAAGTTCCTGGAATTGCCTTGACTTTAAAATTTGGGCAATTTCTTACTTTATGGAACTTGGTCTTCTATCAATCAGGCAGGTTGAGTTTTACAATGAGTTGAAGTACATGCACTCTAAGGGCTGATAGCAAGAAATAGCTAAGATATATTTAATTACATGTTAATTCAGATGCTAATGAGCATATTGCATTTGTGTGTGCATAGTTCTGAGTAATTGTAGAGAAATTTGAGAGTAGTGCTTAGCAAAGCACTACTGACCTTATGTGCTTAGGGAAGCAATGTAAGAAAAATATGGTGGTAGTCTCTTCCTTATACATATGAAACATATACATATGTGACAGAAAACAGCAACAAACAAGGATGTATGAACATTTCATCTATAGCTACTCTGCATATCAATAATCCTCATTCAGCAAATGTCTTAGTTTCATTGCATTTCAGACTTAATATTTGATTGTGCATACTGATAAAATACTGATAATGATGTGTGTGTTCATATGTGTGTTTTTTGAGAGAGAGAGACAGAGAGACAGAAAGAGAGACAGAGGCAGACAGAGAAAGCATTATTAGGGGTTATGTTTAGGGCTTTTCTCATCTTGAACAAGTTCGGTATAATGAGCAGCATTTCCAGATTTCTTGTGGAGTCTCAACTTTAACTGAATTTGCCTTTCAGAACTGGAGTTGACTTTAATAAGAAAAAAAACCCACATAAATTTCAGGAAGAAAATAAATGGAAGACATAGATAATTTAAGAGTATGCTTTAAAATCTGAACTAATCTGATGACTACTCTCTAAGTACTTTGGGTTAATGGGAAGACTGAGGGATCTGAGCACACCGTTCAGCAGGACAGCAAACGTTCAGGTTATTTTAAAAGCAAGACCACAAACTGCAAAGATGTAGATGAGTGTGGAGGAGAAACAAGGCACATGAGCGTATGAACCATTTGACATCTCAGTGAAATGCCTTTGGATTGTGCTCAGTGTGCTAAGGACTGCATTGAGGGCCGGCTGCCAGGAAGCCTCATCATCAGACTCCTGTGTTGGTGTTGGGGGATTCTCTTCGCTGCTACATAAATGATGACAGGCAGGAAGAATGCAGAAAAAAATTAAATGTCTTAAGAGATAGATGATATAATTATCTGAAGTGCATCATGAAACAGATGTGAGAATAAAGTGCATTATTTGGCATTGTTTTCTGATAGTGAAATTGCTGGTGACTCTGAGCTGAACACTTGGATGAAGGAAATGTCAGGATTCTGGCTTCAGTGATTGGGGCTATTTATTGAGAATAACAAAAACGTGAAATTTAAGATTATATTTTTGGCATATTACACTTGATCTGTCTGGAAATACACTTAAAAATCAAGGATCGATCATAACCACTAATTTGGGGAAACTAAGGAAAACCTAAACCACCCTCCTTCCTCTAAGTCATCCAGCAGGAAGACAGATTGGAGATCCTTAAGATCTGCACTTTGCGATGTTGCCATCTGGTCAACCTGGTAAGAAGTTGCACATCCAAAAAGGTGCTTTACCTTCCAACAAATCTGTTTATGATCTGTGTGCTTGTTTACAACAAAAAATTCCATGTTTTTGTCAAATTTTCCAGAGACTTCTTTTAGATTTGCATCTGGAGTTAATAGGCTGTTTAAGTAATGCCAAGTACACCCCTCTAAAAATTAATTTTCAGAACAGCCAAATTTCCCATGAAATAGGTGGTATAAGTTGGGGTTCAAAACTAGGCAAAGATTAGAAACAAAGGAATCAAGGAATGGTGTCATCCATATGATATTTAACTGGCTCTAACAAGGACAGAGACCAAGCCATAGTGCCTTAATATTACTTGCAACTTCTCATATACATTCTGCATCTCTATAGAATAATCTGATTTGTTTCTTAATATGTTTACATTTGCAGTTCACATAAAACACTTTGGAAGACAACACTAACTTGAAATGTGTGCCAGATTTTACGTACTCTTTTATGTTTGTGGGAAAAGAAAGGAGAATAAGCCTTAAATCTAATGCCTTGAACTTGTTTTGTGTGTGTATTGTGGACTGTAACTTGACTCAATTCATCCTGTGTAGGGTAGTTCATGCTGCTATAATTCTAAATCTTAAATATTCACCTTGTCAGAGCAGATGTCCGGCAGTGTGTGAACTTAACGAGTTGCATTTGTATCTGGGTATCCGGAACTGGGTTAATATTCTTTAGACTTAACAAGATGTGCTTTCTATCCTCTCAGACATTGCTCTGTGACCAAGACAGTAGCAATGACTGCAGATCTCTGTATGTCTGAACACAGGCAATTACAACACAGGAGAGCTAACGTCTTTCTCTGTTACTTAGGGGGACGTTGAAATGTTCCTTAGACAAAGATATTTATTCTTCATTAGGTGAGGCTATTTCAGTAGTATTAATTACTTTTGTGTCCATCAGTGTAGCACAGGGCAAGTCATGACGAGAAAAGTATTTGATAAAATGACGAAATTTAGTTGATTACATTTAATAGGCTTAAAATAATTTTATAATCAAATTCCTTGTATAAAAATTTATTTACTACTTACTACCTCAGAGAAGAGATTATTTTTCTCCCATTGAGGATTAATTGCCCCAAGAGGAAAATTGGGAAGCAATTTTATAATAGCCTAGCAAAACTGTTATAAGTACAAAATAAGAAACCACATCTAAAAATGTTACTAGAAGACCCATGTGGTATGTGCCATTCTAAGAGTAAATAGAACTAAACTTATTTAGCTTTTATTATCTCAAGATCTGGCATGAAACTACTTGAAATTCTGATGGAAATGGTACAACTCCTTGAATCTTTCCACGGTGTTAACAAGTGTTTCATTTTATCTATTTTCTTTGCACACAGAACCCACTCCAGTGGGCTCTAGGGGTGACTGGGGTTAAGAGTGTTCGCTGCCCTCTCAGCAACCTCAAGTTTGATTCCCAGTGCCCCTGCTGTGTCACTGTACCCTCAAGATCGAGAGCTACCTTCTGTAACTCTGACCACTGAGAATTTGTTGTATGTGCGTATATGCTTGTCCTCAGATAACTTGAACATCAAGGAAACAGAATGTAACTAAAAATATAAAGAGCTGAGAAACAAGTAAACTGCAAAATGAATGCAGTTAGGATTTTGGAGTCAGTATTTAACAACCGCTTGTAATTTCTACCTCCAAGGGACTTCACAGAGTCCTCTGGCCTCTACAGAAATGTGCCTGTACCCTCACAGACTGTGTGAGTGTACCCCATGCACACTCACAGTTAAAATTAGAAATAAATACTTAAAATAAAATATAGCTACTCATTAACTGTGGTAACTTCTCCCCAGTTACATATTCTGACTCATTAATCATATGATATCTTTTTCTGTAGTAATCAATAAATATTTTAATAAACACAAATAGAACCAAAGAAAGTAGAGCATAGACTATGCTTAGCTTTGCCTAATTTACCTAGATAACTGTTAAAAAATTACATAAATCTTTATTTCACATATGTGTTCCAGGATTATGTGTGTATATGTGCATCTGCATGTGCACATGTGCACATGTGTGCTTCTGTACATGTACACGTATCATGCAACTGGCACTTTTTAAGACAGGTCACACTGAAGCATTGTTTATCCTTTAACACCAAATTACCTTATTAGCCCTTCTCTGCTTGTTAGTTGTAGACAGTTTCCTTGATTCTCTATCTTTCTATTCTTATTTATACTCAGTTTGCTTTATTCTTTTCTTTTTTGTGAGATATCTAAGAACAACCATATATGCCCATAAATCTGTGATGTTATATTCATTAAAGCTAGATGTCCAGACACAGTAATCACATTAATTAGTCTATGTCAGCTCCAAATGTAATTCAGATACCATGTTCAATAGATGAAATATATATATTCAATTCCAGATGTGGTCATAGGCAATGTGTACTACAGAGTTTCCTAGGCTATGACCTGAAAAGTGTGTTATACAAAAAGCAGGAAAGTCATAATGATTCCAGTAATTGCCCTCTTCTGGACAACAGCCAAGATATCAGTTCAGTGCTAGACTCTGTCACAGCATGATGCCTTAGAGTAAAACTGTAATAAATGTATGCCCAGGGTGTTAGGAGTGTTGATGTAAGCCAGCTTTTTTACCCTTTATTTTAAAACTTGTAACCAGAATCTAAATGTGAGTCAACCATAAGTGAAATGTTTCTCTTATAAGCATAATTCTATATGTACACATAGTGTGTTTTCTAAGTAATTAAATATACAAAGATGGTGTTTGAAGAAGCCTAACAGTTGGATGAGGATAGGTATACCATATAAACTCCCTATGATACAGACCTTTCATCAAATAGTCTATCTGAAATTATGTCTTTTTAAAGTTTCTCATTGAGTCTCGAAAATGCACGACAGCTATCCCACTTCATAGGCCCTCCTATTCATTATAAGAGATTTGAAATTATATTCACGCTAGCATTTGCTGTGATTTCAAGGCCGACATCATTTAGCAGGCAAAGATATAATATTATTTTAGAAAAAAGCTCTTATTTTATTTGCTGGTGTATATCCTCTCTAATTACTTCATTAATAATTTGATATCTTGAGCTAAGAGAGACCTACCAAGCTGTAGCTGAATTTAATGCAAACTATATAATATATTTCAACAGCATTGTAATATATTACAGAATAACATGAATTTTAAAAACACATAAACAAAATAACTTTTTTACATACTCTGATATGCAATATTTGAGACTTTAGGGAGAATTCCAGCAGTGGACATTTCTTGCTTATTCTCCAAAGGAATGCTTGGAATTTTCTGTACCTCATGTGTAGGCTAATAGATCAATAACATCTTAGAAAGTGGAAAGATTTTGCTTTAGCAATATCTGTCTTTCTGTCTGAGAAACCACATGTGCTATGAACTTAACCATTCTTAATAAGTTTCAGAATATAAGTGTTCTTTGTGGTTTTAGCTTTGTATGTGGTATTCAAAGTTAAGATGAATCAATAGTTTGCACAGCGTTTAGAACACTGGAAAACCAACCATTCATTTAGCAAGGTCCTTTGGGCATACAAATTCACAAAATATAATGAACAAGCAAGAAATAGGATTTGTAACGGTGACAAAAACTAACAGAAGAATATACTCCCATGATGTGATCTCTTCAAGAGCGTTGGCTCTCCAGCCAGGAAGCCTTCTTTTATTTACTTATTGTCATGACTACTCTTGGCTTATAATCTTTAGAAAACTGAACATCTAATGATGAGCTTGTAACAGTGCAACACAAAGGAAATATTTGCACTACCCATACTCCAGAGTGTCTGTTGGAAAGAGGCTGAAAAGTATTTGTTCTTCAAATGAAATATGAAAGTGCTTTCTTCATTTGCAAGGCTCACCTTTGTGCAACTCCATATCCTGTTTCTAAAATTAGTACTTGAATTATGTATTACTTCAAATGGTAATATCCCTTAGAAAGATTTTATTATGATGGGAATAAGAAAAAGTCATTGCAATTAAACAGTATTTTAAACTTGATGTTATGCGTGTCTCAGCTAAATGCTTTTATTTGTGTCTATAAAAATGTGAATTCTAGGTACAAAACAAATAACTGACTGCATTAGTCTTAAAGGTGCTTCCATTGCTGTTCATGCTCTGCCTCTAATCTATAGTTTTAGAAAATCAATGGTGCCTATAGAGACCATGGGTAGCCTATCCACTGTTCTAGATCCAGTATACTATATGCATATGGAATAGTAGTTGATGTAATATAAAATAAAACACAAAAAATTTCTTTGAGAAACTAAGTAAAATCTCAGTATATGGATGAGTTATATAGATTTCAAAGAAGATACAAATCTTAAGACCTAGGCTATTTTTCTTACTGATAACAAAATTTATTAATATCCTAATTAAGTTTATTATTCATAACATAATATAATATGCATATACACGTATACATATTTATTTATTTATTTATTTATTTATTTATTTATTTATTTTAAACTGACTTTATAGTAGCGAATCCTCTAATCTCTCTCTCCATCATTAGGACTGCAGGAATGTGCCACCATCCTGAGATTTTTTTTCCATGGGTTTCAACAACCACAACTTAAGTTATCGTGCTTGTTGGGCAAGAACTTGACCAACTACATCATATCAGCAAGCCCCCAAAATTGTTTTTTCTAAGATAACTCTTCAATTTGGCCTCATTTACTGGCTCACTTTAATCATTGTATAGTGCTTGGAATGATCTCCCTACTTATATTATTTAATCCAACGTCTTCCAGATGATAAATAAGAAATTTTGAAGTCTATAGTAAATGTTTGAGTTATTGAAAGGGATTCAGTAAAATGAACAGCACGGAGATCCTGCTCTTAAAGTTGTCGTTTCAATGTAAAAATTTGTTCATTTTAGCAAACGAACTCTAAATAAACAATAGTGATGTTAAATAAAGTTGGTAAGTTTGTTTTTTTCAGGGAGTACAAATAACTCAAATCTTGCAGATGACCGATAATAGAAAAACGCACTCTGGGACTGGATAGGAAGAGAAAAGATAAGATAATGTAAGTGTAAGAGGAAAGCAAGATTAAAGGAATACATTTCAGAGCATCCATTGGCTGCAGCTGCTGACTGCGGAAGGCAGCCTAGCAGTGCTCTGAGGGAGTTCTTTTGTCCTTCAGTCAGCCTTTGAAAGAAGCCAGCTACCCTCCATGAGTCTGAGAAAAAATAGCATTCAACCATACCATACACTAGAAAAGGAAAGGATATATTTTAATGAAAATGTCTTTGTTTCTTAGAAGCTTATTATTCTAATTAATACCTTATGATAAGAGAAGATAAGACAGAATGGTTAGTGGTACACAGAAGAGATTGTCCTTTATTATAAGCAAAAGGAAAATTCTACTTGCTCAAAAAAAAAAAGATTTCTCTACTTAATCAAATGGTTTATTAATATAGTATATTGGATTTTAGTCATCTTGTGACTACTATGTGTGAGTTTATTTAAAAATAATAAAGCATGTATTATACCTCTCAACCAAAATGTTTTAATTATTAAAACATCAATTTCAAAGTTCAACGATGCATGCAGACTACTATATTTGAATTTACAGACCTCTTTTTTTTTAAGAAAAAGAACTTGATGCTACCTCAAAACAGATGCATAAGTTGTCAGGTTTATTTTTTTACCCCTATAGGATAAATGTATAAAAGATTTGTTCATATTAGGTAAATCATATAAGTATATAAAATTTATATAAGCAATCTCAAAACTTCTGTGCATAAATAAACAAAATGCATTAAACACATATCAACCCTTCACCACATCCAGGAGTTTAAAGCACAACTATGTAACTCTCAATCTAATGCCATTACCACATATTTTTCTTTGCCTCATGGACTCATACCTACACAAACAATTCCCTATGTATATAATCTATCATAACACAGTGTGTTCCTAAGAATTTCTACTGCACATGCTTTTGACATTCTTCCTTTATGCTTAAGGCAACTGGAGCTAAAACAAACCACTATATTAAAATAATTTAAATTACTCACCTTTAGGGAATTGTGATTTCCACATATCATTGAAAAATACTCTTGGATAAAAGTCATTCAATAGAAGCCTTGAAGAAGCTTGAAGTCATCCTTAAGACATGAAACTACAACTATTATAATGTTTGGGAGAAGTATCACATGCTAAATGGAAGATGTAATTGGACAATACGGACACAAATTTTGAGATTATAAAGCAACCTAAAAAAAAAATATTAAACAACATAGAAAACAGAGTTTAAAGCCTGACCCCGGCATTAGTTGATTACCATTCAAAATCTTTTGTTTTCTAACTTTTTGAATGTCAAGTGTCAATAATAATAGCTACATACAAGGACAATGTGAAGATTGGGGGTAGTGCATTTGCACTGTGTTTGAACTGCGTTGAATGGGTATTTACAATAAACAGAGAAGCACTCATTATTTTGAAGGCCTCTTCATGCTATTAATTGTTACTGCGTGTGGATGCAATTGTATTTTCTTTCAGCAGTCCACACAAATACACTGAAATGTTGAATTTACCACACTGGAGACATTTCACTTGGCCTTGATTATTTAGTGTTCTGCTGCTGATTGATAATGTGTCTGAAAACACCTATTAAGATTAACACAGGGCTTTGTGAACTATAATCACCTAAGGACTTTGTCACTGTGTTATGCTTCTATTTACTTTTTATTTAATTTGTTTTCAAATTGATTCAGAAAAATATGTAAAACTCATTTATCTATGGAGTGCTATGTGATATTTCAATGCATGTAAACATTCCTAATACATCTAGGTAGAGTTTATGACATGATGCACATTTAAAATGTTTCAGGATCCTCTGACCATGCTTCTACAATTGTGGAAAATAATGCTTTTTGATTAAAAACCAATTTGAAATACATGCATCAAATAATAAGTTTATTGACAGACCTCTAAAAGACTGTGATAATAAAATTTCTCACACACTGGGTAGCGCTTGCAAATCTGTCCTCTGGAAGCAATCATTTCCTTAGTTTTAAGATGTTCATTTTTAGAAGATGGAACTTTGCCATGTGACCTTACACGGGTCTTGAAGTATTAGAAGAATGTAAATGGAAATAGATAGAATAATAGAAAGAAAGCCATCCTGGAGTTACAGAAGAATTTGAGCCACAGAACAGCAGGAACAAAGTTCCAGAATGTTTGGGGATTTCAAGTGAGAATAAAAAAGAAGTGAACCTGTTGCTAGACCTGAGTCTGCTAGCACAGATTAATGCTAGATACTTGGGAGAGAGAGAGATGAGAAGACCCAAGTTCCAGGTCTGTTGCTGGCAAGTAAGTTGAAAGACAGTCTGGCTAACTAACTAGAGCAGGGCTCAGATATTAAAATATATTTTCCATGTTAGCAATATGTCATAATTTTAATTAATAAGTGAATAGTTCGAGTACTATTGCTTGGATAGCTTCAGTAGATATGAAGGCTAACAACATCTGAGACTATACACATATAACGGACTGAAGGCAGCTCACAGGACTGGTTCATGTCCAAGCTCATGCTGTAGGAATGACCTAATGGATTCATTGGGATGATAATCCCACTATCTGAGGAATACCAAAGGAGAATTTGCATATAACCTCCGAAATCAAAAATGGCTACTAAAAACTGTGGGCAGTTTTAAATCAGAGTCTATGGGATAGGCATTATTTATAGGAAAGTTACTATTACTAGATAGTAATTTATAAGTTGGCCAATGATTAAAAAGTAGATGATATGTGGTTCAAGGAGGTTTATCTCTGGTTTATTTCCTGCATTTAAGTTTCTTTAGTTACACTGACACCATGCATAAGATATCTGTGCATATCCCTTCCTTTGCAATCAATGTTAAATAGGAATCTAACATTCCCCAATCAAACCAAAGTATCAATATGTTTTTAAATATCTAAATAAATACAGTCTCAATCCTCCAACCAAGAATGCACACTGATGAATTTTAGTTTTCCTAAACATGACATGTCTGGACTTTTTGAGGTAGACACAACTTTACCATTTCAGTTCTCTCATGAGATGAACTGAACTGTCCTTGCTGCCATTATTCTCACATGTAATAACATTTTAATTAAATGCTTAGTGCATGAAAGTATTGGCAACCCATGGGTAGAAGTATAAAAATTTGGTCTATTATTTACTGTCAATATCAAATAAAGGTGGTTAAATAGAATACAGTACTGTGTAGTAGAAGGACAATCGCATCCTAGAAAGCAGTTTTGATTTTATTACAAAAATAATTAACCCATTTTTATATAAACCTGTATATTTGCAGCTGAGAAATTCACTCACTAATGTACATCTCAAAGTATCTCCATTCATGTCTTCTATTACCAGACTCATTAAGGATGGAAATAGAATGAGAGTTACCCCCACAGTGTGTGACATTAATATCTAATAAGTAGCTGCTGTAAAATTAACTGAGTAGCCCTCATAATTGGTGTCTAGGATCAAATGATTTGGTGAATCTCATCCCTTAAAACAAATGAAACCAAGTAGTTGGCATGAAAAAATATTAGCGAAAACAGTGAAATAACAAAGTGAAGCCACTGCCATCAACAAAAACAAAAACAAAAAGCAAACAAAAAAACAAAAAAAGACCAATGATCTCATTGAAGACAATGTATACAATCTTCATTCTAAATATATATTCTCTAGATTAAATCTCAGGTTTGCAACAGTGTCATCAGCTATCAGAAAAAATATAGATTTCATTGAGATGTAAAGTAAGAATATTCTAGATGCACTCTAAGTTCCATAGGTATGTTGCAGGGTTGATTCCATGTGCAGTGTCAACTAATTTAATTTATTTTCTGCCCTGCTTTTCTCACCTGGATATGGAAAAAACATTTCATTACAAAGCCTCTAAGTAATGACTCTTTTGTTCAAAATATTTTAATTTATTCAGTGACAATTTTATGCATGAAGTACCATTTTTACTTTGTGTGTGTACATTGAGCTTAATTATAGTTGTTTGCATGGGCATGTCTGTGTTCACTAAATAACAGGCACAATGTACCCGTGAATATGTAACAGATGCAAACCTTCTCCATCTCTCTCATTAGCCATTACCAGCCAGTAGTCCCTCAGAGAGAGGTGGGGCATAATGGGTCCACGGAACATCCATGAGGAAAGGGTGACCTTCTCAACCACATGCAGGTAACCATGGCTACTATTAGTTAGTCAGCACAGCAGCCCGGACATATTCAGACAGCAACAGCATTTCAGAGCTTGCTTCTCCATGCTTTGGCTCTCGCATTCTTTCCAAGCCGTCTTCTGCCGCTGATTCTGAGCATTGGGAGTGATGCCATAGGGCCGAGCACTTGACAGTCACTTAGGCTCAATGCGTTTAGTCATAAATCAGCCATAGGTCATGCAGAAGCTTCTCTATCCAGGACTGAGAGTAGTTCTCGTCCATAGATATAACATATTCCATTGCTTCATATATATGTGAAAACAGTTCACTTCTTGAAAACTGAATAGAAATGTTTTAAAAAGCTCAAGAGATAATGTTCAGAAACAAAGAAAGATCAGCTTTTTGAACTGGGAAATCTAATTGAAAAATGCATAAGAATAACTCTCTTATGAGAATGTTAAGGGAACTGTGCAAGGGTCACAATAAAAAAAGCATACGAGAAACTTGAAAAGTTTTGGAGTCTTTCGTTATATGAGTTTTATAGTTTAATGTCACTGATCAGCCTAAATCCTCATTATTTTAATCTATGTTTGTAAATTGAACACTGGAGTTTTACATGTATTATTAGTATTAGTATTAGTGTGTGTGTGTGTGTGTGTGTGTGTGTGTGTGTGTGTGTGTTGTATGACACTATTCCTGGATAGAAATGAGCAAACATCAACTCATTATAGACAGGACACTGACAGCAGACCAAGTCAACGATATCAGCAAACTCTCACTTGGTCAATCAATGACTTTTCTACAGTTCCATACATGTATGGCTGAGGGTTTACTTACTCGAGCAAGACTGACTCAAAGTCAGCCGCATTACCGAAAGCCCACCCTAGGATGACTGACAGCTCATAAAAGCCAGAACCCTGGAGCTTACTGCACAGCCTTCTAGAAGCTTAGCTGCTCAGACACTATCTCCTCCAGACAGCTTGCCTGTACCTCTTATGAGCAGCTTGACTGGTCTTAAGTTCTTGTTCCAGATTATAAAATAACAGAAATGAGGCATACCATTGGCCTTTCACAGGTTTTCACGTACCTACATATGTAGGTACATATTTAAAAATCATACTTTCTCTAATTTTATAAAAGTAGTTTAAAATGTCTGTTTTGGAGGCCAGCGAGATAGCTCAGCATACATAACAAAGCTTGTTGCTTAAGCCTAGTGATTTGAGATTGATTGATGGAGCCCACCTCATAGTGGGAGAAGGGTCATAGCTCCATAAACTTGTCCTGTGACCTCTACTTATGTGCTGTGGAACACATACCCACAGTCACATTTTCTACACACTGCTGCACAGCAATTTCCTCAGATGAAAATTTAAAAATCTCATCTTTGAGTCAGGAAGCTATAAAAGACCTCCCTCAAATCCAGAAAGTAAACAACTTAGAAGTCCCTGAAACTCACCATGAGGCCTCTCACTCCTCAAGGTGGTATGAGTACATATTTTCAGTAACTCTGCTTTGCTTCCAATAGCTTTTGTTGTAAAATTAAGATCACCATTGAGAATGTATAGATCACATTAATACTTAATCATTTATTTTTCTTGTACTTTCTGCTAGATAAATAGTTTATAATACTTTCTGGCCCAACTTGGCTTCTGTGTAGGAAACTGAACTGTAAGAACAACTCCAGTGTTCTAACGACCCAATAAATTCATACTATACAATGAAAGGCACATAAATATTTTTATTTTGAAAGTACATTGTAATTAATTATTATAATGTAGTATATACTAAGAAAAGCATAGTCTTTATAAACAGTATTAAATAAGACTTTGATTTGTTCCAATAATTCATTAAAAAGGTCAAGAATAATGTTTTATATTAATGTATAGAACATTTCTACCAAACATGTACTTTTTAAAAAGTCTCTAATACCCAAAAATATCCCTGTGATTAATGTGGTATAAATGCTATAATCAACAATATTTATTCTGACTGGTGGTAACAATTGTGTGAGTCAGTTCATTAACTGCTCCAATTTCTTCTGTAATTTTTTAATTTGGTGAGAACTGGACATGGCACCAAACCATGAGAATAGTAGATTATCACTAGGAAACATTTCATTGATTTTTTTCTTTACTACTTATGTTTGGTACTACCCTAGATCTACAGGCTCTCAGTCTCTGGTTCCTGGCTATCCTGGCAGTATAAGGCATGGGCTCTCCCTCTTGGCATGGACTTCAAGCTGAACCAAGCAATTGTTGGCAACTTCTCTAAGTCCCGCACCACCATTGCCCCAAGATACCATGCAGGCAGTACAGATTGTAGGTTGTAGGTTTTGTGGATGAGTTGGTGTCTAAGTTTCTCTTTCCTTAGCCTGCATTATACCTTTTTGTGCCAAGGAGACTAGAACATAAAGATGCAGGCTCCTGGTCTGCACCAGGGCCACCTCTCTACAGTGAATGAGCTGTATGGATGTTGTCTCACTGATGAGGCCTGAGTGTCAGTTTTCAAAGAGAGGCTTTATGTCTTCACATCAGGCTGGGTTCTTGATGGATCTTCAAAGGGTCCTCATTGGCCAACAACTCAACCAAATATAACCCAGTCACTGAAAGTCTGGCCTGAATACAAATAGACAATTCAGACTCTGTTTCCTCCATTCATGGAGTCCTCACCAGATAGGCTTTCTCAGGCAGCAGATGAGAGCAGATGCAAAGACCTGTAGCCAGAAATTATTCAGAAAAAAATAATCTAAATTGAATGTCTCCTTAGAGTCTCTCCCCTCAAAGAAGGGAAACCTGTGGAACATGAGAAAAAAAGACTGTAGGAGTCAGTGGATAGAGGACATCAGGATAACATAACCCAGCAAATCAAGCAGGAATCAAATGGGCTCATAAAGACTTGAAAGGGCAAACATGGGCCTGCATGGGTCTACAACTAGGTCCTCTGTGTATATGTTATGTTCCTCCTATTGGATTACCTTGTCAAGCCTCACCTTGTCTTAGCGCATTTTGTTTTGACCTGTTTTGCTGTCTTCTCTTGGAAGCCTGCTCTCTTCAGAAGAGAACACAAGGCAAGTGGATCTTGGGACAGAGAGGAGGGGTAGGATGAGAGGAGGGAGGGGAGACTCTTTCAGATGTATTGTATGAAAGAAGAATCAATTTTCAATTTAAAAAAAAAGGACAACAAAAAGAAAGTTTGAATTTCTTTGAGATGTAATGTTACAGAACTCTGCCCTGCATATTAACACAAAATTGTGTTCCCCTACCGATATCTGAATAACTGTATGGTTGGGGCAAATCATTGTCTTTCCTTTTGAAAGATGTATTTTTCCTACATTCAAAGGAAAGCTTATAGCTCTTACCCTACACAGACTGTAATATTGCTTGGAAGTTCAAATGAGGCTGACATTAAATATACTTTGAGATATATATTGTTCTAATAAAAGAGGTCACTATACGAAAATCCAGGAATATCTCACACCAGCTTTCACACAATCTCTCAGTGCTTCTCTGGTGTTGTGTTAGGTTCTACCACACAGTCTTAGTTTCTTTGATTTTGTCAGATGCTTTATCCTCCGTTGGTTAACACGCCTCCATTTGCAGGCATGGCAGTTTTCATCAAACACCACAAAGCTATTATATTGCAATATGACTTCAGGTAAGCACTTTGTACAACAGAATCTTAGATGGAACTGGAGATTGAATTCACCATTTCCACAAACCAGTAAATAGTGTCATGTGTACTTGTCATGGAAAGAAAAAAATAGAAAGACAGATCTGAACAACAACAAAAAAAAAACTACAGGGAGCTAAGGAATGCTGAGAGTGGGAGAAAGAATTTTCCCCTGGAAAGAGTCCCCTAATTAGTCACCCAATACCAAGTATTCAGCCCTGAAACATAGACAGACTCCTAACTGTAAATGAACTGAGCAGATTGTATTAAAATATTGGTTACTTGTGAATGTCCTTCCATCAGTCAGATTTCTGGGCTCCCTAATCACCAATTGTATTGAATTAAAGTGATTTGTTTAGTCCTTATCACAGTTACAAACTAGAAAACTATGAAAAAAAACTCAAATAATTTAATCAAGACTTCTTTCTCACATTCATAAAATATAATAATTTTTATCTTAATTGATAATTGTAAAATAATTGTAAAACATAAAATATATATAAAATGGCAGATGCATTATATAGTGCTAAAAGCATTCATTTAAGTAGATAAGAAGATGGTATATGTATGAAAATAAAATAATTTCTACCGCCATCAATTTTGCTCATATAAGCCAAGAATTAGACATTCATTAAACTAGATATAAGTAACTAAATGACTAAAGAAAAACATATTGTAAGGCTAAAACATCTAATATAAAAATTGTCCAAGCTGGTTCCATTAATTACTGCCTATGAAGAAATGGAACAATAGTTTTAATCTAAGAAACCCTGATTCTAATAAATATACAAAGGTATGGAAAGATAAAAACAAAACTTAATCAACTGGTATGTTTTTCCAAACAGACTTAAAAGTATTTAGACGGAGATTTTAAATCTGTTGTGGGTTGAGGACAAGGGACACATAATTAAAGTTGCAAAAAAAAAAATCAGACAATTTTTTTTCAGCAAGTCCCAGTGCTCTAGAGAATGCTGACTACCGAGTGGACAAAAAAAAAAAAAAAATGTAAATACTGCCCAATCTGAAATCAGTGAAGATATTCCAGAGTCCTAAAGAGCAAGGGAATTTGAACATTACCATACACAGAAGCAAGTTGATTGTGATGTTGTCAAGGCAACTGTAAATGTCCTTACGGGAAATCTCTGATGAAAATTCCATTTTAAACTTTTTGCTATCGTCTTATTTATGTATTCACTTAGCCATTCATTCACTCAAGAAACCTTGCAGAGAATTTCGGTTTTAGACTCCGGATGTAGGCAGTGAGAATAAAAAAAAAAAAAATGGAGTAGAACGCCTGAAGGAAACTAATATTCTAATGATTGCTTCACCATCTAAGTCAAAATTTGAGAGGAGATTCGGTTTGTAATTGAATGGACCACGAATGCTATTCCCCTTGGCATATCTCCGTCATAAATAAAAAAATTAATGAGGTCAGAACTAGCTATGTCCCTAGGGAGAAACATGCTTTCCCTCACGTTCCCAGGGATTCTACCAGCTCTACAAGGAATGTATTCCTTAAGTAAAGAGTCTAGTTCAGCCACCACGTAAGTCTTCTCATTTATGTGTATTCTCCCCAGGAGGCTCTCATCATTATACACATATTTACCATATTCCCTATACCATCCCCTCCTGCAGCTCTTTGGAATTAATTCAATAAATTTTCATTGTGTTCTTACATTGTGCCAGGCGCCGCTCTTAGGTGCCAGTGAAGTCACAGTGGAAAAAAAAAAAAGCAAATGCATGAAATGTGGGGACTTGCATTCTCCGAGGGATTAAAAACGGAAACCATAGTGATGAATATCATGAAATCTAGAAATGTGTGTGAGTGATACAGAGGACTCACAGAATAACTCCCGGCTCAGGTGTCATTTCTAGAATGACTTAAAGAAACCTTTCTGTTTGTTTGTTTGTTTGTGTTTCTTGTCTCTTTTGACATTAAAAAATACAGTAAGAAAAGTTTCATATGAGAGAAGGAAATCGAGCTGATGATATAAGGTGGGAAATTGCCGCTTTCAGGCATGGGCAAAAAGACTCAGGTAGTTGGTCCAAGGTGCACAAGAATGGGTTGAAGTGAGACGTGAGAACGGGGGAGACTAACTAGAAGGGAAACCCAACGTGTAAGCCACATGCAGAACCTTTGCTTCTCTTATAAGTGAGGTGAAAATGAACTCGTCACATATTTGAAATGAGTTTCCTGCCTGTTGAATTAGAGAGTGATGAGTTTGGCACCACATCTACTGAAGGCAGAATGATACAGAGATGAGCGTACTCCCCTCCTCATAAATAAAATAAAAATAAAAATAAATAAGATTGACAAGAGAGTGTTGGAGATCAGTGCGAGGCTACAAGCTAAATGGAAGGCCATTGCCAGACTCCAAGAGCTACGTCTGTCACACCGGGCCTGTTGCGTGTGTGTAGTTCTTTAGAATTAGATATTAGGAACCTTTTGGAAGTTGTTGGATGGGAGGTGCTATGCGTAAGAGGGCAAGGATTGAGGAATTGTTTCAAAGATTAATCTTCGAGCACCAGGAATAATGAAGCTGTCTTTGAGCATTTAAATAGAAATGTTAAGTGTGTTAGACTTTAGACAAGAGTTCAGAGTGAGGTTCAGGTTGAAATTACAAACTTATAAAACAACGGGTTAGAAATCCAATTTAAGACCTGACGGGTGAGTGTAGCAGAAGTAAAACATTCCTGGACTGATCTTTAGGGAGGATGAATGAGATGAGCCCACCATCTTGGGTCTCAGAAGAGGTGAGCCAAGCATCGTGTGTGGACCCGTGTGGAGTGATACAGAGATGGCGGATTAGCTACTTGCTTTCATAATGATGTGGCGAGCCCAACGGCACGAATCCCATCACAGAGAGCGGCTCTTTGACAAACACAAACTTACTAAAATTTGGACTGGCCAAGTCACTGTTGTATTGTAAAAACAGGAAATGTAACACTACCAGGAAACACAGTGCAGAGCATGAAAGGTCAAACTTGATGCGGCATTTCTTTTATGTGTAAAAATGCCTGTTTCCATTAAATTTTTGGTACTATTTTAATTTTTTTTGAATTAGCCAAAACATTAATCTCCACAGTTAAAGGAAATTACTTTTGATTGTAAAATCCTGTGACTAAATAACTATTCTATCCAAAGCTCAAATAAGTTTTCTATTATTTACATATTATTACATGAGCCCAGTCTTTTATTTTACATATCAATCTAGTCATATATTCTTTTTTGATTATGAATCAGCAACCTGTGACCAAGCCCCTTGATTCTTATGAGACAGCAAGCACACAATTCTTTTTTCATTGCAAAAGAATTCAGGATTTGAATTCTTATACAATATAATACCTCTGTTAAGCACAGATAACAAGGCTGACCTTGAACTCTGGAATCTTAAAAAAGGAAACTTCAAGATTTAGCTGCACTAGTGCCTACAGGGGTGGATCAGATGATATAGAGTGTGTTTTAAAAACAGGTTCTTTAAGAGTTTAACATCCCCAACCCTGATGCCCCACAGCCCACTGGAGCCCAGCTCCGTAAAAGGTAAAACTTATGTGGCCAAATGCTGACAAAAATCTCATTTAAAATGAGCTTGTACAGTGCACAGCCACAGGGACTTACAGATAGTCATTAAGAATAATGTCTCAGGGATAACAAAACAAAAAAATCATGAATTCAAGAAAGCTTTTTAAATAAGCTGTTATAAGGGTCCTATAAGGGAACCGAATAGCCAGAAAAATATTGTTTTTCCTTAAATTTTTAAAAAATGCATCATTCTCTTGCAGAACTTTTATGAACCCGTGGAAGTATGGAGTTTCTTTTTTTTTAATTTTTATTTATTTTTTAAATTTATTTACATTTCAAGTGTTATCCCCTTCCCTGGTTCCCCCTCTCCAGGAAACCCCTTATCCCATGGCCCCTCCCTCTGCTTCCACCCACCCACTCCTGCCTCCATGACCTCGCATTCCCTACACTTCAGCATCTATGGAACCTTCTTAGAAACAAGGACCTTTCCTCCCACTGATGCCTGAGCTGGAGCCATGTGTACTCCTTGGTTGGTGGCTTTGTCCCTGGGAGCTCTGGGGCATCTGGTTGGTTGATATTTTTGTTCTTGCTGTGGGGTTGCAAACCCCTTCAGCTCCTTCAATCCTTTCTCTAACTCCTCCATTGGGGACCCTGCACTCAGTCCAATGGTTGGCTGGGAGCATCGGGCTCAGTATTTGTAAGGCTCTGGCAGGGCCTCTCAGGAGACAGCTGTGTCAGGCTCCTTTCAGCAAGGCTTTCTTGGCATCCACAATAGTGTCTGCCTTTGGCGACTGTATATGGGAGGAATCCCCAGGTGGGACAGTCTAAGGACGGTCTTTCCTTAGTCTCTGCTCTGCACTTTGTCTCCATATTTGCTCCTGTGAGTATTGTGTTCCCTTTTCTAAGAAGGACCAAAGCAATCACACTTTGGTCTTCCTTCTTCTGGAGCTTCATGTAGTCTGTGAATCATATCCATTTTTTAAAAAGCAGACACTATCTATTCCCCCACTATCCCAAATTTTATGTTCACTCTTTACATAGTCTAGATGTGATTTGACATAGTCTATTTCAATGGTAGAGGAATGATTAGGCTAAAGTTACAGATTTTATTTTATTATTTTATAACAACTAGCTACTAATAGTTTATAAAGAAAAAACAACCATAAAACAAAAAATGTCCAGCAGCTAGAGAGAAGGGGCAGCAATTATGGGGACATACTGCTCATGCCAAAGACCTAATCTGTTCTTAGCAGTCATGTTAAGGAGCTTACAACTACCTATACCACATGCTCCAGCACTCATGTACACACACAAAACACAGGCATGCAAATACAAATAATCTGAAACAAGAAATATATACATATATATGTTATATATAAATATATTATATAATACATATATATTATATAATATATATTATATAAGTTGTGTTTATTGCTTACATCTTTAGGTAATTGTCAACCTATCAGAAGAAAGAGGAAATTGTGTTATCTATGCTCAGTGGCTAGTGAGACAGATTCGTCTCGTAGTGTGTTTTCCTTGGAGTTTCAACACATCTAAGTTAAAAGTTTCCCCTTTTGAATTGCCGTTGTGTTAATATGAAAATTATTCTTGCCAGAAGCATTCTACTATAATCTTTTAAGGAAGAAATTAAAATTAGGTATCTGTGCCTCTTAATGTTGTAAGCAGAGTGTTAACGGCATTTGCTAACTAAATCTGTAAATTAGAAAATCTTTGCTTTAGTGATCACATCAGCCTTGAGGAGCTGCAGTTTAAAAGAGATTAAATGTTTTTCTAACAACTGCTCCCAAAGCTGTTGATAGCACAGGAAATGAACACCTAGTATATTGAGAAATGTTGCAGATTCTGTCAAGGGAACATTTTGATCTTTCTTCACTCAGGTAACATTATGTCACACGTAGGCTTCTCACAAAATACCGTATTTTTTGTGGATTTAAGTGCTCATTATGCATTCAATATTTATGCAAATATTCTCAAGATGACAGGGTATTTATCCAGGATGGAGACGTGAATATAATGTATGAAGTAGTCCAGCACTTAGTCATGGGGCTGCAGTTTAAGTGCTGGTGATTTTTAAAATCAAAACTGAAGCAACTGAAGCTCATTACTGTGCAAGTCTTAAAAGAATGCACATGTGAGCGTCCCCATTAAAAATTCAAGGCTTTCTATGAGCATTTTTCACTTTGTAGGGTGATGCAAAGAGAAAACAACATTAGAAGCTTTCCTCTGGCAAGAAATAAAATTGTATATTCTCCCAGATACAGTGCTTTCTAAAATGGCTTATTTTACTATTTTATAAAGTTAGCGTTCTAGATTAATATTGCTTGGACTGGGTATTCCATTACATAGATTGCCTTCTACATCTAAACCTAAAGTAATTCTATATATGTATGATCCTATCAACTGATAATAAAAGCATCGTGTATACATAGTTCATTGTTCTCTATTTAGCCTAAAATAAGTATTAGAGATGTTTCATTATATAAATGTGCCTACTCCATTTTGATAGATTCTAAGGAATAACATAGAAAGTAAAAATAATAGATGCTGCATGCAGAGAGCATTGTCCTTATTTATGGATGTATTCATGATGCTGTGGCCTCGTGAAATGAAATCATTTATATGTCATCTGAATTCATGATGTCAGGGTTCCCAACTGGATTTCAAGTGCTTGTCATTATTCTACCCTAGATTCCCCATTCCCTTACAGGATAAGTGGATTTCTATATGTTTTGTAACCTCCTTAGAACACAACTTAATTTCTATAGGATTAGAGAATAACGATTTTAGTAAATTATATTCATAGTACAGCATCTGCAATTAAAGCCTTCCAAATTTCTCTTTCTAAAAAAAAAAAATAAGATGATACAGAATATCTCATCATTTGGCAATTTCCTATCATTAGACTGTCATTTCAGCAGTACAGGTACACCTATGCTCAACAGAGAAAACAAGAATATGCCCCCAGGAAATAACAACTCCGTCTTGTGTTTGTGCATACCTCACACCTAAGAAACTGAACGGAGGTTAAGAAAATGAACTTGAAAAGACACAGGCAACACCTATGAGTCACCACCTTCTCTGTGGAGCTGGAGGGTGCAACATTACAGCAAAGTAATCATCTCCTCTCTGGCCTTAGCTGAAGAAGGAAAGAACCATCATTAATACATATCTTACTACTGATACAGACACTACTGATACATTTTCTTCCTCACTTACACAAATAGATGTGAATAAACCTGGACAGCTCATACTTCTACCACTATGACTGTTTTATTTTTACTGAATAAAGTACTCATCCACTGGGAATATGTTTTATTTTCCTCAGAGTATGCTGAAACCAGGAGATGAATAAACTCCATCTAAGATATGTGTCCCCTAGACATAAATACCAGTTAAGAAGTTCACAGTTTATAAATTAATTCCAGAGAGAAAGTGGAACAAGAAGTAGTCAATAAAAAACAATTATAAATATATAGTGCACTTCCTTCTTATGGACTGGTAGTCATGGCGTAGGAAGGCACTCTGCATGCTACAGAAAGGGAAAGGGAGACAACAAGCCAGGTACAAACACTTGGACCTACAAGAGAGGCCAACATTCAAGATATGCTGGTATAATAGTATGGCAGAAAGCTTGTGGAAGTGACCACCCTATATTTGATTTAAGGCCCACTCCATTAGATGAAACCCTGATACTGCTTAGGTGCTCCAGAAGCTCAGACTAGATAGGCCAGAGAGCAAAGGGAAAACCAAATACCACTGTTCTGCTAAAGGAACATAGCGATAAAATTAGTCCTAATGGCATTCTGTTGTGGCCATAGATAGATGGCTTTGCTGAGTCATCATCAGATTAGCTGTGTCCTGATGGGAACAAATACAGCACACACAGAGACACTCGGACAGACAATATGTAGAGGGTGAGAGACCTTGAAACGCTCAACCCAAAAGGGATGTCTCCATCAAACATCACCCATGAGGGTTCAGGAAATTCTGCAAAAGAGTAGGGAGAAGCAGTCTATGAGAAAGGGACGGAGGGCACCAAGAAAACAAGGCTCTCTAAATCAACAGGACTGAAGCTCAGGTGAGCTCACAAAGGCTGGGGCCTGCGAGGTTTTATACCAGATGGGGCTCCTACAGCTAAAAGAAGAAGTGTCCCCATCCCTAACTAAGAAATGATCTTCAATTGATAACCACTTGCAAATTAAAGATCAGTTTTTTTCAAGTGAATATCACGGTTGGAAAACAAATCACTCTTATCTGCAGGCCCCATGCCCACCCACCAGTAGATGACAAACACAAACTAAACACAACAGTATCTTAGAAAGTTTGCCTCATAAACATGTTAAGTCACAGATTTTTTTCAAAAATCTTAGTTACTTTGCATATATATTATAACTTGTTGTCTGCAGCTTTTATGCTGTTGTGTGTGAGAGCATGCCTGTCTCTTCATCTATATGTACTTCTTAAGCTTTGCCATTGGCCCTTTTTTCTACAATGGTTATTTTTTTCATATTCCAATTTGTTTGTTTTTTTTTAAATTCTTTTATATTATTGTTCATCAGCTGTCTGTTTATTTTCTAACAAGAGACAGCAGAGAAGTAGATCCAGATAGGAGAAGAGGAGGAGGAAAAACTGCAAGGAATATGTAAAGAGGAGACCATAATCAGAATATATTGTATGAAAATTCTGTTTTCAATAAAAGAAAATGAAAAATAATAATGTACTCCCTATCATGGGAATACAGTCTTTTTCTTTCAAAATTCTAAACAAGTGCTGTAGTTGACCATGGGTATAAATTGGAACACCAAAGACACAAATCACATATCAAGTGATGTCTCACAAGAAGAAAGGAGTGGACACTGGTGCTAGAATGGACCAAAACATCATTGTGGGAGAGTACAAGAACAGTAAAGTGGGAGGGGGTGGATGCGGGAGCAGGGGGAGGGAAAAGGACATGTGGGACCTTTGGGGGTGGGGAACCAGAAAAAGGGAAATGAATTGTAAATATAGAATATATACAATAAAAAAAATCAAAAAAAAACTGGTACTTGAAGTCACTAATGTATTGATAACTATGATATGCTTGCTATCATCAGTAAAAATGACCACAATGCATAAATTAGGCCACTAATCCTCAGAACATCACAAGATAATATTTTTGCATTTTCCAGATGAAGATAATGGAGGCATCAAGCTGTAGTGTGAAGAACTGGGTTTATGAACTGTTCCACTACCTTTTAGGTAGCTTTGAAGACTAGAAAGACTCTGGGTTAGAAGCAGTATCTGCCTACTGCTGTCTAATCTGTAGAAGGAAAGCTTTAAAAACTGACACAGGCTTTACTATCAGTCATGCTGCAAGAAAAATAGATTCCTGTGCTTATAGTACATTGATTACCCATGGCAAATGACACATGTAAAATCATTAATTATTGCCATTTCATATTCAGAGGCATGTCTCTTATCCTTTTAGATGAAGTAAGAATGTCATGGATATAGCTAAAGATATTTGTTTCATTTGAAATTAAATAGCCAAGTGGTCACTATTGATAATTGTACTACTCTACTTATAGAACAATGATACTGGGTATCAGTTTCTATTGATGAAAATGGTGTGAAAAATGAGAAAGAACCTATTTTCCATGGAGATAAAGCTGCATTTCCATCATAGATGAAAATATCAAGGTATAGCCTTACAATGTGGTCATGGGGATGGAAACCAAGTATAAAGAAAGCATCTAATGTATGATCCAGAAAGATAAGCAAACATTTGGAAAAATATCTATTATTTCTTTGGGCAAGAAAGTGTAACCCATGTTGGTTCATCCCAATTCTCATTGCATGTATTTATGAGAATTATCACATTAATCCTCACCCTCAAATCTCAATGATTTGTGTTATTTCATGATGTAGAGATGAGGAAAAAGAAATTTAAAAATCATAGATGTTTTTTCAAGAGTAATTTTTTTACAGTAGACTCAGGATTAGGACATTAAAGATTTAATTCCAAACTATGTCCTCAAATATTTTACTATTTTGAATTCATCACATATTTTGTAAATAAGAAAGCCAAGTAATAACTCTTGAACTCAAAAAAGATGATGGTGTCTGGGATTACATATGTGAGCTATAATAAGCTTCCTAAATGCTAAGATAGGTAGATGACAAATTTGAGGCCAGCGTGGGCTACATACCTGAACTTTGCAAAAGAAAAGAAAAGAAATGGCAACTTTTTTAGCATGATCAAATAAACTTCCAATACTCAAGGAGATCAACACCTGCTCTTGTCTAAAGGGAAGTGGAAGAACTGGGGATCTGGAGCAAAGGGGAGATGGCAGAGGAACGAGCCTGAGGGGAGGGAGGAGAGGCTGCGATCTGATGTGTTATATGAGAGAAAAAGAAACAAAACAGAGAGAGCCAGGATGGTCCTCAAACTCTTTCTTTAGACATTTGAAGTTACACTGTAGAAGCTTCTCACTTCCTTAGTTAGGTTTATCCCAAGATAGTTTATTGGTTTGGTTGGTTGCCCGTGATCTCATTATCTATCCATGTGTTTGTTGTCGGTTTATAGAAAGGTACTACTGGGTTTTTAAAGTTAATTTTGTACCCTGCCAATTTGCTGAAATAGTTGATTTTTTTTTTTTTGGAAGTTTTGTGGGTAGAATTTTTTTCTATATTTTTTGTTTCATTTTTATTCTTTATTTACATTTAAAATGTTAATCCCTTTCCCAATTTCCACCCTCCCCCTGCCTCCACAAGAGTGTTCCCCCACCCAGCCACCCACTTCTGCCTCTCTGCCCTCACATTCCCCAAAACAGGGGCATCATGACCAAGGGCCTCTTCCCCAGTTAACTCTCAAAAGGGCCATCCTCTGCCACATGTGCAGGCATGGGTCCCTCCATGTGTACTCCTTGGTTGGTAGTTTAGTCGCTAGGAGTTCTGGGGGTTCTGGTTGGTTGATATTGTTGTTCGTCCCATGGGGTTGCAAGCCCCTTCAGCTCCTTCAGTCCTTTCTCTAACTGCTCCATTAGGGACTCTGCACTCAGTGCAATGGTTAGCTGTGAGCATCCACCTATATATGTCAGAGACATATATATATATATATATATATATATATATATATACATATATATATATACATATATATATATATATGTATGTATGTATTTGTTCCTATGAATATTTTATTCCCCCTTCTAAGGACCAAAGCACCAACACTTTAGTATTCCTTCCTCTTGAGCTTCATGTGGGGTGTGAATTGTATTTTGAATATTCTGAGATTTTGGGCTAATATCCACCTATCAGTGAGTGCATACCATGTGTGTTCTTTTGTGATTGGGTTACCTCACTCGGGATATCTATCCATTTGCCTAAGAATTTCATGAATTCATTATTTTTATAATAGCAGAGTACTACTCTCTTATGTAAATATACCATATTTTCTGTATCCTTTCCTCTGTCCAAAGACATCTGGGTTCTTTCCAGCTTCTGGGTATTAAAAAAAAAAAAGGCTGTTATGAACATAGTGTAACATATGTAACATATGTCCTTGTTATATGTTGGAGCATCTTTTGGATATGTACCCAGGAATGGAATAACTAGGTCCTCAGATTTCCAGAGTGGTTGAACCAGCTTGCTATCCCACCAACAATGGAGGAGTGTTCCTCTTTCTCCACATTCTCTCCAGCATCTGCTGTCACCTTAGTTTTTCATCTTAACTATTCTGGCTGATGTGAGGTGGAATCTCAGGGTTGTTTTGATTGGCATTTCCCTGATTACTAAGAATGTCCAACATGTCTTTAGGTAATTCTCGGCCATTCAGTATTCCTCAGTTGAAAATACTTTGCTTAGCTCTGTACCCCATTTTAATAGGGTTATTTGATTCTCTGGAGTCTAGCTTCTTGAGTTCTTTGTATATATTGGATATTAGCCCTCTATCAGATGTAGGATTAGTAAAGATCTTTTCCCTGTCTATGGGTTGCTCTTTTCTCCTATTGAGTGTCCTTTGCCTTATAGAAGCTTTGCAAATTTATGAGCTCCCATTTGTCAATTCTTGATCTTAAAGTATAAGCCATTGGTGTTCTGTTCAGGAACTTTTCCCCCTGTGCCCATGTGTTCCAGGCTCTTCCCCACTTTCTCTTCTATTAGTTTAGTGTATCTGGTTTTATACAGAGGTCCTTTTTTTGGTCTCTTAGTTACAATATCAATATCCGAAAATAGGGGTAATTTGGCTTCTTTTTCTATCTGTTTCCTTGTTTAGTTTATTGTATTGCTCTAACTAGTACTTTGAGAACTATATTGAAAAGGTTGTAGGTCAGATGCCTTGTTCTTGAGTCTATGGGATTGATTTACATTTTTCTCCATTCAGAAAGAAACACTGGCTGTAGAAATGTCATATAGACCTTTTCCTGTGTTGTATATTCCCTCCAGTCCTCTTTTTAAGGACTTTTATCATAAAAGCATGCTGGATTTTTTGAGACTTTAAATGAATCTATTGAGATTATTAAGTAATTTTTATACCATTTATATTATTTGTTCTATTTACTGACTTATGTATGTTGAATCAACCCTGTATTTCTTGAGTAGAAGTCAACTTGAACATGCTGGATGGTCTTGATCTGTACCCATATTCTGCTTGTAATATTGTTTTATTGAGGATTTTTGCACTTATGTTCAGGAATTCTGTTATGAAAAAAATCTCTCTTAGAAATGCCTGCATAAACAAGATCCAAACAATGCCAATATCAAAAGGTATGCTAACACTGAAGGGAGAAGAGCATAGCCCTAGTCGAGGAATTACAGGCAACTGATTACTGTAAACAGGAAGAGTTAGCCCCCCTCTCAGCAATGTAATTAGCTGTCCAATAGAAAATCATCAGCCTATAGACAGAGACATCAAAAACAGATTCATACTGATGTATTAATATGAAGAAGTTGGAGATAAGGGACTTGGGAGAAGATAAAGGAAGGAAAGAAGAGGGCTGACAGTGGGAAATGAAGGTGGAAATGATATGATTATATTTTAGTTTGAAATGTACTAAAACTATAAGTTTAAAAAAGAACAGGATTCTGTTTCTTAGTGAATGTACATAGATATAAGTTGGCTAGAAAAGCAAGAACTTGAAATCTGAGGCAAGTATTTTGAAGTTATTTCATATAATCGAAATGAATTTTGCCTAAAAGATGGAAACTATAGTCATGAAAATGTCAAAAGTTCTAAGAACTATAATATCACTATGGCCTTACAGGCATTTATAGGACATATTCATTTTAGACAGTATACTATTGATCCAATCAATAGTATATAAAACTTGGGGCTATAAATCTAGGCTCATATTAAAACCTTAGGCAAGAAACATGTTTCAGCTCTTTGAACCTTAGTTGCTTGAAGAGATTCAGCAAACAAATATTTATTGAATAAAATATTTATGATAATGCTTTCCAACATCCAAACTTTGTGTATAGATTTAAGTGAGAAAACATCTTGAGCCTCCTGAGAAGTCAGTGGGATGAGCCTACACTGGCGTGTGACAATCACCGAGACCCTGCCGGCAGCTTGTGAGCATGACTTGAATATCACAAACACGTACTAATCATGACTGGCATTAAGCTCCTTCATTTACATGTTTGTGAGCCCAGAATCTTGGCGGCGATGCATGTGATCCCCTCAGCTCCTCTGCCGGGTACTGCCTATCTCCAGCCTGTTGAAGGCATCCTGGTTAGTTCTCTAGGCTATCTACTCCTTTCCATATCCTTGCCACATTTGTTTCATTGAATGTATTCTTCATTTACATTTCAAATGTTATTCCCTTCCCGGTTCCTCCCCCACCCCAGAAAATTCCCAATCCATCCTCCCAACCCCTGCCTCCAAGAAGATGCCCCTCTGTCCAACCCACTCCCACCTATCCCCCCTCGATTTACCCCCGCTGGGGCATCTATCGAGCCTTCATAGTACCAAGGAACTCTCCTCCCACAGTTCGATGCCAGACAAGGCATTCTTCAACCACAATTGTGGTTGGAACCATGTGTACCCCTTGGTTACCTGATGCTTAGTGAAAAGCCCTAGATATTTTCTCTTCTCTGTTGCTCCTCTTTTTTTTCTACTTTGGAATCAAGAAAAATGTTACAATTACAGAAGCAGAGACCCAGTCAACTTCAGGCCTGAAATAGCTCCTCATCTGGCAGAAGGTAAGGTTCAAAGTCATGAAGATAGCCCCTACCTAGACTGTCCTCACCTTGGAATATATATATATATAAATAATAAATATATATATATATATATATATATATATATATATATATATATATCCCAGAACCCCAATGCTAACAGTACTTAAAGTATAACTATGGCCCTTCTTCTATAGTTATAGAGATACTACTATCTTTTTTCAGTAAAGTGGTTCCTGGATATTCCTTGTAATTCTACATCTGACTGTAGATGGATTAGGTGCATTTATTTGTTCATTTATTCAGTTGCTTGTTCAGTTAATTTTTTACTTAACAAAATGTATAGTCATCAGCAAGTATGCAATAAGGAAAGAATATATCACAGGGCTCTGAAAGAAATGAAGCAAACCCCTTCACGGTTAGGGATCTCTGGGTGAGAGTGAAATCTATGGTTCTAATCACAGACAACTTAGGTCATGGTGTGTAAGAATGCTGCAAAGATTAACTTGAAAGAAAAGAATTCAAGCTAACTGCAAAACTTACATTACTGTTAAATAGAAGTGTTTTTCCTCATTATGAAATATTTATATTTGCACTAAAGAGTTTGGAACATGTTTCTTTATGTTTTAATAATGCTTCATGGGCTATGTTTGCTGTGGATGCGATTATTTTTTGCATAATTAAGTAATGAAGCAATTAGCACAGCAGGCACATGTCAACTAGAAAGTGGTTAAAATTTGTGATTAACTAGAAGTTTTTGCTGTGGTTGCCAATAGTCTCCTTATTACCCCAGGAAGCCGCACTCTTGTCGTTATGAAGGGTTGGTGCCCACCCCATATTTGAAGCTTTAACTATGAAATAGAGCCATTTTATATATCTCAGCAAAATATCTTCACAGCATACAAATATGTACTACAGAGTTGTCTGTAAACTGTTCTAAAGTAAATGCGTAAGGAAGTCATTTGAATGAACAGAGACAAAAAAAATCAAGGAATATGCATTCTCCAGATACCTCCATGGATAAAGTAGAACTTTGCCCTATACTCTTAACAAATACAGATTTACTGTTTTGTACTATGTCTCTATGTCCACTGACAAATGCTATTTAGAGTTGGTAAGTACAGTTATTAATCAATTAGAGTTATTGTTAGTAACTATGACCAGTAAATCTGGGAATTAGAAATTCTAACTCTGTGACACCTTTGCATAGATAAGTAAACAGGTACACGTAAGAACCTCATCCAGTCCCTAGCTCTATGTGTACATTTTTTCTACTTGCATGCATTATGTTTCTTCTCTGTGATAGCAAACTGCTTTTCTCTGAATCAAAGATAAGAAGTCGTGGTTACCCTTTAGGAACATACAGTGTAGAGTCTAGACTGGAATAAGAAGACTGGATGCATGCTTAAATCCTATTTCAGAACAGAAAACAGAGTCAGACATTGTTTTCTGAATGTTAGGCTCAGGACAGTCTATCCAATTCCCACAGACTAGAAGATTATGACTTTCTTGTATTGATTCTGATATTCACAGGAGATGTAATCTCATATCAAACTTCTTGTTATTCTGGCTCTTACAACCTTTGCTCCCCTTCTCTTAAATGACACGGAGGGACCTATGGCTCCAGATGCATATGCAGCAGAGGATGGCCTTCTTGGACATCAAATGGAGGAGAGGCCCTTAGTCTTGAGAAGGCTCAATGCCCCAGTGTAGGCGAATGCCAGAACAGGGAAGCAGGAGTGGGTGGATTAGTGACCAGGAGGAGGGGGGATGGATCAGGGGATTTTTTTTTGGGGGGGGAGGCTAGGAAAGGGGACAACATTTGAAATGTAAATAAAAAATATATCTAATTAAAAAGTGTTTCTTCAGGATTGACCTTCACAAATCTGCATTTTGGTTGGTTGTAATTTTTATGGTGGATCATTTGTTGCAAAGAGAAGTTTAGTACTTGAGAGGTGAAGATTACATTTGTCTGTGTATTTAGACAGGTATTTAGAATATAGTTAAGGGTTGTGCTGGTTTAGTAAAGTGAATGCTGTAGATTCTCCATCATGGTCCTTGACTTCCCTAACCCTGGTTATTGAGTGGGCCTTAAGTCCAGTTCAAAAGCTATCAGTTACCACCATGGTATGCGTGCCACTAAAACACCATGAGGGTCACTGTTCCATGCTAATTGTTTTGACTCACAGACATCATAGCTGATGTCTGCTGGTTGTTTCCCTCCTTTCCAAGCTTGCACGGCACCTTCTGGTACAAGGAAAGTTAGTCTTCAGGGCAGAGGGTTTCAGGTCAGCTCCAGCTCTGGTTCCTTTGGACCCTGTGTGTGAAATACGTAGGTTTTTTTTTTTTATGTTGTTTTAGTTATATTTTAGTTAGTCAAATCAAGAGGGCTCAAGAGACTCCCAAAACAATATACATTATCACACTTGCTTTTGTCTGCCTTTTAGAACATGAAGATAAGATCTTATTTCTGAGGACAGTGCAAAGTGTGGGCATGGTACTTGTAGCAATCTGCCTGGAACTGATTGGTAAGCCTCTTCCCTGAGGACTAGCTATCATGGTGCCACAGAAAACATTACTCTCAGCCCTCATGAAAGAGGCTTCCATTTCTAACAGGTGGAGAAGGATCCATGGTTCCAAAACTTGGTCAAAATTCAGGGAATACTTGGCCATGGGTTGGTCACCCCAGAATGGTGTTTCTGTAATGCAACCCCTATAGCTAAAACCCAGGGAGCGCCTGTTGGTAGAACACTGTCCTCTGAACATACCAGGCAAGCTGCACCTGTGAAATCTCATCTGTATGATTGCCTAAACAAAGTTTACATAATAGTGATACCAATTGACATGACAACTTGTCCAAGAAATTTTGTAAAGGCCCACCCATAGGTAAAGAGCTACCAGAAAGCAGCGGCTGATGAGAGAGTAAGTTTTCTCTAAAAGTACCTCCCTGACAGGTTATCTAAATCCAAGTGGTAAGCTCTAAATATGACATAGGAGCAACAGAAGATAGACTTGGTAGGTTATATGTGTGATATGATATGTGTATCTAGTATGTGTGTGTGTGTGTGTGTGTGTGTTTTGCAACATTAATTAAAGCAGAAGAGGCCATGAAACTCAGAGTTAATGGTCAGATACAGGAGGAGTCAGGATAGAAATTATGTTAATATGATATTTTTTGAAATGGTCAAGGATTTTTTTAAGTTCATATTTCAGCAATTTGACAATCATCCTTTCAAAGAGTAATAATGCTTAGGTAATTATTTTGTGAACATCAGCTATTATTCATGCACAGAAAAGATGTCATTGCTGCCTGTTACAGATACTAGTATTAAAACTCAGGCAATAACTTCTCTAGGCTTTTCGGTGACTATTTTTGGGTGTGGATAAGTGGATTAACTTGATTTAATCTCTGCTGAGGTGTAAAAGCAATCTGTCCCTGGTGAATTTTCACTGTCAGATATGGGAAAGGTGCTCTTCAAATTTTAAGGATGATTTAAGAGCTTGAAGTAGCCTTATCCTTATCAATAGTCTGGCAAGTGTGATAACCATCACAGGGTCTAAGAACTCGCGTGAAGACATCAGGTCCTGTGTGGGCTTTCCTGAGAGTTTGGAAATATGAACTCAGAAATGCCTACCTCAAAGTTAAAATAGAGTATGAAGACCACAGTGGTGGAGGCAACTTGAAAACAAGAAAGCCACAAGACAAGAACGAGGAAAGACAAACCAGGAAACATTATATTTAAAATTGAGAACTCACCTTTTTTATTTAAATGGTAAAGAGGAAAAATGGCTGCAGTCCTATGAAGGTCAGAGAAGAGGGTTTGTTAGACACATAAAGAATTAGGCTCTCTTCTCAGTTTCTTAGTTGTGCGCTGACATAAGTTTCTCAGGAGCCCTTCTTTTCTCTCATCGTAGTTCTTGTGTAAGATTCAAAATGAAGTCACGAGGAACTTTAAAGCGACTTTGGTGGGGATGCTGTGTGACTAGCATGTTATATGAGTGTCCAAAGAGTTGATTTCTGCAAAAAAACACTGGACCACCAGCCAAACAAGGGACACCTATTGTTGTAGTTTGGATGTAGAAGGTTCCGCATGACCTCATGTGTCTAAAATACTTGGTACACAACTTTTAGTGTTTGGGAAAATTGTAGAAGCTATGAAAAATATGCTTAACAGAAGTAAGTGCTTGCAGAAGTAAGCCACTAAAAATGGGTGGCGGCCAGGTACTGCTTCAAGCTGGGGCTCCCTGCTTCTTGATCCAACATGATGTGAAGAACGTCCCTTAGGGCACACACATGGGCCAGGTCCCTCTCTTCATCAGTGCCTCCCTCATCATAATGGATGTTCCCTCTGAAGCAATGGGGCAGAGCAAGCCTCTCCCCCCCAAGGTCATTCTGACAAGTATCTTGATGCAGCAGTAAGAAAACAGAGACTGTCCCTGTACTGTATCTATGTTCAGTGACAAAATCCAATATAGCTCACAAGTGTGTCTCCCCAGATCTAACAATTCCATTATTGATCTGAAAAAAATTTTTCCTAACTTTGAGGTGTGGATTTTATTAAATAAGTATATATTTGCTTTACTGGAGTTATTTTCTCAAAGATTAAATGTCTCATGGACTCTAAAATACATTCCTGAAAGGAGTGTGACTTTTCCTCCCAAGAGAGGAGTTGACATATGTATGATTCTGCACTGATAACAAAATATTCATTTATAAATAGTACTGTACGCTAAGAAGGCCTTCGCATCTTTCTCAGTTCTTTAAGAAATAAAATTTTCTTTCTTTAAATCAAAACAGTGCTTCTCCCCAGAAGATGTTTCATACCTGCTCCAAAATTTATCACAATGAAAAATCACTGAAAGCATTAAAGATTATTAATATGCATATCCATTATTGGGTAAGAAGGCTTGTGAGCTATGAAGATGTAAGGAGAGAAACAAAAAGGAGGTATAAAGTGATATGATACATATATTACATGATATACATTACAATATATTTTATATACATATATAATGTAATCACTTTTACAGATTGCTTTTTAATGATGTTCTTTTTAATTTATTTTAAAGCCCACTTACTTTTGTTGTTTTTAATTTGCTTTATTTTGTTGGAAGTGAGGTTTGACACCATATCTGGTGCTCACCAATAGCTTGTGGGATACCCTTAAGTGACTCCCTAATCCCCGAGTCTCAGATTCACAAAGGCCAGGTAAGTGTGAGACACCACAGCTGGCTTCTGCTGTGCATTGACTATACAGTGGTTTTCTTTAGCCTCCTGAAATCATGCACACACAATTGAGTAAAGCCCAGAGAAAGATGCTGCAGTTGGTATATAGACGGTAGAAATGTTTGAGGCCTCTTTAGGATTCCTCACAGAGAAAAAGAAAGTAAAGAGAGAACAGCTGTACCCCAGCAGAGGCTCTTAAGGTGGCATCCAAGGAACCGGCTACTTTCGGTGTGATACGTTTTTAAAAGCCAGAGGACAGAGTCAAGACCCCATTCCGGCTGGTTTGATACAGTGAACAAAATGTGTATCCTAATGTATGAAGTTCACATCACTCCTTCCCGTCACTTCAGTTTAAAACTTGGCACTCATCGTCCTAGCAAGAAGCAGTCCATCAACACCCCTGACAGCATCATGGCCCAGCTTGTTGATGCAATTTCGATTGCTGCTGCCCATTTTCAAGGCCTGAGCCATAGTGGACTTCGTAAATTCATGCTGGTATTTGTCTGTCATGATGGAGTAGATACGTAGAGTCAGTTTATTCTCAGGAGAAAGCTAAACCAACTCAATTCTCACCTTCCAAATGTGAGCGGCGTGAGCGGCTACACCGCTCCTCTACCTGCTCCTTGTCACGCCCGGCTAATCACCTGCGGAGGCTTCTGCCACTGAACACAGTGGCTGGATTCTAAGGAAAGCTTCCAACATCACACGGATAACTTTCTCTTCTATTCAGTGGAGGGGGATGTGTCCGATCCTTAGTATCACAAACAATACCCCACTGGAATAGTCACATTTTTGTTTACATCATAATCCTGATAGTGAGAAAAACTAGAAATGAAATAAGCATTGCCTGTAAGTCTATACACGCGCACCATACCACCTCCGACACATTTGTTTTTTGAGACTTACGGGTAATTTAAGTGTAGCTTTTTTAATAACGCTGAATGCTTTCAAAGATTGATTATTCAGCAGTATTTCTTCTTTCCCTCTGTGATTTCACCCTACCCTGTGGAGTGTGTTGATGAAAAGTCTCATAATGTATTGAGCCTTCATGGAAATTTATTGTCCTTTTTAGATGACACATACAAATATCCTAAATGAAATGTTGGCACCGCCATCAAAGTACTAAAATATGTCATCATTCCTCTCTAGCCATTTCATATTTTACCTGTGTTTGATGTTAATGTGAATGTTATATTTGAGCTTAATAAATATATTGTATAAAAAGAGGTAAATGTCAATAGGCTTCTTGAACCCTTTCATTAAATGGTTGTGCTGCAGGAAAATATATCAAAAGCATAAGAGGCATTGTAAATCTTATTTGGAAGCATTATAGAGTTCCATATATTTAAATGATTTATATTTGCATAAGTGAGTTTCCATAGTACAAGCTAAATTTCTGACGAAAATTTTTCAAAACTCTCTGAGAAGAGGAATCAGGTTTGCTATTTGATTTGTAACGTTGGCTGCTGGTAATTGTTCCTGCTGTAAGTTCTTAATTTGGTTTCTTCTGAAAGATACTTCCCAACCATAGAATGGTTTAGGGAGCTATGTTGAACATTTAATTTGTTTTAATACAGGGTACACTTCTTGCAGAAGAACTACAGAAGGGACACAGCGACACGGTGATAGAAGCAGAATGCCATTTTTATGATCAAATCTCACTATCTAATTATCTGGGGTGTTGAAACACACTGAAGTCCTCGGGGCTTTGTTGAAGCCAGTTGGATACTTAACTCAACAAATCCAATTATTTGGAATCCGTGTAAATCTAACATCAGGGATCATCCCTTTGGCAGCCCTCAGCTAATCTTGTAACCCAAAAGGAGCATACAGGAAAATGAAACAAGATGATCTCTCTAGAATAACTATTTCCAAAGGAGCTTTTAGCCCTCCAGAAGCCCTGGAGACAAAGAGCATATCCAGTCAAGCTTCCCAAATCTATGGGTATATTTTTTAGAGTCCAAATGTTTCTGCATGAACTACACTGGAAATTGACACCCCATCCAAGTCCCTAACTTACTTTCTTCCATTTCCATATACCACTGACTTTAATTGGAAATCTACATAGGTTTAAAAGAACAGTCTGAACATTTCTTGAATACTATCTGACTTACTATTTTTATAACTTAATAAGAAATAAAGATCACAGCTACCAATAAAAAAGAAGAAGAGTCTCAGACAAAATGTGCCCCAGTTTCAATGGGATGACTGATAAAAGTTCAGTTTTAATGCTTAATAGCCACATGACAACACAAAACATATGCAGACACTATTAATGGCATGGTCACATCACTAAGTTGGTTTCTCAAGCACTAGTTATTTCATTCGAAGTATAACATGGATTAAAAGTTTTCTAAGCACGTTTCTTTTTCTTATATGTATTTTTTTTTGCACCTTTGGTACCTAAAAATCCAATTATAAAAGTTTCCTGGAAAGGGTAAGCAGTGTTCTGCAATATGAAGCATAACTTAATGGGGAAAAGGAATGAAGGAAGAACAGAGTGAATAAATGTGCTGCACGTTCACATCTGCCAACAAGATGAGGCCTAAAAACTCAGCCATTGTCAGCCCATCCACTAATAAGATTAGGGCTCTTAAGTCACCCTGTTCTCATGGTTCCTGGGACTTTGATGCCTACACTAAATTCACAGATTAAAACTGATCTATTGAGTAAGAGTATAATTAAAACCTTTCCGTGTATGTGCTGATGAAAGCCTCCATTTATAATGATTTCCTCTCTTGGTATATGTGTAAGATCTGACTGGTGGTAATTCTCTTTATTAGTTTCTATTTTAACCACAAAAACACCATAGGATCAAATGTATGAATTCTTTGAAAGAGAAATCTGTCTCTGAATCTGCCTTTTCACTAAGCTCAACATGTAGATGAAATTTTTATCATATAAATTGTACTACATGGCTATGCATAAATCTTTTAAATAAAAGGTTCTTTCACTGTAGTTCAAAGGTTTTAAGTTTTACTTTCCTATTAGATGGCCCATCTCTTTAAAGGAGGAACTAATTTATTTTAGTCAATTCCAAAAGTATACAAAATATCTCTATGAAGCAAGCATTGCTGATTTGTCTTATCAGGTTAAAGGATTTACCAAGACTTTGCAAATACAAAGCAAAATATGTTTCCAAATTCCAAAGTCACAGGTACTTCTCTATAATAAAAATATTGATAGTATTTATCTATAACAAAAATTGTTACTCTGTAACAGCTTCCATTACTTTGCACTTGTAGCAATGCTATCCAGTTTTTCCACAAGCTTTGTTATGATAAATACATACATGAATACATACATGCATACTTGCATGCATACATACATACATAATAGAGGCTGTCGGGTTCAGAAAAAAAGTAAAAAGAGTTGCAATTAAATAACATTGCAACTGCAACTGTTTCCAAAATAAGGCACTATTTTCTAAAACTGTTAAGTATCCTACATATAAGTATTAGTGCCTAAGTAATAAATGAGTGAGATTATCAGTACCAGTGAACACAGCATTAAGCGTAGAATGATTAGAGGAGAAGTAACAAGCTGTAAATGATGGGTTGTAACTTGCATACAGAAAACAAACAAAGGGGGATATGGATTATGAAAACAGGTAGCCTTTGCATATGGAGAAAGCATGTTTTTTGGAGGTACTCCTATTTCCCACTATAATAGAAAAATGTATACTCACATACTATGAATCAATTCAGTTTCTGAGACCCAGATCAAACAACCAGATTATACTACTGAGTAAAACCTGAGGCTCTCCAAGGATGGATGTTGTAGACCAGTGCCTCTCAACCTTCCTAATGCTGCAGCCCTGTAATACAGTCCCTCATGCTGTGCTGACCCTAACCATAAAATTATTCAGTGGCTTCTTCATTACTCTAATTTTGCTACTGTTATGAATAATAACGTAAATAATTTATATGCAGGATATCTAATATGATTATCCCCAAAAGGGTTGTGACTCACAGATTGAGAACATTTCTATAGGTAGATATGTTCACTTCACCAAAGAAATAGCTAGGATGAATTATTTAAAAATCAATTTCTGATAGGGCCTCTCAGAGATCAAGCCTCAGGGGGAGAAGATGTGTTTAATCCTCTAGATAGTTGAGGCCCCAGGGAAGGCCTGATGGGGGAGAAGCACCCTCTCGAAGGCAAGGGGGAGGAGGAATGGGATGAGGAACAGTGGGAAGGGGCAATGACTAGAATGTAAATATAATAATAATAATAATAATAATAATAATAATCTATTTCTAAATTCATAAGAAAGAATAGAATACCAGGAAGCCGAAATATTCTGTTTCTATAATCCTGAAAGTCACAATCATAAAACATAGTAAACATTTTTAGCAAAGACTGTGTATCTACTTTATCCATGGAATTAGACTTACTCTATCCAACTAGTCATTCTCATATAAATAAGATGCATATATCACCATTAAATCAATAGTCCCATGGTGGTTTTAGATTCTGTTTATCAGACATGTTCATTAGGTAAAGAAGCAGGCCAGGTCCTATTTTTGTATTCATTAAGAACTTTTTATTTAAGACTAAAACTTAGTTCAAATAGAGTCCATCCCGCCCACCCTCCTTCCCCCCTCTCATGTGCGTGTCTGTGTATATTCTCCTTTTTCTTATGACTAGAAATGTGTTCTGCTGATAACTAACTGCTGGGCACATTCATAATTGTTTCTGCTGGCTGTATCTATTTCCTGTCTAGATGGTTAGGTAGGATAGAGTCATATTCTGTTCTTGTATCCACAGTTGTTAGCAGTGTCCGGACAGTCATAGACAATGAATATTTATTGAATGGATTCACAGTAATGCTGTTTTATATGTTGCTAGAGTTTACCCCTATGAAGCTGTTTTTTTTCTACCTCCCTGTAAATGTTTTATATGTCCTATATCTGCATTTAATGTTTCTCTGTGCCTACTGCAATGATCAGCATTCAAAGGGCATCTGTTATATGTTGTTAAATGACTCAGGAAATTGGTTTAGTAAAACAGATATAAGCTCAGAAGTAGTCCCAGCCCTCACAACGAAGCAAAAAGATTGAACAGAGCAGTAGCCCTGGGCCCTATTGCTATAAAAACCTGCCTATCATCCAGCCACATTATAAATGAGACACTGACATAGGGTTATATGTCTGATGATAAGATATCTTAACATAGAAAATGCAAACTCACTGGACACTTAGCAGGTTCTCTGCCCTCCCTAATATTGAGTGATATGGGAAAGGTACCCCGGTGTAGGCATCTACCAACAGGACCAGGTATTCAATCACTTTACTCAGAGAGGCAAACGTGCAGCCCTGGAAAATTAAATTGGACAGTGGTGGAGATATTTTGTGATCTAAACATGACACAATGGCAGTCTGTCTCAAGTCTTTCCTCCTACAGCCATATGTGACCCACTTCACACTGCCGTGGGAGGGATTCTGTGTTTCCAAGCCAGCGATAATGAGAATCTGAAGAGCGGCCTCTCCCACCACCATGACATGACACTGGCTACCCTGCGCTCTGTCCTGGAGCCACGCGCCTCTCCTTCCTTCCTGACAGCTGTTTCCTTCCGGTTCTCCCAGTAGCTTTGATTTCAATGCACATTCAGATATAACAGACCCAAGATACCACCTTCTTAGAAGGCAGCGTTTCTACTTGTGGCCCTTGAACGTACCTAAAATTAAATAACTTGTCTCCCCATTTCACTGCTGGAGATTTCTTTTCTATTTCTGTTTTCATATTTACGTTCACTTTGTATGGCTTCTTGTCACCTTTGTGGTTGTTGCTAATATTTGTTTTTTTGTTGTTGTTGTTTTGTTTGTTTTGCGTTTATTGTCTATGACAACATAGAAGGAACAACATAGAAGCTTTTCCCACTCAAATTATAAAAATGGCCACATGGCTTTCATTGTAGCAACAGAAATAGATGAAATGGAAGTGTTAAGATTAGTTTCTGAAAGAAGTAACTATTTGAAGTCAGAAGTAATTTAAAGCTCCCTCTCCGGCGGAAAAACAATGAAATTGTTTTGTTTTTCTTCTCAGCAGAGTAACAACAATGCACGGATAGCAATCATGTCGTCGTAAATAACAAGTTTTAAAGATTCATTTTTATTTGTGTGTGTGTGTGTGTGCATGTGTGTGAGTGTGTCTTTCTGTGTGAATGCATGTCATGTGATGGCAGGTGCCTATAGAAGCTAAAGGCTCTCCTAAGTCTTCATAGGCACTCCTAATGCTAGAGTGGCAAAGGCTTAAGGGTCACATGTATATAAGTGACAGGAAAAAATACTTGGGTCTCAGAGAAGGAAGGGGTGCAAACCCTGAGCAATTTTTCCTGTTCCCAGAAAAACCATTTAAAACATGTGTTTCTCCTAATGAAGTCCAATTTTCTCTTTAACCTTCTCTACCTTCCCAGTGGTTTGACTTACTCAGCTGTGTTCCATTTTACAAATGGATAGACAGCTCAGAAAATCTTGTTCCCCTTAAACATGGACATCTGCTTCTGAGACAAACAGATTTCAAGTGACAACCTGAATGATACAGGGCTCATTTAAAAATGATGCTAGCCTCAAATATGATCTCCACAAGAAGCATCATGGAGGAAGGGGACATGGACACATTCTTACTAACGACGCTTTCCACTTCTGTGGGGAGAGAGAGAAAATCAAGTTTCCTGACTGGAGTGACACAACCTATGTCATCACACACTCTACAAGGGACTCCATGCCCGGGAGTGGTCAGCCATCAGAAAGCGGACTCCCTGGCTTGGTCTGTTTGGTCATGTTTGTTTGTTTGTTTGTTTGTTTGTTTGTTTGAGAGGATGAAGCTGAAGTTGGATGGGTAGGGAGATGGAGAAGAATTTGAGAGGAGTTTGGAGAGTAACAAAAAAATGATCAAATTATATTGCATGAAATTCTCAGAGTAAACTGAAATTATGTTTGTTAGAAATATAGAATACATTACAATTAGTCTCAAATATATTTTATGCATTTATTCATCACCAAAACAAACGGAAAAATAAACATCATTGAAAATTAATGTGAAGGCTCACACCTTCCATTACAAAACCAGATCCTAAAATATAAGTGCATTGAGTTGTATAGACTTTGAATATGGGTTCATTTGCTTTTATTTATTTGAATGTTTCTTAATGATAAAATTTTAAATAAATTAATATATAAATTAAAAGTAAGAAAGTAACATTTAAAAAGGCACATCCAAGGCCGGGCGGTGGTGGCGCACGCCTTTAATCCCAGCACTTGGGAGGCAGAGGCAGGCGGATCTCTGAGTTCGAGGCCAGCCTGGTCTACAGAGCTAGTTCCAGGAAAGCCAGGGCTACACAGAGAAACCCTGTCTCGAAAAACCAAAAAAAAAAAAAAGGCACATCTATACTATGGGGTGCTAATAAGCTACAATAGCAAATTGGTGATTCTAGAATAAAAGAATGACTTTGTGATTATTTGTTCATTTCAGTCTTGATATTTTCCATCAGTCTTTTAAAATACTAAGAGTCTTTATTGATTAGCAACTCTAAAAGCTACAGATAATTAGACACAGAAGCATATGGCATAGTAAAAGTATGTTCAAGCGTTGCTCCAGCAACACAAAAAGCAGTACCCATCACCACCCACATAGCTGTAATAGCCTGTCTTAAATGGCTACTGTGCTTCTTTAACCTTAACTAATGTGTCTTACAAAGTAACTGTAAATTGTATTCTGATTTTTCAAAAGTCAATTTTATTAAGAGTTTATTAATATAAATAAAAGTTAATAAGCCATCTAATTACATTAGTGTGGTTGTTTCCAATCAAATTGAAAGCACCTGTTTAAAAAAAAAATGTCAGGCAAGTGGACTGATCTTCCATAGGAAGAAAAGGTCTTAAAGGTAGATTAAGCCTAAACTCACTCTTATGTGTGGGAGAAAGATAGCCTGGAATTAGTAAGAGAATTGTCCATAGCACACACGGCTAATTAATGGCAGAAGTAAGGAACAACTTCCTTTCTCACTTAAATCAATTTCTTTAGTTCTCTCTCTCTCCCCTGGTTTGAGCAATTAGCTGTGAAGCACATTATCACTAACACATTAGTACTGATTTTTTATTATATCTATGGATTTTGGAGACAAGGGAATATGGGTATACTTAGCATGAAAATTCATTACAATGAAGTAACATATATTATCATATAAATAGCAAAGCGATGTTAAAAGATAAATGAGAAAAATATTTTTATGGAAATAGTTATAAAATGACAAAGATAGAAAAACTGTGTCATAAAAAGAAACTAAAGGAGAGAAAGAGAGAGGGGTATTTTATCATATATTTTCCTGAAAAATTAAGGGAAGTTTAATTGAAAAAAATAATTGATAAAAAAATTGATCTTAGATTTAGTTTCCTCATTATGAGTTCATAAAGATCAAAGAAAGTGTTTCTGGGCTGGGGAGATGGCCCAGGGGATAAAGCATTCATTCGTTAGCCAAGGATAAAATCCTGAGTTCAGGTCTCCAGTACCCACGCCAAGCCCAGCACATACCTATAACCCAAGCCTATTAAGGTAGATTAGAAAGTGGCATAAGGTCAGCGTGGGTTTTGGAGTGAGAAAAGTAGAAACAGAAAATAAATTAAATTTTGCTTTGTTAGAATTGTTCTAGGTTTTAGGAAACACGAGAGCAGGACATCTCTCTACCACCTTCCTCACGTCTCTTAGCCAATGAGTCCCAATATGTAGGGATAAACAAGAAACACTCTCATGAGGTGAAGGCAAGAGCGGATGTGGAAAGATGTTCTCTGACTACCATAAGCATGCATTCACATACACCAACACAGAGAAAGATGGCGGATTAACAGAACTCTAATTCATTATCGTCATATATATTGGTTATGATTTGCAAGATAACTAATGAAGGGCTAGATATATGTCTTCACCATTAAAAGCACTTGGTCCTCTTCCTGGGGACAAGAGTTTAGCTCCTCAAATCCAGACTGTTGTATTAGTCAGGATTTTCTGATGGATGAGTGAGAGAGGGGGAGGGGAGGGGAGGGAGGGAGGGAGGGAGGGAGGGAGGGAGGGAGGGAGGGAGGAAGTCTTATTAGAGTGGCTTATAGTCCAAGAGTCCAGTAGTTGTTCAGTCAACAAGGCTGGCTGTCTTACATATATGTCTTCGGTGTATGCCAGAATCTTGAAGAAGTGGGCTCTAATGGCAGTGAAGGAATAGACTTGCCATTAAGAATGAAGACAAGCAGGCAAAGAGAAGTAAACCTTCCTTCTTCCAAGCACTTTAATCAGGTTGCCAGAAGAAGACATTTGGCCCAGATTAAAGGTGGTTCTTCCTACCTCAAATGATCTACTTAAGAAAATTCCTTCACACATGAACCCAACCACTTGTGTTTTAATTCATTCCTGAAGTGTTAAGCAAACAACCAAGAACAGTCATCACAGTTGTGGGTCAGGAGGCTCATAACCTTCAGGAATTCAAGCTCCAGGGGACCCATTATCTCTGGCCTAAATAGACACCTATGCTCCTGTACACACACCCACATGGAGATACATACATCTATAAAAATAAATCAAAACGTGAGTTCAGGAAAAAAAAGGGATGTAATTATGTCAAAAATTATTTAAAGATTTCTTGGTCTGTAAGCTTAGATTTTGTCCCTGTTATTCAGGTCTAGTTTAAACACAGTCGTGTATAATTTATTCCTGTGGGAAGAAGAGGAACGGTAGGGTTTATCACAATGAGATGACTCCAACATTATTAAAACTTAAAACCATAACCACATTTTGAAAATGACCTTAATTGGATGGCATTGGAATGAATAAAGTAACTCAACTGCCCCTTACAGTTGGTGTTTCAATGAGTCAACTTCAAATGCCTTGCCCATCCAAAATCTAATTTGCTTCTTCCCAATGAAGACAGGAAACTGGATGCGGGATACATGTGTAGGCAGAAGAACCCTGAGATATCTTCAGGCAAGATGTCTAGATACAAAGTAAAGAATCTTTGCCACAGTTTTCAAACTCATTTTTATCATAGTTCCATTATTGAATGTTTGTCTTAAGTTTTTAACAGGGAATATTTTAGTTTGTAAAGGGTGTCTTTATTTCATGACAGAGACATATAGACAACTGGAGGAATGATCCCTGTGTATGTTTCATTGCAGGACTTAATGGTCAGCAATAGCCCAGCAACAGATTTATGAATTTTAAAAAAATGAGACAGGTTTCAGCATGTTGGCAGGACTTAGATAAGGGTCATCTTCGGGATTGAGACAGGACCTTTGTTGATTTACTTGTTTTTAAATAAAATAAATATTTCTTCCAATAATTGTTTGCCATATCAGAAAGTGTAAGGACATGAATTCTGCCCTTGATAGAGCAGCTCTTTATTTCCACAGTTTAGCTAATCTACAAAAGGGCAATGATTACATTATTTAACTCACAGTTTCATTTGTGGGATAGAGGAAAATGTTCTGCATTAAAAAACAAACTTTAAAGATTTTTAGAAATTATTCATAAAGCAGGAATTACACATATGCTATGTGCACATTAAAAATTGTGAATTCCTGCCATCAAGGTCTCATGAGCATGAGGGTATACAGAGCAGCCAGTGGCTACAACGGAAGTGGTCTGCTCACGGAATAAGGAAGGAGGAGCAGTGAGACTGGCTAGGGGAAGGTTATAAGCTCTACACTGTTCCCACAACAGAAAACTTGAAAGAGAGATAGGGAGGATAGTTCGGTGAGTAAAAGCCCAGCTGCTCAATATGAGGGCTTCAGTTCTATCCCCACACTTATGAATATTTTTAAAGGCTGTCATAGATTCCATGGTGCTATAACCCCAGCTCTGTGGCAGATAGAGACAAAATGACTTCACCAGTCCAGCTGGTGAGCCCAGCTTCAACAAAAGACTCTGATTTAGGGAGTAAGAATAAAAGTTCAGAGCACACAAAGTCCCTGTCTGTGCTCAGTACACATAAATGGATACACACACACACACACACACACACACACACGTTATGTCACTTTTTTATGTATATCTACTGTGCTCTATTTTTAACTGTGACTGCAAAACATGCATGTGGACTTCTATGTTGTATCTGCCCCCACCCCCACCCAGTGCACAGAAAATGTTCACTGTTAGCAAACAAGGTGATCCCCTTTTTCCATAGCTTTTGTTTTGTTTTGCTGTAGGAAAGGCAGGAGCGTGTGCTCCTTTAATACCAAGTGGCGCTCAAACATTTCTCCAAATTGTAACACGACCCCAGGATTCAGGATCTGTAATCTTAACAATGAGAAAAAAGCTGTTTGGCATTTTCTTACAAATTGTCAAACATATCCATAGTTTTATCGATTCGGCAGGCACATGGCTGAAGCGACACAACATATTCAACAAGAAGCCTTCTGTGCATGGCTGCAGCGAGACACATATATCTACTATTCACTGGCCTGTAGAGTAATGAAATTTCTATAGATAACAAATTGACTATATCAATCACGATTTATAATTCATTAAATCCCCCAATACTAATTCAAGAAATGGTCCTAGAGACTACCCGGCAGCTTGTGATGTAAGCTTTTACTGAGTGAGGTTATTCACTTAACTGACTGCAATAGAAAAATTAGAAACCAGATATATTTTCAACCTGATAGATGACTTCATGTAAAAGACTTCATATAATTTATATATTGCATGTGTGATGTTTATCCAAATAGTTGTATACAATGGAATACCATGCAGTGGTTATAAAGAATAAGACCATACATTGTGTACTTATATCTAGTGAGATAGCAAAGTACACAACTTTAGTAGTAAGTGGTTATTCGTGAAGAAAGATGGCTCTGTAGATATGAATATGCATGTAGGTATGCACAAGGGTGGGTAGAGTGCAATCCTGTATATAAATGAACTCTCCCTGATATGATACCCAAGAAATAGTCATTGTAGAATTAGCCAAGGAAGTAAAATAAAGCCACTCATTCCTTCACGCTGCATTAGTAGCCCTAGTCATTGCAGTGGCAGCATACACAGCAAAACCAATGGCAGAGAGGGAGGCTCACAGTTTGCAGCAAGGGCAGCTGTAAGCTGCATTATGACTACAGCGCAGAAGCAAAGAATAAACTCTTGGGCCTGGCTCATTTCTTTTCTTTTCTTTATAATTCAATCAATTATATAACCAACTAGTTCATATTCCCATGCACGTCCAGGTTATGTATTCATTCCTCAGTGAAATGTCTCTGCAGAACTCCTCCCAGCATACACAGAGATTTGTGGGATAGCTTACTCTTAAGTCCCATGTAGTTAAAACATGGAAGATGAAACATTACACAAATTTTGTTCCTTTTGAACAGATATTACATATATTATCTATTGAGGATCTTGTTAAGGAATTAACAAAACACCTGAAGAGGAATTTTCCCTCCAACAGAACTTTTAATAATTGTCTTCAATTTTTCCCATAAATACACAAGGGCTGTGATCTTAATCTACTTTCATATTTATGTGAGAAAAAGTTAGGGGGTTTCTAGAAGCAAGAATTTTTTTTATTATTCTTTAAATTAGTTTTTCCCCTAGGATGTAAATAACCTTAAATTATTTTACTCCAAAAGAGGCAGCATCAGCTATAAAAAAGGATGAATCTGATATTTGATAGCATAAATGAGGCATAATAATCAAAGAACAAACTTTTGAAAGAAAGAATGTGTGAGATACTGGATCCTTGGGACACCAGCAGTAATTTACACACCATTACTTATTCAGGGTTGCATTCCTAATTACTGCTTGGGAAAAAAAAGATAATTATTATACTCTAGCAATGACTCCTTTCATCAAAAAGAGAAACAGTGCTGACATAGGAATATATTAAGGAAGTGTAACTCTAGTTTGTTGATAAAGTTGTTTATAGACAAGATTTAGGAGAACTTATTAAGAGCAGGGATGCATTTGTTAAGGGGCCATGACATAAACAGAAAACTGTGGATTAATTCTTGAAAAATTGTCATTAACAACTTGTTTAACATTTAAAACTTGTTTCTAGATTTTTTTTGACCTATTGTCTTTCTCAAACATCTTTATTAACTATTTTTGTGTGTGCGCGTGCGTGTATGCGTGCGTACGTGTGTGCGTGTGTGCATGTGTGTGTGTGTGTGTGTGTGTGTGTGTGTGTGTGTGTCTTTCTGTCTGGCTGTCCCTGGTTGTCCTTGAACTCACTCTGAAAAACCAGGCTGGCTTCAAACTCAAAGATCCACCTGCTTTTGCCTACCTAGGGCTGGGATTAAAGTTGTGTGCCACCATGCCCATCTCAGGCATATTTTTAGTATACCTTTACAAGCTAACAGACATCAACAGTGAACAGCTAATTAGAAAATGGATACAAATAGAAATTAATCCACAGGATGCATACCAATGCTCAATGGGCAATGAATGAAGGGTTCAGCTTCACAGATCAAGGAAAGAAGATCAAAACTGTAGCATCACCTCGCTCTTGTGAGAATACCCATCATCAAGGGCAAAAGGGGACAAGTGCCCGTGAGGATGTAAAGAGAACACAGCACACAGGAGATAAAAATGTAAGCAAACATTGCCATGGAGGGTTGCAAAAACATAGATACAATCCCAGTCCTATGTCTAGTACCACAGGAATAATGCCAGTAGGTCAAAGAGAAATCTTTACACTAATATTCACTGCTGAACAGTTCACAATAGCCACCAAAGGAAGCAACCCCTCGCCCAATGAAAAGATTTTAAAATACATAATGAGATTCTCCTCATCCCAACAAACTAATGAAATCATGCCATTGACAACAACAGTGATGGAACCTGAAGTCACTGTAAGTGAAATGAGAAAAAAATAGTGATACGTACATATCAAACGGTAACCCAATAAAATGTATATTTTTTGTGCTTTAATATCTTTTACATATAAAGTAAGTTTAATATATAAACAGTGAAGTATCAGTGTGGTTTAAATTACTGAATCAGATACTAAATTTTATTAATATTGTAAATTAATATAATAAACAATTTACCACAGATGATTTTATTAAAATATAGTGGAGGTTTCATAGGAAAAAGTAACAATAAGAAAAAGGGACCACTGTTGCTGAAGTAATTTTCATGTGTCAAAACCCCCCAAAATATGCATCATTATTTGTATGCATTTGTAGCTATGAATATTTATATATCTAAGTCTATAGGCAAAAATGAAGGAGCAAAAATCATGCTTTAAATGAATATAGTCAGACCATAAATATTAGTGGCATTTATTTGCTTGACATTGTAGTTAGTTTTCATAGAATTATTTCAATAAACTGTGGGATATTTAAGCATCCTATCACTGGTTGGTCCATTTAGGAATCTCTACAATTTCTGTAATACCTAAAAAGTCCTATGCTAACACAAAAGCCTTTTTAAAGTGTCCTATGTTCTTGAACTACAACTGTGTTACACATATAGTATCTTCAAATAATCTAAGTTCAGCAAAATTTAGACATAAACATACAGGCACTCTAGAAGGAAGCTTTACTTGTGCTATTCGAATGATACACAGAACTACTTCTAAACATTTCAGTGGACAAGGGGACTCTGGAATTTCACCAGACGAAGCATAGTAGACTATTTCCTCTTTTAATCTGTCAGTGTAAAAAAATATTTTGATATGAAATGGTAGAATTGGATCTTTCATTGTACCTTTAAAATAAACAGAGCTTAAGATTAAGACTTAAAATTCATATTCAGATATATCCCTATAATATATTTCAATGAGGTCATGCAAATAAAATAATCCTTATAATGTGTGGGAGAGCTGTGAAGTATTGGAGTGATATTTTTCTATAGGGTGGGTTCATTTGAGAGTCCCCACTTCAAAGACTGCATTTCCAATCTTTGGAGTAGAGTTGTGTCACACACAGACTAATTAACATGATTATCCAGTGCCTACGTGGACATGCTTTTTACTCCTCTCTCTCCTTTCGCCTTGTGCAAGGAGATTGTTCCCATGAACAGCTCACTTGTCTCTCCCGTTAGCCCTAGGGAAGCCCCCTTGCAGGACTGGAGGGTGCAAAAAGTACAACAGTCTGACAGCCTCCTCGTGAAATGTGTTCTCTTATCTACTTCTTTTTCCCAGGGACCCATCCAGCTGAGACTAGAGCAGGCCTCTGAGCTGCACATGCAAATGCAAAGCACTCACATCCCAAGAAAACTTCTTTTTTTGCCAAAACAGCAAAGGGAAATTGCTTTCTGACAGAGCTCGCTCAGAGGGTGGAAAAATCATTCTGCTTTTTGAGAGATTTTCGTGTTTGAGAAATAAACAGCTGTAACCATGGAGCAAAAGGAAACGTTATTATTGGCCCAGATAGGCATAGAAATGAAGTTCAGTGCCATGCAGTATTACTGCTAATTCTGGGAATATTGATCATCTCAAATATTCAGAAGTTTCATTTTTCTTAAATGTAGTCAATAACAAGAAAAAGTAGTTCAAGCCTAAGGTTTTTTGTTTTGTTTTCTTTTGATTTTTAACAACCAGATGAAATGTGGTTTCACATCACACATAAGAGGTGTGAAAACTGTCATTGCTATGCTACGTGTGTAGTAAATTCCCCTTTGTGGATTTAGGTATCATGTGGGCTATACCTGTATTTTGGAAATTATAAGATTTTCTTTTTAATTTATGTTCACATTTTAGTTATATGATTTCCCTTGTGACTGATTTAGATTATATATGGAATTGTGCAGACTTTTTTGTTACCTGGGTGACTTAGCTAGAATTTTACTGCTGTGAACAAACACCATGACCAAGGCAACTCTAATAATAATGACATTTAATTGGGCCTGGCTTGCAGGTTCAGATGTTCAGTCCATTAGCATTACGGCTGGAGCATGGCAATGTCCAGGAGCCAAGAGTTCTACATCTTCATCTGAAGGCTGCTAGGAGAAGACTGGCTTCCAGGAAGCTAGGATAAGGGTCTTAAAGCCTACACTCACACAGATACACTCCTCCAACAAGGCCACACACACTCCAACAAGGCCACACCTCCAAATAGTGCCACTCTCTGAGCCAAGCATATTCCAACCACCACACTGGGTTTATACACCAATGGAACCATTCTCAAGAATCTTGCTGATAATGTTCTTTCAGCTCCTGTTGTGATTTGAAGGAGATATGTCCCCAATAGCATCACGTATTTGGCACCTAGTGCCTGGTTGGTGGCACTATTTGGAGAGATTTTGGATCCTCTAATAAGTGAAGTCTTGTTGAAGAAAGTATATCACTAGGGGCAGACGTTGAGGTTTTAGAGCATCACCACACTTCCTAATCCTTCTTTCCATGTGTGATTGAAATGTGATTCTTCCTCTTCCTCTTCCTCTTCCTCTCCCTCTTCCTCTCCCTCTCCCTCTCCCTCTCCTATTCCTCCTCCTCCTCCTCCTCCTCCTCCTCCTCCTCCTCCTCCTCCTCCTCCTCTTCTTCTTCTTCTTCTTCTTCTTCTTCTTCCTAGTCTTTCTGTACTTTGCTGGCATGCATTTCTTACCTTTATAAACTTCCTCTTTAAAACTGTAAACCAAAATAAAATTCTCCCTTAAGTTGCTTTTGATTATGGCATTTTATTAAGACATCAGCGAAGTAACTAAGACAACTCTCATGGAATAGAGAACTAACTGACAGGAGAACTGGTGAACTGATACCTAATCAGTATTTACTAGAGTGTAATCTCTATGGTAGCCATGCTTACATGAAGAAAATGGTACATAAGTTCTTAAGATTTCACAGAAACTCAGTAGTGAAATTTGCAAGCTCCGACTACATAAGGCAGAGTCCACCTCATCTCTGTATCTCCGGCATCTAATTAACACTGGTATTTATACTGTTTTAAAAATCAGTGCACACCACCATATAGAATATACTGTAAGGAAGGAAATTTTATTATAAAATTTTATTATATATTTATTCTGCTTTTATCTGTAAGAACATCTATGATGGCTCTTGAGGCTGTATCTTTAAGATAAATGGCTCTAGGGTTCTACATATGCCACAATAGAGATGTAGCAGAGAGCCCCACACCCACCCACCCCTGCTTCGGAACTCAGTCTTAACCTTGACTGTGAGTCATCACAACCTCTGCAGATGATCCAGCTCCGTGGTCCTGACCTTAATCCAGCAAACATGGGGCTATCAAAGGCACCACCTGGACAGAGGAATTTGTGTAGAATAATGTCCCCTATTTAAATTCTGGATATACAATAGTAGAAAATGACTGGCAAATGCATGGTTGCTTCATACATTTACATTGCAATTGTGAAAGTTTTCTTTGATTAAAATGTTATGTTATAGTGTTGATTGCATACCATGGGGAAAAAATAGTAAGTAAATTTGCAACTGGCCCTGAATGTTAGTCCAATGAGTCATTTAAACAGAAAACTAATTTCCACAAGGCAAGAGTAAAAAGAAAGATTGCATGTGAATTGCTCCTGTGACCAAGAGGAAAATTCATCTTCTATATAGATTCAGTAAGTTCAGTGTGGGGGAGAAACTGTGGATGGTCATTGTTGTGCATTACTGTCCTGTAACAGACTTTGACCACTTAAACAAATGGAAGCTCTGTTGGCTATTTTTATCATACTGTGAAAATTCTACTGTTTCTTTTAACTTGGCAATTAAATGTTCAAATGGAAAGGGAGTGACAACCCTCTCCAATAGTTCTAAAGTCTTTCAGTTAAAAAGAGTAACCACTGTCCAAAGAGTCTTCTAAATAAATGTATACATCCACCCCTTAATTTTTCAGAAGAGGAACAGTGATCTTGTAAAAGAAAAGAGAGAGCAAGTTCTCTTAACTTTGTATATCTTTATAATATATAAATATATATTATATGTACATGTAATTACATATAATATATACACACACATATATACGTACACATACACATACACACACATATACTATAAATAAAACAAAAGGAGATGTGAAAAGGAATTTGCAATTACGAATGAGTCATTTATGCTCTTATGTTCAGACCTCTGCTTCCTTTCCAGCTGGTTGAGTTTCAATAGAAGTAACTTTTATGTTGTTTGTTTAGCCCCAATTTGCTATAAAAAACATAAACTGTGCCACTATCATTGATTAGGAAGAGCTACCAGGATGCCATGAAAAACCCATTATATGCAAATATATACATGCATATCATTATAGGAAGCAAGCTTGTTTGCATTCTGCAGTATCAAGTTAGTGTAACGTCATTAAAAATTATCACCAAGAATGTGTTGGGCTATGCTCTGTAATTTTAATCATGAAATACAGTGCACTTGGACTTGATTTAATGATTTATTTGTTTTAAAAAATATATTCCGGTTCCATAACTTTTGCCCATCGCCATTTTAACAGAAACCATCCAATAGGTTGTACCTACTCCTGGGACTCTTCCTCCCTTTGGGATGTTGTAACCAGCTTTGATGTGATAATTTTTATTTCATCTTATTATATATTATTGAGTCATGTTCTATTGTTACCTCTTAGAAGTCTGTTCCTTTCTAATGAGAGACAAAAGGGAGTGCACCCAGAGGGGACGGAGGGTGTGATGACCTGGGAAGAACAGAGGGAGGAGAAATATAATAATGATACGTTGTATGAGAAGAAAATCTATTTGCAATAAACAGGAAAAAAGTGAAGAAAAAAGAAAAGTCTTTTTTTAAAAAAAAAAAAAGCATTGACTAATCTTGGTTGTCAACATGACAGACTTGGGAAGAGGGAACCAGCTAAGGAATTACACTCATCAGATTGGCTATGGGCGTGGCTGTGGGTGTTTTCTTGATTGCTGATAGATATAGGATGCTCCAGCCTGGGTGATTCCATCCCTCAGCAGGATGGGCCTGAGCTGCATAAGACATGCAAACATGAGCTGGGACTCAAGCCAGAAAGCACTATTTCTCCATGATTAGAGCCTTGAAACTTTGCCTCGGACTTCCTCAAAAATAGACAGCAGCCTGTAAGCCAGATGAACCCTCCCCGCTTGCCTCACCCGACAACATACCGAAAGAAAGAAAGAAAGAAAGAAAGAAAGAAAGAAAGAAAGAAAAGAAAACAAAACAAAAGAAAAGAAAAGAAAACAAAACAAAACAAAAGAAAAGAAAAGAAAAGAAAAGAAAACAAAAGAAAAGAAAAGAAAAGAAAAGAAAAGAAAAGAAAAGAAAAGAAAAGAAAAAAAGAAAAGAAAAGAAAAGAAAGAAAAAGAAGAAAATCAACAGTTAACTATAGCATCTTAGAAACATTGTCTTCTATGGGAAATTGATTCGCATGATATACAGCAAGTTGAGTTTCTGACTTTTCATTTTATATTTTTTAAATAATTTTATAGACTGACAATATTACAAATGGAGAGAGATGGCCTGTATCTTTCTTTTCTTTCTTTCTGTTTTTTAATGTGTGTGAGAGATTATAATTATGACATTTTTCCCTTTTGTCCCTCCAAACTCTCCTCCCTTTTTAAAACATAAATAAATAAATGGCCTGTTTTTCACAGGTTTTGCATGTGTGTGTGTGTGTGTGTGTGTGTGTGTGTGTGTGTGTGTGTGTGTTCCTTTATAGAACCTGTTATGGCTATAAAATGTTACTTTTATGTATACTTTCAGGAATGACTGAAAGCAATTGCTGTGTTCTTCCCAGGGGAAGATCGCCGCCTCTGCTCCCAGATTTTCTCGGTTGCCTACAACCAAGTTCTGTACATGAGCCTGAAGCCTCATTAACCTTCTTCCATCCACTTTGGCACGATCACTGGCGTCATCTTTGTTCAGCTCATGTTTACAAAGTCATACTGGTCAGACTAAGAGACACAGACTCGCAGGGAACTCCCTGATCCTTATTTTTAAAGATGAATGCACACAAGAGACAGGTTGGACTCTAAATTGAAAGAGTGGGTAGTAGATGGAAAGGAAAAGGTTATTTTCCTTTGACTGGAATATCTGCATTGTTCTTAGATGGAAAAAAAAAAACCAACCTCTCTGCTTTGCACCAAAAGGCAGCTTAAAGAAAACTACAAGACAAAAACCACAAAAGATTCTAAATAACCATTTACCATAATGACCACAGACTTCTACAACACAGAATAATAAACATGCACATGTAAGGCACAGGAAGGCTCAGGCCTGTGAGGAGTTCTCTGTGTATGCCACTCTGAAGCATTGCTCTTGTCTACATGGGAAAATAAAATGTGAGACAAGACAGTAGACACTAGGACTCATGTTAACCTTTGACTCATTGCTCAGGACCTGCCTACAGAATAGTAGGAAGAAGCTGCCCTTTAGGAATAAGGATTTTCTAAAATGTTCTTTGAAATGAAAATATGCTTGCGTGGTTTCTTCATTTCCTCTCCCCGACCCTTCTCATGCACTGTCTCGCCACCCCACCCCACCACCCCACAACACCACTCCACACCACTACCCCACAGCACCACACCACACCACCATACCACCATACCACACCACCCCATAGCACCACACCACACCATACCCCACCACACCACCGTACCACAACACCACCTGACCCACACCTCTACACCATACCATATCACATCACCCCACCCCACCACCCCACAACACCACCCGATCCTACCACACCACCATACCACACCACACCACACTGCCACAGGGCCACACCACCATGACATTATACCACACCACCACAGACAAAAACTACCCCACACCACCATACCACACCGCCCCCTCTCATGAACTCCTAGTGCATTCTCTTTCAAGACCATGGCTTCTGATGCTTCAGTTAAAGGCCAGTAAGGCAAGTGCTGAACAGACATTAGATGGGACAGCCCCCTCCTTCTAGAACATAGGAACTAGAACCAACATGTTCAAGATGCCCACTCTGTACCAAAACTAAGAAAGCATTTGTGTCATCAAGGAAGAGAAATCAAGAGAACTGCGTACAAACAGACCTTGTTGAAGTAGCTCACATTGCTTTTTGCCTCTGTAAATAATTTAGTTCATTGCACGGTTGCCTCTCTGAACAATTGTTAGTTTCCAGCCTCTTGTCCTTCTTTGGAACTTCATTTCATCATAAAGACCTCTAAAATCGCTTCTCAGCCTTTTGGATAAGATCAAGTGCATAAAGGCCTCTAAAGCATAGAGAAAATTTATTCAGCTAGGAAGACACTTTTGTCTATAAAACACTTGCCTTCCAAGCTTCAGGACCTGAATTTGATCCGCAGAATCCACATTGAAACCAGGCATGCGGTCACATACTTGTAATCCCAGCCCTGGAAGACAGAGGCAGGCAGATTACTGGGGCTTGCTGGTCAGCAGCCTAGAACCATTGGTGATCTCCAGGCCGCTTGGAGACTCATCTCAAGAAAGGCAAAGTTGATGAGGTAAATGGTGCCTGTTAAAATACACTTGAGCTTGTCTTCTGTTGACCTTATGATGCACACACACATACACTTACACATACACACACATACACACAGAGAGAAACATAAGCATACACATGCAGAAAATAGACACATGTATGAATCATATTAAATGCATTTTATATGTTTTGCTTCTTAATCTGCTTATGTTTTATTCCAAAGCTCACATGTAAAACCCCAAGAGAATAGAGGAAAAGTTATGCCTCAATTGTATTTATCTTTTTGTTTGCACACAGTGCTTGTTACAGCTGATGTCAGTAAAAACGCAGTGAATTTCAAAATATAGTTGATGAAAAATTATAATCTTGTATTAAATGCACCCTAAGCATTTATAATGAGGACCCTTTTAATCAAGAAAATGTCTCTTTACAACAAAAGTCATCATATCAGAAATCTCTGCAAACTAAGCTGTTCCTATGTCTTAGCATTTTCTCCAACTGTTAGATTAACCAGTGATTATAGGAGACTATTCATGACACAATTCTACACAAGCTCTCGGTCTCCTTTCTCTGCAGTAGCTGTGATTTTCCAATATGTGAGTGCATACTCGTTATAGCATGTCAGGAATGAAAACCTCCGCTGATGTAGCACATAGGAAAAACATTCTTCATCATTTTTGCTAGTCTTATTTCTAAATGAAGAGGAAATTACCCTTCAAAGTCACTTCACCTTTCACATTTCTGTCAACTGTATAAAGAAAATGCTGCTTGTGTTCCAGATAATCCATACAAAATGAGACCCGGAGAAAGAAAGGAAGAGTGAGGTAAAATTTTTACCTGATCCTCATATCTGATGCATCCACATCTTTTCAGACTGACTGTTGATACATTAGTTTATATAAAAGCTTTTAGTCCTGGCTCAGAAGGACATGGAAGAAGTCTAGCCCAACCACTATATGATTATCAAGAGAATTAAACATGGTAATAGCTAGAACTACTATATTTGCTATCACCAAGTCTTAAAGTTGGCTGAATCCCCTCATCTGGTGATGCAACAGGTTTCTGAAGTCTGGACCTAAAGTTTTAAATATACATTCACAAATATATATTAAAGCTTTACCAAAATAATCCAAATAGGTCCCTTTGTATTATTTAATACATTTCTAGACAATGGTGGTATACTTTATTCCAAAGCTTAGTTCTAAGAGAGATATGGAAGGAAGGAAAGATAGGAGGGGGAGGGAGAGGGGGAATAATAGAAAGAGGGAGGGAGGGAGGTCAGAAGAGAGGGAGGACAGAGTACCAAAAACAGATATAAACCACAAAAATGAAATAACACTTAATATCGAACTAGCACCAACCTAGAACAGAGATCCATTATTTTATATTAAGCTAGACTTTCAAACACTATTTCAAGAAACCGCTGAGGATGATTAAGTGCATAAAGAAACTGAAATCACACTCAGTTTTCTTCTATCCCCAAAGCTTTAACTCTCCATCTCACTAAAGGCTTTCTGGAAGCTTCAGTTACCAATTTAGCAGTGAGGTAACTATCCTACCTCAGCCCATGTGTAGATGTGATCTTTGGAGATCAGGAAGTAGGCTATGACGTTCAGAGCAATAGTGGAAAAATACTTAGCAAGATAATACCTTAGAATAGAAGACTATATTTATATTGTGTGAAAAAGTATAACCCTGACAGTAATACTGAGTATCTCATTAGTTAAAATCTGTTCAGAGTCATCAATTTTAGTTTTACAAGATCAACAGACAGCCTGGCTTAATTAACAAAAATTTAAGAGTTCAGGGACCATACTGTCTTGTAGGTACCAAGAATGCTCTGGTCCATAAAACCTTTCTTGGTCATAGTGCAGATAAGGGGGTATTAAAGGAGGTGATAAAGTAGAAAATACCCTTGGACACCATCATCATCATAAAACAAATCATTGAGTAATTGCCAAAATAACCCAATTTTGTTTTTGAATTGGTAGTTGATAGATTGATACTTGTGCCTTTCTTAGTTCTACATTTCAAATCCACTGGATACTCAAGCACAATTACCTCTCTCAGCAATACCCAAGCACAATTTACTTTATACATACAACTTATACTCTACATATCATTGAACTTCTCAGTGCCTTGCATTGAGTTAATTCCTCATTAGCTCGTTCCGCTTTACTAAGCTGCAAACCTCTATAGCATAAAACCGATTTGAGACTTGCACCTTTTCTTTTCTTTTTTCCTCAAATATTGTCAACAGCGTCTGTTCCTCCAGGATATAAAGGCAAGGTGTTGTGCATGCCTGTGGACGTTGTGGCAATAAAGGCAACATAAAATTAGTTAAGAAGGAAGAAGGGAAATTGGGAGGTTTTCTATACTGCTTTTCCTAATCTAAAAGAAATCACTGGGGCCATTTACTTTCCATTCTCTTTACGATAATTGGCTCATACAACCCATCTCTTTTCCTTCAAATAGTGCTGCGATGATCAAACTAGATTGGATCTTTCTGTGGTTATGTCTGCTTATTACAAGAACAATTATTCAAATAACAAATGGTAAAATCGCCCATAAGCATGCACATCCAATCAAGTATAAATGCTGCTACTCCATTAGTAATTGCTGATAGTGTTTCAAACATAGTCTGTATTTTTACAAATAACTTAGTATGTCAAATATTACATTCTTGACCAGACAAATAAAATCCCAAACCGATTCTAAAATAGTGATGGAGGTGAGAACAGAATTATTATTTAATATAAGTCACTCAAGACACTTAAACAATGTTAACAAGGCGGGCAAATTTTTGATTGTGAGGGCATAATATCCGTCCAATGTTATGCAATGAATATTTTAATCTTGCACCCATATGAAAGCTATTAGCTATGATTCTAAGGGTGTTACTGGGAATGTGGTGCACTCAGGAATAAAATATGGAATAAAAAAATCAGGAATGAATAGAAAGCCTTGTTATCTAAGACAAAAAAATAAATTCTACCAACTGAGAATGATCAACATAGCTGGTCAGCTTAGAATATTCACTGTGCATCAAGTGCCTGCTCTTTTCTAAAGTCTCTAATGGAAAGGTAAAAAATACATACATTTTACTTAAAGAATTAGGCATTCTAGTAGGGAAGAAAAGTCAATTCTAATGAAAGAAGGTAACAGAATGATAGGTTATTCTATGGGCAGCAGGTTGAGTTTACCACCTGCTCACTCAGAGAGAAATCACCATTCATCCAGGGGAGGACCACCCTTCATTTTCTGCCTGCTAGACCCAGCCCAAAGTTTAGCACAGTAGCCTAGGGCTTTGCTGCTACATTACTCTATGAAACAACAGATGACATCAGACAATGCAGCTTTGAACTTGCCAAATAAATCACAGAAAAAATGAAGTCAAGACTGAGAAAACTAAGTAAAATAATTTAAGATCAAATTAGTTTTGTGGGCTTCACTTTTATAGCCGTCATTATAGATGCACAGAGATGCTGAAAAAGAGAGGGCAACGGGGATCCAAAAATTTTTTGAAAGGAACAAGTGCAATGACCCTGAGCTCTCCTGGACCATCCACTTCCTAGGTACAGAAAGAATAGCAAAATATGCAAGCCCCCATTCCCCTTGGTGGAAGATGATTTTACACATAGCAAAGTGTGTGTGTTGCGTTTTGATTCCTTAGTTTCAAGATGATAAGGAAAGTCTATATACCTAGCTGCATTCACAAGAACGCTCTACTTTGGGAACCATTTGAAATTCTGCCAGAAGCTGCTAGAAATTCCCCTGAGCACTGCAGGTGTAAAATTTCTTTGCATACAAGGATTGCAGAATCCTTATAGCAATCCAAGGATCCAGCTATAGATTAACATCTTTCCCTCATTTGCATCTTTAATTCCTTATAGTGATTCAAAGACAAATTTAAACTGCATACTGTATGTGGAGGAGGACATTCTCTACATCATAGAGTCAGATCAATGTCTGTATCCTAAGAACTCAAGAAACATTACAATTCAAAATACTAACGATCATTTAATCAGTATTCACTTTGTGAGAGTAATTTTAACAAGTGTTGGGAGATTATGGGAAATATCCATGATTTTCTTTCTCGTCTAAAAATATTGCATTTTTAAGCCAAATAGAGCTAAACTTCTCCTAGAAATTCAGTTTCTGCCACTGCGCTGTGCAGCAAATATGAATATGTCCAAACTTGTCTGAACTGAGGGTGGGGGTGGTTGCGGGGAGATTAAAAAGATTGAAAAGAGACCAAAGGCCCAACCTAACATTTCTCCAGACTTTGCATTCAACATCTTTCCCATACAAGGAACATAAGCCCTCTTCTCAGCTTTAAGAAAGTAATGATGTGTGACACCGAAGTCAACTCCTTGTAAGCTGCCAGCACTAGTTAGAAGCAGAAAGCCACGAGGTGTTTCATTAGCTTAAATGCTTATCACTAAACTATGTCACTCAGAGGAAGCATCCCACACTAAAGCACTAAAGTATATATGTCTCCTAACCTGAATGAAATCAAAATTCAGTGAAGTACTTTCAAATAATGGCTTACTAGCCAGAAAAAAGAAATGTGCTCATAGTAAAATTTTCATGGGACAAGGTTGTCCGTTTTACCAGTGTGCCCGTGTTATTAAAATGAATGGATTTTCTATCTGAAAAAAATTTTTCACACATCAATCGTAACATAAAGTTCAGTAATTATCCTCTCTCCTCAATCTCCCAACACTGTGAGGCAGTAATTCTATGCCAAGGTGTAAAGCAGCTGGGAATTGGGCAGAATTGAAGCACGTCTCGCATAAGTCATGAGATAAGAAACGGAAAACACTAGGAGGGAAGTGCAGGCAAAGGCTTCCTGAGAGAAGAAAGTCAGGGTAACATCATGTCTTTTGCTTCCTTCTACCTATCTTAAGATGCAAAGACAATCAAATTCTTATAAATTTGAATAGTCTTTCATGTTTTCTGAATTTTGAAATGTGTTTTTTTAACATAAAACAATCAAGGTGGGCAGTTAAACAGTAAGATGGCATTGTATCAGTTTGAGGATATTAGTTCAGGTCTGATAAAATTTTAATAGAAATATGCTTAATGACTTTAACTTACTGCACAATAAATAGTACCCTGCAGGATTTGATGGTCTATGACGCGAGAAAAGATTATTAAGAAGACATATAATGTGCTTTTGTGAAAGATATTTGCAGGGAACCATTAGATGATAGAGAAAATCAATAATGCCCTAGTGCCAATTTCAGCAACATTAAAATTACAGTCCTCGTTGATATTTATGATGATGGAGCTGCCAAATCATTTCATTATTGCCTTTCACAACACTGGCATTTTTCTTTGCTATCTGGAATCACTTGCAAAATTTGATCAGTTCTTTTTAATGTGCTTTATAGATAGATAGTCCTGCTTCTAAACCGCTCTCCTCAAAAGGAAGAACTTTATCTGTCTATTCTTCCTACTTCGGTGTGTAAATGGGTTGACAAAGTTCTTTCTTTTTTATGGAAGGCATAATAATTGTGAAATATTAAGTCTTTCAAAATGGATCTAAGTAGAACCAAATAAATAGGCTTTACTAAACGGTTACTCGGCTTTCTTCTTTCCTGAAGGGACAGATGCGAATGATGATCTAGGTTCATGGTCTCATGACTTTAAAACTAAAATCCAAGCAATAATGAATTATCCAGGAGTAATTTTCCATATCAGGTGCAAATAAATATCTTGAGTTTCCTCCTTGTCCTTCTCCAAAGTCAAGCAAATTATCATGCAAACAGGACTATAAAGTTTATATTTATTTGGCTTCTGATATAACCTTATAATTTTTAACCCACTAGAATATCTCCAAGGGAATTTAGATTAATTGGTAGAATTAAAAGGGGAAGTAATGGATGGTGAAGTGTTGTTAGCACCATTTGTTGGCTCTGGATTATAAGGAAAGCCATTTAACTCTGTGCCAGTTCCCCGGCTTCTCCTTGAGTAAGGAGACAAGGAGATACCTCAACAGAAGGCTGTCTGCCATTGCTGCCTCTGATGTACAGAGGACAAAAGCAGGCTCAAGGATTTTCCCAACTCTGAGCTTCTTGATGTGTAAAATACAGAAATAGTAAGTGCTAGAGGCAAAGTCATCTCACCGGTGGCCTTTGTGAACCCTGAAGTCTGTGTCAGCGATAAAGACTGAGGAGAATGCTTCCATGTTTTAGTGAATGTGAAATGTCTATGACTCATGCTTTTCTAGGGCAGGGGCACGGAAGAGTGGATGTCATGTGTTTCTATAAGCATATGTATATATGCAGGCCAGAGAACAACATTGTCCTTTCTCAGGTACCACACATCTTTTCTTTTGGAGACAGGCTCCTTCACTGCCCTTAAATTTGCCAATTAGGCTAATCTGGCTGTCCAATAAAGCCAAGGGATTCATCTACCTCTGCTTTCCCATAGTTGGGATTACCGGCATGCCCAACCCTCCTAGGTTTGGCCGATAGTTTCTGGGGATTGAATTCAAGTTCCCATGCTTGCACAGCAAGTAAGCAACTCGATGCCTGTGCCATCACCCTAATGCAGGCCATCCCATAGTAAGTGAACACTAGTTCACATACTGTAATATATATAGCAACAATAGCAATAATAAAATCTAGGAGAAATGTTTGTGTCCACCTTTAATGAACTCTATTTCAGAAGATGAATTCCTGCCCAGGGATGATAAGATTTTTGGCAGGACACAGTCTCTTGATCCATGGTCACTGATAGTATTTTATTTTGCCATTAAAAAAAATTCTCCAACCAACTTTTCCAGCCCACTGTATCATTTTTCATAATCGTACAGAGTTCCCTAGACCTCATATTACAGGTCATTCCAGATGGCTAAACACAAGGTTTGGAATACATGCTAACATCACCATACATATTTTCTGACAACTGACAGACTTTTTTGTTTATCAGACCTTGGATAATATTACATTAGACGTTGGCAATATCCCAAAGATGGAGTGATGTGCTTTCAGTTTGGTATGGGCTCAGGGGTTTGTCGCTAAATCTATCTTCATTCCTACTTGGTCAAAATCTACCCCCAGTGTTAAATAGAGTCTGATTTATTTCTTGAATGAAACAAGAAATGCACTATAGAAATATGACCAACCATTTCTCAGATTATACTCCAGTGTAAGTCTTGGAGCTTTGAAGATTGCCAACCCCTTATCAAGCCTATAATTATATGTTTAAACTCTATCTGCTACTGACTACTTAAAATTTCTCATTCCCCTTGTTGTTTTGTATTTATTTTTTATATAGAGATGCTTTTCCAGCAAGTGTGTATTGTACTACATAAGTGTCTTCTGCATGAAGATGTCAAAAAGCATCATGCCCCACCCTCTGGAATTAAACATATAGATGGTTCTAAGTAGAATGTGGGTTCTCAGAACTGAATCCTGGTCTTCTCCAAGAACCACGGAGCTTTTAACTACTAAGCTCTATCACTTTCTTTTTGAATGTAAATTTACTCACATTTCTTGAAAAAATTATAATATCCTTCTTTACTATAATATCCTTTCTTTACTGTGTACACTAACCATGAAGGCTGCTCAGGCTGACCTGTTATGGAGACTAGGAATGAGAGTGCCTCATGTAGGCATCTCACAGGACTGTGGCAGGGACCTCTGAGCAGCAGCCACCAGTCCCTTCCAGACAGCTGATGCATCAATTGGTAGTCCACTGGAAAACATGAAGACAGTCCTGGTCTGCTTCAAAACGAACCACTATTGTCATATTATTTTCATTTCCTCCTGCATCCTCGGTAAACTCTCCTTCTTGGCTATCCCTTCTTGGTAGAACATGGCCAATCTGTTTCTCCCCTGCTGTTCTTGTATTCTATAAGCTCCCCACTCGGAAAATATTTGAGTCCTTATACATACTTTATCTTCTTCCCAACATAAACATTTTTCACGAAGGAAGAGTTTACTGCCACTTGAGAGAACTTTTCCCATATCTCGCCTTGAATTATTAGCATGTTCTTTGCGGCTTAACCCAAACATGTTTCAGAAATGTCATGTTTTCAAAATAAATAACACTTATTCATCAGTCACTTGTACCTGATGAAATGTCTCTGTCTGCAATCATCTCCACTGAGATACCTAACTCACTTTTAACTATCTCTGTATCATGAAAACATAGAGGTTTCTTTCTTTTTATTTATTTATTTTTGTTACTGAACAAAGCAAAAAGGTACAATCTGAAAGCTATGGACTTGGAGAAAACAAACTTGATGACACCCTGATCTTGAACAGTTGTAAAGGGGGGATTTATGTTACCTAAGGTGATCTTGGACATCTAGCGTCTAGAGTGGTTAAAAGGGGGATGACGTTGTCTAAGCCATCTAATCTGTGATCTTGAGTAGCAGACCCATGATAACTAGCCTTATGAGTTTGTGGGTTTTGTTAATTTGTTTTGTTTGTTTTCTGAAGATATAAAAGCAATTCACATCCAGCAAAAATTGTGTTATGAATTTCAATCATTTCTAAACTAGAGGCATTCAGTGGCAACGTGCTCTGTTACCAAGCTGGACAGTCTCTGTGACTTTTTTTACACTGGCAAACCACTCTAACATCTTGTAGCATGCTGTGTTTCTAAGTCATGGTGTTTATTGACTAGGTATACAATGACATTTTCAACTAATGATGAAGTTTTTGGTATGCAAGTCAATCATGTCAGGAATGCATGCGTTTGTTTCAGCAGGAAACTCACTTGATTGTTTGGATCTCAGATACATCCTTGTAACAGGATTGTAGAGATCACAAACTGGACGCTTATTAAAATATAATGCATCTCGTTTTCAGGCTTCTCATATTTAGATCTCATACTAAATGTAGACACATGGAACTAACAAGGTATCTAAACCAGAAGTATGTCTTCCTCATGGTTACATTGAATTCTTCTGTCACTTACACCATTTGTTTATCAAGTAGAGTTAATTTTACAAATATCATAGCCACTCCCCCTTCCATATCATTATTTATCACTGAAATATTTCAAGAGCTTCTTGTAGTCTCTTGTGTTGTTCTACTATAATCAATCCTTCACACTCAGCTAAAATGTGTTCCCAAAATGCAAATTTTATGATGTCATCCCCTCGCTGTAAATTTTTCCAACGGCTATTCTTCACCTACAAAATAAATCCCAAGTTTTCATAATGACATGAAATGCCCTCTATGACCAAGTGACAGCACTGAACATCATCTGCCTTTCCTAATCTATACTGCCAGCAACCTGAACCACGAGGGAATTTTGACTGTTTGACACTCCTTCTCCTGAACTTTTGTACAACCTTCTCTTTATTACCACCCAAATACTGTTTTGTCCTTAAAAGGTGATACAAGCAACACTTGTAGACAGCCTTACTGGAAGCCAAAAGCCATCCTGGTTTGGGTTCCTTTCAAACCAGTGTGAACCCAAAGCATTAAATGTCATTTATTATATAAGACTGTCAATAGCTTCCTTACCTGTGAGTCTAAGGCACTAGTAATAGAGATTTTCAAAAACCCTGTATTAAAATATTCTAAGAGTCTGATATTAGATCAAAAAATGCAAATGGATGGTAAAACGTATGAATGAGTGAGTGCAGTTGGCTGGGCAGGAAGACAGAGGCAGAGGCAGGACTTTTAGGATTCAAAGGCAAGGAACAGAGGAGAGAGAAGAAAACAAGTACCTCCATGCTGGGGAAGGGGACAGTCGAGGCATGAAGAGTATATTACAGAAAGACTGCCAATGTGTAAGAGTTAGGAATCGTGGCTCAGGAGGGCTGCAGGCCTGGGTCCAGGGCAACCAAAATGGGATATAGGTTTTAGTAAGTAATAATTCAGGAGTATCAGAGAGGAGGGAGTGCTAGTCACATGGAGGATTGAAGTGGCCCAGTCATTGAGTTGATTAAGGCATATTTAAATATAAGGTTGTGTGTGTGTGTGTGTGTGTGTGTGTGTGTGTGTGTGTGTGTCTTTCATTTGGGAATCCAGGTCATTGGGGTAGGTAGAGAGGAACTCCCACCAATGTCACAGGGGCAATTTGAGTAGCATCAATGGCATAATTCAACAGTGTTGGTTATTCTGAACCTGAAATTTTTTCCAGATGAGCATTTTCAGATAAAATCCTAACCCTCACAGTAACCAGATAATTACAACTCTTATTTAAAAAATTCATGCCTATATCTTTAATGTTATTATTGTATTAAATGTTCTTATTAGATAAATGTATTTCAAGTTATGAAACATGAATTAAGAAGGAAGTAAAAATCTTGATCAATGGTCCATGGTAAGCAAGCTCATTTTCTTACAACTCATTCTTCCCAGGTATTTCTGACTATTTACAAATATAAGATCTAAATGAGAATAGGGGCATCTCAATGGCTACAACTCACAGAAGTGATGAGCATAGTAGCTCCAATGAAGAACTTGTAAGAAATAATCAGTTGTGTTGAAGGGCAGAACCTGGATCCTTAGTCATAGTCAGTGAAATTGAGCCCTGACTAAGTAGGCATTCTGAAAATTCTCTGGGTAATTGCTTTGGGGGGAAATCAGGCAAGTGCATGGAGTACATGATTACAGTATGTTGAAAGTTGTTCCTGTCTAGAAGATCCTAGCAGTGATCACGCTGTAAGGTGTAAGCGCAGGGACTGACTCTTGCAATCTTTGGAACTCAATAAAGGCCAGATTTATAGGAGGAAATGTGGTAGAATTTAAGGAGGATGCGATAGAGAAGTGCTACCAAGAAATCATCTGTAAGTAGAAACACAAAACACTTCTATGGCTGGCTTTAGAGACCCTAGGAATACTCAGGCAGCATGGAATAAATCTGTTCCAGTGAAAAATGAACTGATATACCCAGAAACTGCAATTGATGAGAAACAGATAAGAATAAGTAAGGTGAACAGACCAGAGTCTTGTGTCAAAGGTTCCGTATTCAGGTACTCATTAGGAAATAATTGAGGTTACAGGTGATCTGTTGTTAAGTTTCCAGGGCCATCAACATTTGGTGATAAGGACTGAAGTATGCATAAAGATGTAATGCTAAGCAGAGGTTATATTAAATTCTAAGTTTAGATATATAGAAGATGGAACTGAGGACCTCTTTCTCCCAGAGACACCAAGCACATGAATCAGATGAAATCAGTCCATTTCAGAAGCATCACCTCCCTTCATTATATGTGGTTAGCAAGGCTGTGATTTTTGCATTCAAAATGCTAAGACACTCTAAAGACTCGCTTCCGTGGGAAGAGACTACAATATGCATGATTTATTTAATTCCTGCGTTTCATAATGCAGGCTTGAGGTTTAAAAGATTAAAGCCATTTCCAGGTCAGAAAGCATATGTACAGCATGTGATATTTTCAGATTCATGAAACTAATCAGCAGTCCTTATAGCTTAATCAGTATTTCAACTTTATTCTTTATTACAAATATAATCACTAGTTTGTGGAGCATTTTTGTTGGGCTGTTGCTGTGATACGTGGCTTTTATGCATTGAAACCAAAACTGATCTTTCATTCCATTTTTTAAAAAATAATAAGCCTTATCAGAACAGAACACATGCACTGTATTACATTTAATCTTCATTATGATTCTTGCATATTAACTCCGAGATTGTTAGGGAGATCCAGCCTTCACAAAACATGTTTTTTTCTTCTTCTTCTACAACACTATCAGAATGTGTCATACATTCTCAGTCCTCTGAAAACCTCCAATTACAGATGATTCACAAGTATAAGACATGAACTGTGATGACTAGCTTCTTGTCAACTTTACACAATCTGCGGTCATCTGGGAAGAGAAAATTTCAACTAAGAAAATGCTTCCATCTGCTTGGCCAGTAGGCAAGTCTGTGGGGCATTTTCCAGATTAATGCAGGAAAGTCGTGCCCGCTGTGGGCTTGGGCAGGTGGTCTTGGGTTATGTAAGACAGCAGACTGAGCAAGAGAGGGGGAGTAAGCCAGTGAGTACAGTTCCTCTGCAGCTTCTGCTTCACTTCCTACCTCTAGGTTCCTGCCCTGATTTCCCTCCAAAGAGACTATAAGCTGAAATCAGTCCCCAGGCTACTTTTGATTGTGGTCTTTATTATAGCAATATAACCCTAACCAAAACATGTATATTTTATTCTCCACAACTGTTCTACTCTATCTGTAGTTACATGCACTATTTATTGATAGCTTTTATACTCTAGATAGATAGATTACCCCTCAATAGGGACCTACAGAATGTATGCAGCATTTGAATGTGGTTTTATCCACAACATTAAAAGTTCTGACACTTGACCCACTTATACATTGCTTTAGAGTTACACATGTAAGGTAATAGTGCTTACTAAAATATTTATATTGCTCTTAAACATTAAACCCTCTGGAGCACTATATGTGGCAACAAATATGCCCAGACACCATGATGAGGCAGTTAGGCAGCTTACATAAACAGTGACGTTTCCATATTGAATATATTTTCACTGTGGATAAATTATTCCATCTGGTCGCCTACTACCCTGGGGCATCATTTTATCACCCTGCTTGTCCCTTAAAGTTTCTTGAGATTTTTATTGAAAGCAACAATGAAAATGCTAATTAGTTATATTTTTCATCATAATCCAGTTTTATACCAAGGATCACTCTCCTTTTTCATTCCTGATGCTATACTTCCAGTGAGTTTCATTGCCCCAAAGCTATCATGTTTCGACTTCTCATATTGTTTTCTCTTCACAGGCTTTAATAACTACTTTTTAATGGATTCTGTTCCCTCAGAGGCAGGCGCTTTTAAGAATTCAGCTTATATGGGGACAGGATTAGAAACTTCTGTGTGGCGTTGGGAGTTTCTCTCCTTGGAAAATTAAAATGCCTTAATCTTTTGACTGAGAGGGGCTGAAATGATCCCTTTTGAAATGAGGCACTTGGGATTTGAAAGGGACCACAAAAGAAGACAATCATGCATGTATTTAAATTATAGACAGAATATTTTATTTTATGCATGTAAATATGCTAGTTCTTTCCAGCTCTTCTCTCTCTCTCTCTCTCTCTCTCTCTCTCTCTCTCTCTCTCTCTCTCTCTCTCTCCTTTCAGCCTGGCTAAAAAGTGATCTGCTTAACCAAGCACACCGGAGTTCTACTGTTCTAATGAAAATAATCATGGAACCCAAGTCACACACTGTCCTTTTTAAAACCGGAAAAAAAAAAAAAGGAAAACACTTTAATTTTTTTCTACTTCTCTAGTTCTTTTAATCATGAAAAGTCTATTTCTCAACTGAATTAAATAATCCTGAAGTCAGTACAAAAAGAAAAAAGAGCTTTCATTCAGTCCCTTTCTCATTTAAATACACACTGCTCAAGTGTCCCTAATACTTGCAATGAATGATGGAAAGACACAAAAAGTCACCTCTTCATAATGCAGTTATTGATAGAATAGGGGAAATTTTGAAAGCTAGAGAGTGTATAGACTCCCAGTACAGGTAGATAAGGGAAATAAAAGTGGAAATAGCATTTGGCTGTAGACATGGCTAATTTGCATAAGAATCGTTGTCTCTTCTTCAGAACAATTTAAGAAGGAAGCAATCAACCAATACCAGAAATGGCGGCTCCCTTTACCATTAGAGCCACCCTTGAAGGAGCCAAGAATGGCACTTGCTGGGATGTGGGAGTGAAGGAAGGAATTGTGGTTTCTTCCTTCTTGTTAGTTAACCCGGGAAGGCAGTGCCAGCATAAAGGAGTCTCTTTTCCTTTCTCTGGGAATTTACCAATATTTCTTATGTGCGCTCCCCACTAAGCAACTGGTCTAGGTTCTTCCCTGGCTTGCCACTGTTGCCTGCTACTATTTAGTCATATAAAAAAGTCTTTACTGCTGTGTTCTGTTGTATTAAACATTAATGTATAATTAACCTAATCCAGTAGTATCCACTGACACCAAACCTTGAAAAAAAATTTTTTTTCATTGCCATAAAAGGTCTTGTAATTTTAGAATTTTCCTAACATAAATTTTCCTGATCCTGTAAATATTTGTGGAATAAAGAAATGAATTGATGGAGTTGTTTCAGGGAGTGCTGATCGGCTTAGCTTAAGGTTATTTGAATTTAAAGTATCCACAAAATTTAATTAATATGCAATTTAAAGGTTATAAAAGTTGGGAATGAAACATCAGACTCACTAAGTCCAAAATACTAGATGAAAAGGAGCAGATCCTCTATGTTCTTGGGATGCCTATATGTCGTGGTAAAGTGGTCCAGCATCTTAGGGCAAGTGTTGGCCTCCATAATTCCACCATGGTTAGTGCTTCACAGCATCATGTTATAGTTCACATCTAAGGACCAACACTACTAAAGACTTATTCATATATTGTACATCTTAAGTGAATGTAAACAAACAGTTCTCAAAGACTCATTGCAGATATCATTTGGGTAGGATGTGCAGCCCCTGAAGATTGTTCTTTCTGACTGCCAGCTTAACAACAGCGGTCCTGTACTTCTGCAGCTCCTAAGCTCCTGAAGAGCTGTGCACATCTCTCTTTCCTTCTTTGGGCCTTAGGTATGGTCAGACATGATTGTACCTTACTTGCAATGCTTTCAGAGTCTTGATTGTTAGTGGAAAAGGGCTTTGATAAAAGAATGAGAAAAATGAGAGAAGCTTCTAGATAATCCCCTAAAGACACATTCTAAGCACTGTTCGCCACCCACAACAATATCCAGTGAGATTTAAATGTAAACACTGAAGTGCTTAAAATGCAGATGCACCAGTAACTGCCTCTAGGAAATGTAGAAATAAGCATTTTAATTTTAGAAAAAATGTCACTAAACATAAATGAATATGGGGTTTTGTATTTTTTCCCCATTTTTGAATCATAAATATTCACATTATTGTTGTTCAGTGTCAAGGGTCCACTTATCAACTGAATTTCTAAGAAAACGTTTTGAGGATATATGAATGTTGGCGTAGTAGCAGAAATTAGAGATGTTTTAAGGATTTTTTTTATGTGATATATTCTTTATTTACATTTCAATTTATTTTCCCTTTCCTGACTCTCCCATCTCTGAAAGTCCCATAAGTTCTCTTCCCTCCTGCTGTTTCCCAATCCACCAGAAGAAGGATTTTTTTTAAGATCACATAAAGAAATATCTTTTGCTGAATGTCCATATGAAAGATTTTTTTTAATTTAGAGATAACATAATTAGGATGATTAGGAAGCTGGTGACAAGTAGAGATCATTAAATTAAATTCTTCTAAAAACACAGTTAAACTTTAGGTAGTAATTCAATAGAAAAGATAGACCATTAAAACGAGTGTTGAACTCCTATGTGATATACTGGATATAAATTACTATAATTATAGTGGATTGTCTCCTTTTTTTACAGAACAATCTCAGACACCATCATAACATAAGTTCCCATAACTTGAAACTATTCATTCATCAATGCAATAGTAATTTTCCTATCTTTAAACTATGCCATACAAATTACAACTTCACAAAATTTCATATTTTCTCTTAAGGAACGTTTTCATCACATGAATTATTCTCATGTATTGAGGGAAAATAATTCTAGCATATATATTTTAATAACATTTTGATTGCTTTACATGACAAGTTTTATATACATATATATACATATACATATATACACATATACATATATACATATATACATATATTCACATATACCTATATACACATATACATGTATACATGTATATGCATATATACATATACACATATACATATACACATATACACGTATACATATATACATATAGATGTCATTAATACATTTGAAATTTGACAATCAACACTGTAAAGATTTTAGTAACTATATTTTTTTAACTGCTAGAAAACCAAGCAAATTAAAATCCATTCATAGCAACAGAAACCAAATATAAAACTTGTTAAGACTCCTTAAGTCTACTATTGTTTCTATAAGGCATGAATGTACAGGCATAGATATAATTATATTTATTCAATATGGGTGAAAATTCCATGGTGTCAATCAAAAAATATTGTCCTCTCCTGTAATAGGCTAAAACTCAAACAATTTTACCTCTTTGATAATTGTTGATAGACATGTTATAGTTTTTGTAATGGCAGTATACAGTTTAAACAAAAAGACTTCAAAATGGAAGCAACAGCTCAATATTAATTGAATGGGGGACACAGTTACAGAGGAGCTAAGCGTATTAGTTGTCTGTAATGCAATGTAAAGTCAAAAGAACTTTAATCCATAGTTGTCTCTCTCAGGAAGAACTATGGACTCACAGTTGTATAGCTCTCCTGGAAGATGAATGTTTATCCCTGCATTTTAATTATGACATGTCTTATGCTGTGATAGCGAAAGTCTGCCTTCAGGTCTTTAAAACACTCGTGGTGGCATAAATATTTCTTCATAGGAACAGCTTCTAAGGGAGTAAAGAATAATGAGGCAGTCCATGTGTCGGGGAGGCCGGCCGAGCAGATTCCTCAGCTGACCAGCCGGTCAGACAGCGACACGTGTCTGTCTCTACCCCACGCACTGGCAAACCCAAGTGGGTAGGCATGAGTGACTTCGACAGAGGATCACTTTTTTCTTGTGAAACACTTCAGGTCACACTTTTTAAAAAAAAACAATATTGTATTATACGTGGATTCTTTGAAAGAGAAGGAGAATGATTCTGGGAAAAGAAAACATCAATATCTGCCACAAAAAGTAACTGAGAGTGAAATTGTCACCTGCAAACACCAATAAAATTCTGACTTGTAACCAATGCTGACTGAAAGCCAAGAGACTAAATGAGGAGCTGTCCCCATGCCCCAGATGATCTGAGAGGGGCTTCATACTGAACACAAGCATGTTTCCTGTCCTCCATTTGTGGTTGGTGGGGAAAAAGGGTTCCCATGCATTTTGATTTGCTTCCTTTAAAAAAAGGTACGCAAGCTCACTAGTTGATGTCTCTCAATCAAATCAGCAGGAGAAAGCCATAATATAGAGGAGCCTCTTAGGAACCCACAGTGTTAAAAATGGAAGCAGAAGACATAAGATTTCTATTCTGTGAAAAATACCAATTACTTGGAAAGATGTTGACAACCTTTGTATAATGGGTATGGAAAATAAATCCCTACAAGATAATTAGCAAAGGGAAAACTCCTTAATGAATTTAAATTATTTTATTGCTGGAACAACAACATAATGTGTGTATAATTTCAATATGCACAACATGCTTAGGACACTATGATTAGAGAGGGAAAAAAAAAGATTAAGGGTCCTGAAAAGTTTTAGATAGTGCCACAGTTGATGACTAGATCAGAATGGGAAATTAAAGGGCAAGACAGAGGTGATACAGAAATTGGTAAAAATAGAAGACAAAACTCCCCAGTAAACCCTTGAGGAGAACATGAAATGAGACACTGAAATGTCATTTCAGAGTCCAGGCAAGCGGTGGTGGTAGTGGAGCTAACCACAGATGGAGTCATGGAAGGGCAAAATCATTACACATTCTCCCATTGTGGTTGGCACGAAACAGCCTTGTTCCTTTTTTCTTCTCTTTTTGTGATTCTCTGGCTTCTAGCTTGAGCCACTGGGATAATAGCCATCATCTCCAAACAGAGCCTTTAGTTAGTGAAATAGTTGTAATAAGAAAATGGAGGGCTTGATCATCATCTGAAAGCAACAGGGATAGAACTGATTATATGGCAACATATGTCATGAAATAAAAAGCCAAATTTGTACAAAAGACTGAACTCTCTGCTGGCTTGCTTGAAGTAGCCTTATTCCTGAGACTTTCAAACAGAGAAAATTCATCTTTGCTAAAATGTGTTCATGAAGTTCAAGTTGGGATACTGCATTTCAGTGTGCTGGGCCTTATGACTTAAGCAGCCACATGTAAATCGAAGTTATTTGCAAGAGGCAAATGTTAATGAAGAGAAGAAATTGTAGAATGCATGTCCAGAAGGTTATAATACAATACGTGACTATACTTCTCAGTATTTGTTAACTGTAGCAAATTGGATAATATTTTTCAATATCCAATTTCCACCAGTTTCTATTTTAAGAAGGCAGAATGTTTTGTAAGACAGTTTCACTTTTGGTCATAAAGGAAGTTAATATTCTCTTGGTTTACCTTAAGTGTCTCTGGTGTGTTCCTTGTAGATACTCTCTACCACAGCTTAAGGCTCACAAGATGTTTATACCAAAACCCACAAAGTCAGATAGACATGGTAAAGGTAGAGGCTACGTATGCCACAATCAAAACTAGGAGAGAGACAAGGCTTCCTGATTACACCACGCTTACACACTTGGCTGTAATGTACTTATATGAGCCACAAGCCCATGATACAGTTCTGCAGATATAGCTCTTCAGTCAGTAGATCTGTCAGAGATTAATGTACACACCAGGACATGAGTCTGTCCAGGTCCATCCAGGTCCCCACAGGTGCTGTCTTCTTGACAATGTTCAAATGATTTATCTGTAATTCAGGATGAGAGCACTGTAGCTAACAAGTTCTTATGAGGATACTAGCGTTTCCAATATCAGGAGATAGTATTCACTCTTCTGGGGTAAGGACTGGATCATGTAGCTCAAGGCAGAAATATTCAAATTTAAATGGGGCCAAGAAATGTTCTGTAAGCTATTTGGTCAACAACAGATCTGGGTTCAATTAACACGGCACTCACTGCTAATTTGTTTCTATGTTTTCATTAATTACCTTATAATAAAAAAATCTTCTATATCTTAATTGTCCATTTGAGTGCCTGAAAAATCTTACATGTCTGTCCCCAGAACAAGTGCGCCAAATAAAATATGACAAATGCAAACATTTGCCTTTGGGTAGCCTGGAAGACCTTTACATCAAATATGCTTGTGCATCTGTAGCCCTACATAAGAATATCTGGTTTCTCAATTAATGCAAACTTAATAATGTATTGTTCACACTCAGATGTTGCCTACTAAAACTAACTGTGTAAAAAAATAAGATCACAAGCATCCCAATTCTAGTTCTTTGGGGTATAGATCCAGAAAAGCATTTTCAGTGAACATTCCAAATATTTCGAGAAGTGGCTCTGACATGTTCTACACAAACTGACTCTAGCAATTTAAATGAAAATCCTGCCAAATGCAGAGATATAGATGGATGTGCAGTCCTGGGCTAAGGGAAAGAAGCAGTGCTCAGAAGGAAACATTCTAGATGATTCCCCTTAGAAGAAATCGCTAAGGTTGTCTCATTAACAGAAGCCTAATGCAGAAAAGTAGAGATGACAAATTAGTGGCCAGAGATCAGGGTATTCAATACATGCGTGGCTATAGTTGTACAAGACAAATGAATCCTGGAGGTCGGTTGTACAACAGAGTACTCTTAGATTACAATCCTTGTAGCATTATTGTACATTTAAAGACTTAACAGTAGATCATATAGTAAGTGCTCTTAGCAGAACTGAAACATGTGAGCTATAATAAACAATATAAAACAAAAAAAACAGGGAAGAGAAGTCTTACTAGCATAAATATTATTAAATCTAACTCTGAGACTGGAGAACAGAGAATTTGAACAAGTTAGTGTGCATAGTTAACAATAATACTATATTAAATGCCTAAAATTAATACTAGATCTCGTGGTAAATGCTGCAGCAATAAAAGCAGATAAATGATAATGTTGGTTGAATAAATTAGTAATGGATTAAAAATCCATACATCAGGTACCCCATCCTCTCTTCCAAATAGTCTACTTTGAGATTTATGATCATTCTAGGGATTTAGAAGTGTCTAGCATGATTGTGAAACACCCAGGTTATGAGGAACAGGTCCATGGCCCATAAAATACACATACTGGACCTAACTCACATATTCTCTTGCTATAGCCTTACATTTTTATTACAGAACAAGAGAAGTGCAACAAAAACTATGAAATTAAAATAATCAACATACAAAGTACAGAGTACATGGAAATGTTGACAGTGTTTTTCTTTCCTTTACCATCAACCTTGAATTCCAGTGAAGTATCCTACAGTAAATTTTTTTTATTTTCAAATATGCCTTCAATATCCATATTAAAACGCAACTCTATCTTTCTGCTTGTACTGAAGTGTTTCCAGTTCAATAACCCGATTCTATAGGTCAGCACATTCCCTTCACAAAGAACAAGTCGAGTGTCAGCATGTATACAATTTACATCTAATATTTATTTGAAATATATACAAGAACCCAAGCCATAAAATTTATGGTGTGGGTTTGCCCTTCGTTTTATCTTGGGATCGATACTCTGCTTTAGTAAGTATGATTTATGTTCAAGCCTGGTTATAATAAATATTACCCTTCCTCTAAACCTGCATGTCCTGTGTACTTGAACCTGTAATGATACATACTATCATTGCACTGTGGAAACAGGTGGGAAGGTTGTTTTTTAGCTACAGACCCATATTTTTCTTCTTCTAAGGAGAGAGCACACACTTACCTACTACAGAGATAAATAAGGTGGGCTTTAAGATGCTGTACTTCTTATCTTAGAAGTATTTTTATCTATCAAGTACTTACCCAGCACAGCCTTGTGAGGCAGCTAGAACACCTAGACTGGTGTTGGATGGGGAAGGAGCCTCCAGGGTGTGTGTCAGTGCCTGCTTCACTGCCCTGCTCAACATCTGGACAGGACGTGGACAGGTTCTTGTCACATCAGTGAAGCCCCTTGCCGCCAGGTCCCCATGATGTTCCTTAATCTCTGATAAATCAGAGCACAAATACTTTATGTGATTCTGTTATTTGTTATTTTTAATGAAAATTATTACTTAAATCTGAAAATATTTATTTTCAGTGATCAACATTTAGTAAAGTGTGCGTTCCCTGGTGGCTGTCTATGGATAGCTCATATGCGACACAAGTATAGGATATACAGAAAAACACCTTTCTTTGGGCCTTGAACTAACTTTTATATTTTGAATAGAAATGTGCCCATACAAAAATATTATTCCATTATTCTTTCAGGGAGTGCTTTTAGAAAGAAAAAGTTCCAAAAATAACTCCCATAGATATTCTTTCAGTTTTACCCATTTTTGACTCTCAGTGGGCCAGTGTCACAAGGGCATCCTGAGAACCATTAAAAAGGACTTAAGGTAATCCAAAGCGTAGAAGACAGAAACCACTAAATACAGGTGAGCCGTGAAGAAGTTTGGCTTACAATGCTGCGTGAGGAGAGCCTTTAAGAAATAGGCACATGGTAGATGAGTCAATTACAAAGAATGAACCTGGAAGAATTGCGAACTAACCTGACTTAGTGATGTGCTAGAGCCATCAGAGAAGTTTTTATGAATGAAATATTAGTGGGGAATAAAATAGAGACATGTGAAGCAAGGTGAACCAGGCAAGAAACTTTTCTCAAAGAGTGATAGTGTCTAGGGAAGGAGCCCACGAGGAGGTGGAGGAGTCTGGAGAAGAAAGCTCAATCAAAAGAAGCTTGGCTTGTTTTTCCTTTTTGTTTGTTTGAACGATGGTAGAGACATAGCATGTGTCTGATGTGTTATGTGCAGGTCACCTCCTAGAGCAACAAAGATCACCATGGCTGACTAGTACACACCAAGAGTGACATCTGAAGGAATAACTGGTCATTAGCTATTCTGCCTTATGCATCAGTTGACTCCATATTTTCTACTAAAATCATTGATAACTACTTTCCCCGAGTTTACCTGTTAAATAGTCACTTACTATAGTGACAGGCAACAACTCACTAGTTTATGTTTATGTAATGAATGCATGGAATTGAGCCAGGTCCTGCAGCCTTGGCAGATGAAGGGAGTAAGGAGAGGTCCGCAGCCACAGCCCTTTATTAGCAAGCACTCTCACCTCGGACCCCAGGGCTCCCTGCAAAGAATCCACACCTTCTAAGATTAACAAGAGAAGAATTATTATCCAATAAGAGGGGCTCTTGCTGCTTGAGACTGCTGATTTCTGGCACGTCATGGCAAGGGTCTTGTGTAGAGGGAACCTGAAAGTTCTCTATTTACTGCAGACCACAGGACCTGAGAAAGACTTTAGCCCCCACAGGCCATCCCAGACTGGGCTGCTGCCTTGACTCCATTCATTACTGTGAAATTCCTATGGGGAAAGAAGCTTTATTTTCTGTGCAGCGGCTGTAATGTGATTGAACATAGAGGTTCTGGACAACACGCAGTTTTCAACACCAAAGTAGAGCCTCCACCCCACCCCACCTCCACCCCTCCCACCCCCGCACACAGAAACAAAGAAAATCCTATTCATTTAATCAAAGAAAGACTCAGTCTTCTGAAACTGCTCTACACACACACAGAGAGAGAGAGAGAGAGAGAGAGACAGAGACAGAGACAGAGACAGAGACAGAGACAAAGAGAGACAGAGAGAGAGCCAGCCACAGAGAGACAGGGAGACAGAGGCAGAGAGACAGAGACAGAGACAGAGACAGAGAGAAGCATAGCATTGAAACATAAAGTAGAAATATATAAGACTGTAACAACATCGATTACTCATCTTCATGACCCTGAGAATCTCAGAACACCAAAGTACCAACATTCAATATATTTTCCAGCTCAATCCACCAGTACATACACATAAACATTTCCACTAATTGTCTGCAATGTGGCTTATGTGTCTGTTTGTGCTGATGGAAAGGGGTGATATTAACCCTCCTGTCACTCGCCTTCACGGCACCATGTGCTTCTGGTGTATGCTTAGCAGAAGGAATTTCTATACCCACTTACTTTCCATCTTGATCAATGTTTGTCCGCCATATTTGACCGTAAGCTACTGAAGACAGAAATCATTCATTCCCCTGAAGGTACTATTTCATCCTTGGTCCCAAAAACAGTTCCTTGCAAATTAAAAGTTATTTTTTAGGTGTTTCTAAATGATGATCAATTAAAATGAGGAATCAAAAAGAGAAAGCAGGGTAGAGGACAAAGGAAAGCAGCCAATTGGGTTCCAATGTATTGCTACTGCAGACCAAGTGTTGACTCTTTCAGATGTGCCGCGTCAATTGGCTGAAGCCAAAAATTGATTGTTCAACAGAAACTAAACAGCACTGTTTTCCAGAAAAGGACACAGATTCAGGGGGTCAGAGTCATAGGGATCTCAAGTAGCAAGAGAGCAGTCTAAGAATTGGTGTGTTTTTCCTTTAATTTCTGCTATACTAAAGCAGTAGAATCCCTAAGGTGAGGCAATACAGTAGCAAAATGCCAGAAGGGAGAAGCAAAGATGTGTTCTGGCAAAACTAAGGAAACACCAGACAGGTGTGTCAATGAGCACCTCCAGTCATATGAGGAGGCAGGATTTGGAGGCAAGCTTTGATTACATGGCTTTAGACCAGTGTGAACCCTACATATGATCTTGTCACAAAAAAAGCGACAATTATCTCTCTTATCCACCTTGTAATACTGGAGTTGAAATCAACTCTTAGCAACTCAAATACCGTTTTTCTCCAGATTGGTAAAATTCCAGACTCCCTAAACTTTGAAAACTGCCATTTCCTGCCTGCATGCTTTCATGCGTATGCCCATCTCAACGGGAGGTTTTAGTTAGCAAGCTTTCATCATGTCCTGCACATGTCCCTAAGTATAGGCAAACTTTACAGAACACTGAGTTGTGCATATAGAATATACAATTTCTCACCCATGTGTAAATATCAGGCAAAATGGCAAACAAAATAGTATAACTTGGAGATTGTTTCTTTCATTGAAAAGAGTGACACATAGTTACGAGTTGAAAAACAACTGTCTTCTTTTTTTTTTAATTTAATTTGATTTTGTTTACTTATTCACTTTACATCCCACTCACTGCCCCCCACCCAGTCACACCTCCCCACAATCATTCCCCATCCCCTTCTCCTCTGAGCAGGTGGGGCTCCGCCTCAATATCCCCCCACCCTGACACCTCAAGTCTGCTAGAATAGGCACTTCCTCTCCCACTAAGGCCAGACAAAGGCAGCCCAACTAATAGAACATACCCCACACTGGGACAGCCCCTGTTCCAGTTGTTCAGGGACCACATGAAGGCCAAGCTGCACATCTGCTGCATATGACCTGGGAGGCCTGGGTCCAGCCCGTGTATGTTCTTTGGTTGGTGGTTCAGACTCTGAGAGAGCCAAGGGTCCAGGTTAGCTGATTTTGTTGGTCTTCCTGTGGAGTTGTATCCCCCTCGGGCCTGCAATTCTTGCTCTTATTCTTCCGTAAGAGTTCTTAAGTTCCATCCACTGTTTGCTGTGGGTGTCTGTATCTGTCTGACTCAGCTGCAGGGTGGAGTCTCTCAGCAGACAACACGCTCCTATCTGCAGGAATAACAGTATCATTAATTGTGTTAGGGACTGGAGTGTAGTGTTAATTAATTAATTAATTAATTAATTAATAAAGAGTTCTGCCCCCTCAGGCCTATGCACCACTCCTTCTAAGTATCCGGCAAAGCATGACTCTTAAACTTGAATAGTTAACCAAACATATTTATGATTATCAAACTCCCAATTACATAATGCCAATTTACAATAATAAAGTCTATCCCCATATTTCTAACCTCTCCAAAACACCAGAAATACATCTTAGGCCATCTGGATATCCGCATCTCCTTCCCTGCTTCACTTGTGTTGTCCACCAAGCCTCTTTCTCCCCTTAGCTCCTCCTCTCACCCCTCCAATCACTGGCCTCTCACTGCCTCATCGTGAATGGATAGAAAATATCTCGCAACACTGGTGTTGGCCCACGGGATGGGTCTCAAGTTGGGGCGGTTATCGGTTGGTCATTCCCTCAGTCTCTACTCCCTCCCCCAGATCTACATACTTGTAGACAGGGTAAATTTGAAGTTGAGAGTGTTGTGGATGGGTTGGTGTATCCATCGCTCCACTGGTGTTACTATCTGTTTAAAGACCTCTTAGGGTTCCATATCCTCTATGAAGTAAGACATAGGTAAGGTCACCCCCATTGATTCTTGGGTGCCTCCCTTCTCCCAAGTCTCTCTCTCATCCTTGAGATGCCCCCCACCTCTTCTCTCCCATCGCTTGCAGGTTTCTATTCACTTTCATGACCATCTAGCAATCTCTCCTGTCCTTCCCCATTCCTCCATTCCCCTCCCCAGTTCCCTCCCTCCCTCCCTCCCTCCCTCCCTCTGTCTCTTATGACTGCTTACAGAATGGCAAGCCCAATTTAAACTTCTTTCTATTCCAGTGGAACTATATAGATACTGTTCCAAAAGTAATAGTGCAGTGTCTCCTATTATTAAAAAAAAAATACAAACTATAGATAGATTGTATTTCGGCAATACTTTTATATGGGCAATACTTTTGACGCTGGATACCTAAAGTGCTCAAATATGTATAGTCCTGCTATTTACTGCTTAGATAGCTACTATAAAACTAAACCTTGGCATTTAGCATACGCAGAAGCTATGTGACTTTTCCATATGACCAAGACTAAAAGCATTCCTGCACCCACTCCCTGTGCAGTTAAGAAAGCCAACACATGTTGTATTCTGTTTCTCTAAATTAAAGATATTTTTTCCAACTAGTATGCAAATTGTACTTCATCTTCAAAGTAAAGCCTAAATTTGATTCCCTTGCACTGAAACACTAGAGCACATTTGGTAACACCTCCCCTATACACAGATACACAGACACAAACACACACAGACACACACACACACAAGCTACACTTGATGTACATTGATTGGCAACTGGATCCTTGCTTGTTAACAAACTCTTCGGGTTCTCTGGGAACTTAGTTCTTGCCCTGCTGTTGAGTAAATCACGATGCTAAAAACACAAGAAACACAATTTTTGTTTATGATGATCAAGAAAAAGTTTATACGTATATACATACAGCACTTCTACATATACATGAATATGTGTGTCAGACACCTCCACCTTAACTTTAAAAAAAAAACTGCATTCACAGAAAAAAATACTATCTTTTTCCCTAAGTTACAAGAAGGGAATTTTGTAGCAGAACAGAGTAAATTTAATGTTTTGTGTCTGCTGTGCTGAAGAGTCTCTGAGGTATATGCTGTGAAAGGTCCAGTGGATGCTCTAGACACGGCAAGTGTGTGTGTGAGTTTAATGCACACACTGAGATTAATGGTGATGATGGAGGGGGTGGCGGCGATGGAGATGCCAGCAGAAATGGAGATTTCAAATGGTTTACCTGTGCACACGGCCTTCCACTTCCCTGCCACCTGCTCCTAAAGACCTCGGTCGGTTCCTTGACTTTAGTAAAGCCGGTGATGATCTGAAACTAGGAAGGATACTTCAGACATCTCAATGGCTAAGGGCTCTGCGTGGTTTGAAGACTGAAGTTCTTGACTGCAAGGCCATACGCTGACTCCAAAAGGGGTGGAAAATGAAATGCCAACTGCTCGTCAAACAGAAGTTCCGCGTCTCACCAATCCTTCTATTCAATTGTCTCAATAGAAACCATTTCTCTGGGAGCCCTGAACAAAGCAGGCAGCCAGAGATGTCATTCTCCGGAGCCATGTTTCTACTGTGTGCGGCTACCTAACTCAAACATAATTCATTTTAAATAGCTGCTTTTATTTTTCACGGATAATTCAAGATGATGTTATTCCCTGCCCAGGTTATTGTTTTTGGTGAATAAGTGAAAAGCCATTCGTTCACTGCCTTAAAATACTGGTTTTATTTTTTTCAACAGAGAAAAAATAATCAGGTGGGGAAAGCTGATAAATTATTATGAGTGGGAAGTGAAGTTTAATTAGCGATTTCGATTGATAATTATGAGACTGAAATGACTTCCTGCACCTGATTGTGTTCTGAGGAGTGGGGGCTGGGTTGAGGGACATTCTTTTGTATGTGTATACAGTGGCCAAAGGTTAACCTTGGATGTCATTCCGTGGGATTTGTTTGCCTTCATTTTGGTGGGAAAAGGCCTGTCCTAAAACTTACCAAGTAACATGTCTGCCTGTCCAGAAAGCTTCAAGAATCTACCTGTCTCCACCTTGCTAGCACTGGGTTTATATGTGACTAAATTATAGGGTTGAAATCCAGATCTTCACACTTGCCCCAAGAACTTCACCAAGTGATCTCTGTCTACAACTCCCTATATTCCTTTGACAGAAGCATTTGCCAACACCTTGGGTCATTTTTCCATATTGCAACTGGCCACGTTACAAATTTGGGTGGACAGATCCTACCCCTTAGTTGATTGGCTTGATCAGTAAGTGAAATAAATATATATTATCAAGCAAATGTCATTAACTTCCCATTTGAAAAACTAGAGCTATGCTTATTTGTAAAAAAAATGACACTACCCCCTTTTAACTCCCAGGATTATTTATTTTGTTCAGATTTCATGTTGCTGAATTAGTGAAAATGTTATCTTTTTTTTCACCCAAGAAGATGGTTGAGGAGACCCGTCTTCCCTAAGCACTGTTAAGTGAGTGAGATTGCATTCTAATTACAGATATTATTTATGCATTTTTCTCTTTTTGAATGTGATTACTATGAGGAAGAGTAATCAGTGGATACCTTTTTGTACTGTGACTGATAATTTTTGCATTACTTAACTAAACGTTTTTCCAGTGTTGATTTCTTGAATGCCAATCTCCTAAAAGTTAATGTTTTCTTCTGTCTGGATGGGTAAAAGAATTCCCTTCTAGATTTATCGGTGCATGAGAGGAAATTTTCATTATAATTATTTGTTTTAGAATCTAAAGTAGAGCTTGAGGATATTTTAAAAATGCCTCATAAGAAAGAGTCCCTAGTTTAGTATGCTAAACAGGATCTAACAGCTTTTGCCAAGCATAAATTTTGGCAGTATACTTTAATATGAGATCCATGCATGTGGTGATACACAGATTATCCTTTAGAGAGGTTTCATAAAAATGTAAAATGTATGAAAGACAGACAAGGAAAAAAATCAACAATCTTACCCAGTAGGAAAACTGCAAGGGAAGAGAAAGCAGATCAACCACCAAATTTTAGGAAAAATAACAGTTAATGAAGATATGGCTTATAGCTAAAGTGGAGAGAGTCTGCCACTAACACTGAAGTGTCGTCATTGAGGTCTGTGGTGGAATAATTATATTTAGTGTCATTTATTACCTGTTCTCAAATACAATTACTAAATGTTATAGAAAACAATAAAAAGCCCTTATTATTTTCACCATTGTGGCCACAGATTTATTTCTATGTATCATTATGTTCATTTTGTAAAAATACCAGAATTAATCATTTAATACAATGCTTATGACTTCACTTTGGCTAAAATGTTAGAGATCCTTTTGTACATCACAAAGCAGCTATGGCAAATTACTTAAAAGCATACATGCTGGAGTCAAACTGATGAGTGAAAGTTAATCCCCTACCATTTGCAAATCAGATGCTGTACCGTTTTATTCAATTATGTGGCTCAGTTTCCATATTTTTTTAAATTAATAATGATGATGATGGCAAGCTTGAATAATTGTTATGGTGGCTAAATCAGAAAATACATATACAAGAATAAGAGAAAGTGCTAGGCAGAATTTTTGTTCTCAAAGTCAGCTATTTGTGAACATTATGTATAGTCTATACTGTGTGATCTTGAAGTAGTAAACGGAGTCATTCATCCATGAAACAGAAAGTACGTACTGCTACAGGGGTAGATCTGTACACGTTAGAGTAAAACCTAGTGCCATACTGAAAGGTGGTTGGACCAACTCTGTAATCCCAGTTATGCTATAAAAGCTAGTTCATATTGGATAGCATTCATTTTCCAAATATCACCAGAAAAAAATTGTGGATTCCAAAATGGAAAAATAAGAAAATAAAATATAATTCTTCTTAAAAAAATTCTATGCACTTAAGTGTTCAATTTCATGTAAAAAATAAGCTCTGATGTTAATAGATATTTTAATTATAAAAATAGGTCTAGCTAGGACCTGATGGAAGTCTAGCAAATGAAAAAAATGGGATATAATAGTTGAACATGTCCAAACTGTCACTATCTTTACAAGGGGTTAGGAAATATTCATGCAAGGTATTTGTTGAGTTTCTTATTTGTATGATTCTCCATAGTAGCTCCTATGGACATGGAGATAAATAACAAGAAGCCTTTCTCAAAGTGAACTGGCACAGAGTGGGAAGGTTTAAAAAGTTAGTCATGATGAAAGTACATCGCAAAAATATTACTCGTGTAAACCGATTTTAGGGGACAAAGAGCAAAAACACAAAAGAAGGAAAAAGCCAAGGTCAAGGTAGGACTTAGGAATCCAGAAGGATTGGTGGCTCTCCCTAGATAAACTGAGTTAGAAAAGGAAAAGACTGATGTCGTGTGCCATAGAGAGAATATTGTTGGAAGAGATCACAGTTTGAGATCTGAGTTGAATGAGATATGCTTGGGGCTGGTACTGTGCTGGTGAAAGTTAGCCATGACAGCATAAACTTGAGAAAATAAGATGCGCAAAATCAGGTCATCAGAAAACGCATAGCATACAAAAGACCTTGATGCACTTATAGCAATGAGAGAAGAGAGATCCACTCCGGCCAGAACTACTTCTGACAGAAAAGCAAGAGAGACACATGAAAGAATGAGAGCAGACATAAACACTTAGAGGAATAAAGAATGTTAATAAAACCTGGGATTTAAGAAGCCATTGAAAATAGTGCTAGAAATAGAGGGAGATGCCGTAGATTGGTGTCAAGAAAATGAATCATAAAATCCTCATGGAGCTAAAGATATGAAGGGCTGAGACTACTCTGTCTCAAGGTATATCTAGGAGGCAAAGGATATATGTAGAACCATAAAGTAGATGAACCTATGGTAAGGAGAAGGTTTATGGGGATTTTTATAAATGGAGATTTTTTATCATCTATGTTTATTGCAAATGTGCCAGTAGAAAGGGAGCCACATATGAGCTATTACCCTAACTGAGTGATAGTGTGCTCATTTTCCAAAGCCCTATTTTTAGTAAGACCCTCATACATGATAAACTGACCATCATTTTATTTTATTTTATTTTTTACTATTAGAAGTAAATATCCCACTTAGATAAAATGACATAACCATCACATAAATTGTGATTAAAATATCATGAGTGCTCTCAACATACAAACGTTGAGTACTTTCTTTAAAGTGGGGGAGGGGAAGAAAATGGATGAGGTTAATGTTAAAAACAAAATGTAATTCACCTTGGCAAGGTGCTTCACAGGGAAAACAAGTATTGAAACCTACTTATTCTCTCAGGTATGTATAACCTGTGTTTGGATGGTGACAATTTATATTTATCAGTAAATATTTTCTGAATGTAAAACGTACATAGTATTCTAAGGAATCGTGAAGAGAAGTTAATCCTAATAAATATACGGTTCCAAATATTTCTGTAAAATACAGTATGCTATGCGTAAACCTTAGTTTTCACCATGAGTCTTGAATAAAAGAGAAACATATTTAAGCAAAGGGATGGTGGTACATAATTTCTAAACCCAGCCTTTGAGAGGCTAAGACAGAAAGACCCTGAATCCAAGGTATATATATATTGCAATGTAGTTTCAAGTCAGCCTAGGCTAGGTAATAAGATACTGTTTGATTTTTACATAAAGGAATTAGAAGGCTGACACGGGAGCTGTAGAATGTTCAGAATTCATGGCTTTTCATCTCCCATGCCACAGCCTTAGTCCTCACAGGCAGACAGCCACTGAAATCACAGCCGTTACATCTGCGCAGCACGCAACCAAAGGAGAAAGCAAAATTATTTGTTTTTTCTTTTCCAAGAAAAGTTCTCAGGAGTTTTCTTTAATGTCTCAGCACGTTTCTCCATGTGCTTCACTGACAAGGACTTAATCACCTAGTCATACATAACTAACGTGTAGTTAAATCACTACACTGCTGAGGTAAGTATTAGCATACCAGTTACGTACTTAAGGGATGGATATAAATTTATTATGCATGTTTGACTACACATATATACTTACATATATGTTAAAATAGTCATAACTCTATATTTGTAAATATATGCGTATACCTAATATATACAATGTATTAGCTAGATAAGGAAGTAAGCCGCAACTTCTGTCACATGATTCTGTCTGCAGGGAAGACTTGAAGATTTCTAAGCATGAAGGAGACACTAGATGACACTGTTCAGATGCCGCTGGCATCTCCATCTTCTTCCATCGGTGGTCTCAAACGTTGCATTAGTTGACGTTAACAATTGCTTATCATCCCACACCAGTTACACAATTCCAAGGCACTCACTAAGAAAGCAGTCTCGGCTGTGGATAGGTATGTGTGCAGTCTTGATATCTTAAGAGGTCCGATGATTGGAGAGCCGAGATGGCACGTTTCGGAAAGCATTTGAACTATAATCACAGTTTCACCGTGACCGACACAAGACGGATCTTCTGGTGCCAACTTACTGTCATTTCACAAGATCATAGCTGCGCCTAACTTTTACCAACAGCTTTGCTTGAGCATGACTCAAGGTGGACACTCCTTACCCATTCTTCTGTTTCGGGACAGGAATCACCATTTGGCATTAGATATCATCCTCCAGATGGTAACATGTGGGACTCTGGCAAACTGCCTTTCAAAGAATAGGAACCCTCCATGAGAATAAACACCAGGATATTGAGCCCATTCCTCTCTCTTTCTATTTGAAATAATTGGAACTATGTGTCTATGTGGGTAGCTTGTTCGGCTAGCCAATTTCTCCTTGTGGATAACGACAGTGAAATGAAATTATTCCAGCCCGCTCATCTAGGGCAGCAGTGACCATGGCTATCCCACAGCACCGCAATCTAAATGGAGGCCTAAGCTCCAGAAGAAAAGGAAAGAAAATGTCCGTTCCCTGGGTGAGAAATTGGATGTCTGTTAGAAGTCTGCGGCGCTTACAGGAACAAACATGCTGATGTATTGCAGGTGGCTCTGGCCGGACTGCAGAGTCAGCAGTGTCACAGCAGCAGGTCAGCCACTGACAGGGGCCCTGCCATGACTGGCACGAAGCCAGACTAGAGCCAGATCCCAACTCGCACTTGCTTTATATGTCTCCGCTAACTAGCCTTTAAGTCTCCAATGTCTCACAAGACATTTGATAAAATATTGCTATGTTCCTGTTAGGAAATCATCCACGTTTCAGGTGCTTTCCTTGGCAATATTTCTATGGTCAGTAATAAAAGCAGCTATGGCTAAGCCTTACTGAGGATTTGCTGTACGCTAGACACACTGCTGAATTTATGCTCATTTTATCTCGCATAATAATGGCTGGTGGTCAAACACTATCCAGTTCTGCCTGCTTTCCTTCTAATAGAATCTTGAGGGAAGAAAAACTAGGTGGAGAATATTGCCTTTCATAGCTCATATCTGTTTATTCAAGAAGAACAAAAATCAATATCAGTGTGACCAACCCCACCATAGCATGAGAGCAATTTTAATAAAGAGACATTTCTAAAATATCAGAATTTCATAATTCTGGTTTATTTCTGGATGATACACTATTCAGGATATTACCGGGATATTTTTATAGGCTTAAGTAAATCTTATAAATCCTTGAACTTCAGTTTATAATACAGAAATAACTCTTTAATCTTAAAGCCCTGCCCAGCTGAGATGTTTTTCTTGTAACAATCTTCAATTCAGAGGCTATTGAAGGCTCTTCTCTTGCTCAATGAGAAAAATCCACAACCCCTGAGTGTTTATGCGCCAAGGTTTCTTGTCAAAGAATGTTGAAAGGGTATTGAGAAGATTGGTGATATCCATGGAAAGCATTATCATTTCGTAGATAGTGTAAAAAATACATAATAGCAAAAGTACAATATGACTCATGCCTGAATACACACATTTTAATCCTGTTTGTTAAATTTTTGCAAAATTGATAAAAAAAAATAAAACGAAATGTCTCTGGACAATACACAGCCATTGTAATCATGAACTCACTCAATAAATGTAGACAACTGAACTAGGTCTACACAAGAATGGGCCCACCAATAGCCCAGCAAATGAATGGAGGAGGTGCTTAGGGGACTGTACCCCACACCACTGAACTATTTCCTTCCTATAGATGAATGGAATTCATTGCAATTCTGTACCTACTGGTGAGCCAACCCGGCTCTCATAGGAAGTCTCAATTCAGTCACACAAGTAAATGGATCACAAGACACACGCACACACAAGCATGCACACTAGCGTGCAATGAAGAGGAAATTGGGCAGATAAGAAGAATGAAGGAATTGATAAAGGTGGAAGGGAGATAGGAGAGGAAATGTGAAAAGAGTAACTAAAACAGCAAAGAACTCATAAATAATACAGATGAACACTTGCTACTTGAAGGTCACATGGTCTGGGTTAAACAGCTTCTACTCCACCTTTTCCTTCACATGAACTTGTGTAAATTACTTAACTGGGCTAGCTTCCATTGTCTCTGTAAGGATCATGCTAAATTATGAACGGAGTGGAAATAATTTATGTGAAATTTAGTTGGTATTGCATAAATGATAGCAAGTATTTTCTACTTTTCTACTTTTAAAATATTTAACTTGCAAACATTTACAATTTCTGAAATGAAGGATAAATTTTAAAGTATATCCCAAAGAAATTTATATTTGTATTGCTTTTATACTGCCTATTAGTATCCTTTTCTGAAATAAATGTTATTTCATAGATGTGATAAGTACATCTAGGTATATATAAGACAAGAAGCATATCATCTGTGCCCCAGAAGCAGGGGGTATCAGGATGTCACTTGGATTCTTGCCAACTGTCACTTTTAGTGAAAGGAAGCAAGAGATCCCAAGTGCTTAGCTCAAAGCCAGCATTTATTCTGCAAACCTGAACGACATCTTTTGAAGACCTCACTGATCTCAATGTAGACGCGAGAGGCTGCATCTGAAGGCATGCCTTCTTCCTGTTGCAACGTTCAACAGTCCGGTGCTTAACATCACGTATCAAGCTCTCTAGGTAGAACACAGTTCCGTGAGCATCACACCCTGGAGGGCGGCACAGTAAACAGAGACTACAGGGTAGAGTCAGCTCAGTTTCCAATCCGCTTCTCACTCCCGCCGTTTCACCTTCTGCAAGGACGGACATCCTCTCTTTTCTAAAGTGTCGATAATAGCTATCTGCTGGGAGATATGGTGAAGATTAAAAACAGTGTAGGTGTTCAATAATGTGGATGGCATTCAATTAATCATAGTGATTTTTTCCAGAGACATTCAATGAAACTCACGTGTATCTCGAAGGATAATGGATCTGGGGGGGTAGGTTGTCTTTTCTAGGTGCCGTAAACAGAAAGCCCCTCAAAACTCTAAGAATTAATGTTAACTAGTGCTATAAAAATGTAAATAGTCATATGGACCCAAACACAGACCTATTATACAGTGCCATATGAAATTTGCTTGTTTGAACCGTGCACACAATATCCTTCCATCATGGATTATATGAAGGTTATATGATGCTGAGAGCCCTTTGTAAGACAAAAAAAAAAGTCATTGCAATGGTTTGATGTGTGCTGTTCCTATCACAGAGTATCACGGACTTGAAAACGTATAAGCAATAGAGACTTTATCTCACAGAACTCCAGAAACAAAGACACCAGTGCATCTTTTCTTTCTATTGTCTGGTTATGGTTGAATCCTCTAGAACAGCAGTTGTCAGCTGTGGGTCACTACACCTCTAGCAAACCTCTGTCTCAAAAATCGTTTACACTGCAATTCATAAACAGTAGCAAAATTATAGTTGTGAAGTAGCAAGGAAAATGATTTTTTATTTTGGTTGGGGATCATGACATGAGGAACTATATTAAAAGGTCTCAGCATGCATGTGGGAAAGACCAGCCAGCTATATTCTGTTTGGAGCCTTTCACGTGACAGCCTTCCAGAGGAGGAGATCTCATGATCTCCTGCTCACCCATCTTTAAGCACTGGCACTCTAGACATTCGATGTCTACATCTGAACACACCAACAACAGTTATGAACATACATTTTCAGCATACCTTTGATGACAAAAGGAAAATCTCTGTACAGTTCGGCCAACCTGGTCTGCATCACAAGTACCATGCTACAGGTGAGAGGCACAGCAAAGCCTGTCTCAAAAATCAAAAACAAAATCGCTTAAAAATGAGAGAGATGCCAAGATGTCCATAAAATAATATTTCCATAAATTGATTGACATACACCTATAATACTTTCCTACATTCTATGCTGTAAACTTGATTCTTTGTATATAGCAATAATATTCACAACGTGAATATTTTATAGCAAGAACAGAAAGACAAATTTGTATTTTTCCACAGCACATTTGACAAAAATCTGTTTGCATTTAACTAATAGCTAGAATGTGTAGAACAGACAGTTTTAGTGCTCACAGTACTATTGCAGTTTATTTTCTAAAAGGAAAAGTATTTTGATCAATTCTACTTTGTGACTTCTATAAAATACATATCCTACAATGTAGAATGCTTTGTCAATTCTGCCCCTGGCAGGAGTAAACTTCTCTTTAAATTTGATATAAATTAGAACTGAATTTTTTTTACTAGTTTACATAATAGATATCCAGAAATAATATCCATGGTCTAGCTCAGCCTAGTCTGAATATATCATATCCTTTCCATTCCAATGCAAGGTGATTAAGGTAGGGGTATGAGTGCATGTGCCACTTTGTGTGTGTGTGTGTGTGTGTGTGTGTGTGTGTAAATCAGAGTCCCATTACCATTGTTACACATTGTTTCAAAGACAGAGAAACCGGAAGGGCAGGTAATAGGTGTAATCCTGGAAATAATTTCTGCACCAAGGCACATACAGCCACAAGAACTTAAGTGTAGCCTGGTAAACTCAAACCAACACTACACCTAGCTCATCTCGGTAACCCAGTCACAAAATTCTTTCTGTCAACAATACTATAAAGAAGGAAAGTTGAATTGGAAAGAAAAAATAGGAAAAAATCTGCAGTTACTGCATTATTTTACTTTAGTAGTGTGATAGATATCAACCTGAGAGAACCTAGAATCAGATGGGCAGTGTCCCTACACGGATGCATGTGTGGAGTTTTTGATTATATAAATAAATGTGAGAGGATCCATCTTAACCATGGGAGGGACCATTCGCTAGACAAGGGCTCCTGGACTGTAGAAATGAAGAAGAGGAACCAAGCTGCAGCTTTCTTTGATCCCTTTGCTTCTCGACTGAAGGTAATAGAATAACAGGCTGTTTTCAGCTTGGCTTCCCACCCTCTACCAAGAAGGACCTTGCCTTGAACTCAGAGCTAGACTAAACTCAAGGAAAAAGCCAACTTCCTTTTGTCTGAATATTTTACCACAATAACAATATAAATGAACAAATTAAGAAAGGGGCATGTGTGTGGAAACATTTTCAGGCCCATTCTTGTTGGAATAATTGAGAGGTTGTGGCAGGTCATGTACCTAGGATGCTGCAGAGGAATGAGGTGCCATGCAGAAGTAGAGGGACGTTGTTCCTGATGAATGCTTGAGATCTCTGAGTGGGGAAGAAGGGGGGGTGTAAGAGAACTAGTGACAAGGTAGGGAAAGGAACAGCAACGACCAGCTTCACCTCACTCGAGAGTCCTCGTGCAGATCATGTACAATTGCTAGTAGTTCCGGGGTGCCTCTGACTATGTCAGCAGAAGATTACTACTCTACCCTCATAAAACGGAGGCTCTATCAAGCAGGATGAGTCCAGGGGTTGTTTCAGATAAAGGAGGCTTACAATGGGCATTCATTACAAGGGTGGAAGGAAAGGAAATATGTGTGTGTGTGTGTGTGTGTGTGTGTGTGTGTGTATGAGAGAGAGAGAGAGAGAGAGAGAGAGAGAGAGAGAGAGAGAGAGAGAGAGAGAGAGAGAGATGTTTTCCCCTTTGTGGCAATCATTAAAACCAATAACAAATATAATGAAACAATGGACAGAAACACTCTCACCAGCTCTCTTTAATTGAAATGCTATTGTGCCCAAGGGTAGGCATGAACATAACTGAGCCAAATGACCATGAATTACAGACCTCCAGGGGAAATTCATTAGAAACTGATATTGTATACAGGTGAAAGAGGTATTCAAGGACAGAGAATTCATACGAAAGAATTGCATTATGTCCGACAGGGTCAACTAAATACCGGTAAGTGACTGACTATACTGATAATGGACATTTTACAAATTGATTAATGAGAATGGGTGGAGAGTATTAGACGGTGACTCATGCTGCTGTCACATCAGGATGCACGCCATCTTCCGCTCACTGCTCGCTGTGCCTGAGCCTGGCCAAACGCGTCCCTTATAATCACCACCTCACAGGTAGCTTGCCAAACACGTTTCGATATTTTCCTTCCCCGGCTCACTTGCCTGTTGCCACCTACCCATCTTCAAAGTCTTGGTGTATTTCACTACCCAAACTGGTTCAGATCTTCAAACAGTCCCCTTCGGCATTCTTGATAGCACGTGCCACGATGCTTATCTTTGTGTTTTTTAGTTGACTGGCTGAGTTTCTGTGTTCCCTTCGAACATATAAGGTGTATGAAGGTCTCTTTTGTCCTTCACTGCACACTGTATTCTCAATAGCCAACAGATTAAGTAAGGAAATGACGAAAAATTAAGGTTCAGAGAGATTAACTATATGTGTGATTAAGTGATAACTCGTCACTTAAATCTAACTCTCCACGCATTCCGTTCTTGGAGTCGCCCTCCGTGATGCCTGCTCCATGTTAGGTGGGAGCCTCCGCTTCCGGGACCCATCACCAATTCAAAATATGAGGCGCAGACCTGTGGCCACGTGGTGCAGGCGTGCACAGGACCCAAAGAGGTCACAGCCACTGCAAGAGCCGCTACGATGTACAAGTATGTGGCCATCAGATGGGAGAGAAAGAGAAGTGGAACAGCTTAAGCACTCTGAAGAGCGGTGCCACTGGAGACTCGAGGGTGAAGAGGAGTAGCCTTCCCTGCCGTCTGAGGCCATGATGGAGTTGCAGCCTGTTGTTGCTATGCATTGCTTTGTGGTTATACAGTGGTAGGGATCCGCGTCAAAGTCTGTGGCCCTTGTTCCCATGAAAGGTCATGTGGATATCTCTGGCCTGGGCTGCCACTTGGGGCCATGTTGATCCCTAAGGACTGCACCGAGTCGGCCCCACCCTTCATTTGCTGCAGCAGATGAGAGAGCAGGTCCTGCACCTTACCTCAGCAATACAGTGGAGATGGATTGAATGGTGTGGGAGCCTGGGAGCAGGCCCCAGGGTCATGAAAACTGGAGAGCTGAGCCTACGCCTTGCCAAGTTATGCACTGAGTGAGCTCTGAGGGGCAGCGTGAAGAGCGCACCCTGATGCCGCGGGTGCGGGAGAGCTGGCAGGCTGACCAGCTCAGCGACCACCTTAGCCCAGATCCAGGGCTCTGAGCTGACTCACCCTGACCTCTGCCCCGACTATGAACTCCAGGAATGAGTGAAGGGACTCATCCAGCCGACTCAAAACTGCAGGATCTCCATGACACAGGGCAACAGGGTATCTGAATAGAGTCCTGGTGAGGAGCCAGTATTGATCTTTTAAACACGTCAGAGGCCTCAAACCAGACCAATGACGCACTGCAATGAAAATTTCCAAGGAAAGATGTTAGGAGAAAAGGGTATACTGGGGGCACACTATGACACACTCCAGCTTCTACGAAATGTTTTTTTTTTCTCTTTTGTTGGGGAGGTTACAAGAACAGAAGGGAGGTAAGAGGGAATGAGGAGATGGATGAGTGGGATTGGGGTACATGATGTGAAATTCATAAAGAATCAGTAAAAAGTTTTTTTTTTTAAGGAGACAATGACACTAACAAAAAAAAAAAAAAAAGCCCTCCAAAAACTAAATAAAACATGAGGCCCATTTCAAAAAGCAGGGAACTATCATAGAAGTTATCCACACAATCATTTCACTTTTCTTCTATTTTCCTTCAATCTGTCACTTTATATTGGTGGCTTAATATATTTTTTTAAAAAGGTGAACTAAACCTCCAATTAGGACCATCGGCTTTGACATTCATGTTTGCTCGCTCTACAGCTGTGAACGCGGAACTTTATCAGCAGACTTACACAGCTCGCACTTGGTAGCTGGTATGTAATGTTGTAGCCCTTGGCAAAGCCAACACACTCGGATGCTGCTGTGAAGCTCTTTCCTATGCAGACATCACAGGAGCCTTCTCTGTCTTGTAGAAGAGCACATGAACAAAGGGACATTGAAAGAACAAACAACTGAGGGTCGCCTGGCTAGTTCTTGTCTCTGTTTCTGTGTAGATAACTGATAAGGGATGTAACAGGAGCGAGGAAGGACGGAGGGCAGGGTCTTTGGTTGTTTGGGTCCTTATAATCAATATCATTCCTTCTTTTGATTTTGTCCCAATCTTTAATAGTCTGTTTATTAAAGAGCGGGGGAAAAAGACATGAAGTTGGATAGCTGGAGAGGGTCTAAGAGAAGAAAGGGAATAGGAAACCATGACTAGAATATACTGTATGAAAAAAAAAACTGTTTTCAATTTAAATCAAAAAGAGTTTTCAGAGCTACAGAGCTACCACCTTCGCTAACTCCTCTGGCCCACTATTGACTCCTCTGATGAAGCGAACTTACATCATACTTAATTAAAAACTAGATATACTGAGTACCGAAGATGTCTTGGCAAATAGGATGCTATGAGTGCAAACGAGCAGCAGAGAATTTGTTTGGTTCTTTCTCCTGCTCTGCTAGCACAAAGGACTCGCACAGAGCATGCTGAAAGATCAAAACTTACTAAGCACTCCGAGACAGTATCAGAATAAGCACATCCCATATACAGTTACCAATCCCAGACACTACTGTGGATGCCAACAAGTGCTTGCTGACTGGAGCCTGATTTAGCTGTCTCCTGAGAGGCTCTGCCAGTGCCTAACAAATACAGAGGTGGATGCTCTCAGTCAACCATTACACTGAGCACAGGGTTCCCAATGGAAGAGCTAGAGAAAAGACCCAAGGAGCTGATGAGATTTGCAGCCCCATAGGAGGAACAAGGAGATGAAACAACCAGTACCCCCAGAGCTCCCAGGTACTAAACCACCAACCAAAGAGTACACATGGAGGAACCCATGGCTCCAGACTCATATGTAGCAGAGGATGGCCTTGTTGGACATCAAAGGGAGGAGAGGCCCTTGGTCCTATGAAGTCTCAATACCCCAGTGTAGGGGAATGCAAGGACAGGGACGTGGGAGTGGGTGTTGGTGAGCAGGGGGAGGGGGAATGGGATAGGAGAGTTTTGGAGGAGAAACGGGGAAAGAGGATAACATTTGAAATGTAAATAAAGAAAATATATAATAAAAATAAAAAAATTAAGCTCAGCGCTCCCATGAGCCTGTGGCCTGTAAAACACAGATTATGCCCATGAAGCCAGAAACGTGTACAGTATTAATCTCCTGCAGGTTATTCCTTTGAACTTGGTGGTTCTACTGCCAAACTCCCACAGTAAAGAATCATACCGTCTTAAGTTAAAGATACCTGAGTTCACCATACTGTGCAGACAACAAAGGATGACAAAGAGCCTGCAAGCCTCTTCAGATTCCTGTTGTAAGTGGTAAATGAGACAGGAACACACGTTGGCACACCAGGAAGGAGAGATTATTTTTATTTGCAGGCGTTTTTAATTGCCTTTCCATTGACTGAGCTATTAAATATTCAAATCTGAGCAGGGAGCAGGTAATTTACAGCAGCTATATTTTCTCCCTCGTTTCATTATTGAAATCGTTTGAAGGTTGAATTCTGTATTAAGGCAATGGCAAATGTATTGGCCAGGAGGCTATCTCCTCTCAGCCTCTTTTGAAGAAGGAAGGGTCATAAAGAAGATCAGCTATCTTCACGATCCTTTGTGTGTTGGGTGACTTCCCTGTTTCCTGTACTTTTTCCTGATTCATCACCAGTTCATATAAAGCCTGAAAACAAATGTGTCTTTTCACATATCTCAGCTCAGGGATATCATTGCCTAAGGATCCATTTAGAAGACTGGTACATAGATTCCACCAAGAAAATTATGCATGTTTTTGTGTCCCTCTGATAGATTCTAAGACTTATTCTCATGCAGACCTAGTAACTCACACAGAAAATGGCAATACTAGATTTACATTCACCCAGGGTTGGCAGAATCTTAATTTTTTTCCATGAATCTATTCCTAATTAGCTCATTAAAGCCAAAGATACAGTAACAATAGTATCATAGATTTTTACCAAACTAGAATTGTTAGGCTCTCTGCCTTCTCTCTTGCTGCCTTTAATTTACAATAGTTTTATTGCATTTTCATACACCTGCGTATGTTTTTCTACACGGGTTTGCACACATTTTCATATTTCAGCCATGACTCATTTGAAGATTTAAAAGGCAAAACTGTATTCTTCTAAGCTGTGCGACAAGAAGAATGGTCTGGGGTATACAATCTAAACACATAAGATGTGCAAGTTGTATCTTTCTGCTCATGTGCTGTGGACACAAATGGTTAAGTTAGAAGTGAAAAGGTGGAGCTGGGGTTGTCTGAGGGATGGCACATGCTCAAGTCAAAGATAGTGGTTTGGATGTTTGATCAAAGACCTCATCCTTACAATGCAGTGCATGTCTAGATCTCTTGGCGTTCAGTCCACATCATGCGTGGTATCTATTATTTCTTCGGTGAGTCTAGTAGATGCGGAGAGGAGAGGGCAGCGTCTTAGTTGCACTGACTTCCATTCTCTGTACCAAGATTCTTAAAGCACTGCAGGGTCTAAAAGCTGTGAAAATGTCAGCTCCCACAATGAAGGAGTCCCACATTAAAAGAAATCATGCTCTCTTCTGAAAAGAATCAGAACCAAATAGACCACAGGAAGTGTTAAGCCAGGAAAAAGAACCTAGGGCTACCTGCTATAAGATCAAATGTAAAAATAGCTTTTCTTGACATTGAGAATTTTATGTGAAGTCTTTTTATATGTTTTGGAAAAAATTCAAATATCTTTCATGTATTGTAGCAGATAGGTTTCTATCTAGCTCATAGAATATTCTGGTAATAAGTTGGGGTCTGGTAATAAGTCTGGTAACAAGTTTGTTTTTCTTGTCTGTTTTGTTTCCTTTTTTCAGAATTTATTATCTGGACAAAAGCAGTTCACACCACATCATGTGGAAATGAGGAAATCTGGGGTTCATGATAATATGAAAGTACCCCCAATATCTGCATTTACAGCTAAAATCATAGCGCTGATTAGATGCCAGATGATAACAAAGCAAGGAAACAGATAAATGCATCAAAGCCCTCAAACGAAAGGGGACAGTAAATGAGCTTAACAGAGCATCCTCTTTGAAGATCTAAAGCGACTGAATATTCATGCCACACCAGATGGTTCATGACTCAAGTCCTTTCTCTCAATTTAAAAGGTGAAAAGATGTTACCAGACTCATGCCAAGTGTATTATTCTAAGTTCACCAAGAGGCACCTTAAGAGGACACAGTAGAGCTGGAGAAATGGCTCAGCTAATAAGAGTAGTAGCTGATCTTCTGATCAGTTGTTCAGTTCCCAACACCCACATGGTAGCCTCCAACCGTTTGTAACTCCAGTCCCAGGAGGTGGATGCCACCCTCATCCAGTTTCCTTTGTCACTGCACACAATGCACATGAATACACTTAGGCAAATGCCTAAGTGCCTAAGTGCCCAGCAATGTTGCTTATTGTTTTACAATGTAGAGATTACATTCAACCTGTAGTAAGCAATCTGCAGGTTGGAGTAATCATCTTGGTCACTAATGAGGAGGTAAAGAGGGGATAGCCTCACCCCCCACATCTTAAAGGGAGAACAGTCTAGGAGAGGCCATGATGTTGGGAATAGTGTCACATGAGTAGGGGGTTTAAGAGGACTGATCGGGACTGCTGGTCCTCTGGCTTCACGTATTGCCAAACCAAAGTAACTCTTAAGCAGCTTCAATTAAAATGTTAAAATGTCATCAGCTATAAAATGGTAGCCAAGAGCACAAGGGCTTAGCATTGAGCACTCAGTAACAGCGGAGTTTATTCTAAGCGTGCTACATGCAGAAGACAGTTGTAGGCAAATCTACCATAAAAGATAAACTATGAACAGGGCCACAGGGTGACACATACAGCCCATGCTCAAATAATCATGTTTTTATGTTATACTGAAGTTCAGTTGCATCAAGTTTTCCTGGTACAAAATGAAGTTGCAAGTAGCTTTGATTTTGTTGCGTTTGCTGTAATTATCCTAACTGGGTGATATGTTGAAGCTTACATGTGAAAGTAAGAACTTCAGAAGGTAAGGATTGTGGTGCCATATTGTTCTTGTCCTGGTTTGAATTGAGTCTTTCAGGAATATAGGAAATATATATTCTTTTAGGAATATAGGAAGTAAATTCAGACAGAGCAAATATAAACAAACAGCAGTGATGGTGGCTTTCTGATCAACATTTTCCTCTTTGCCTCATACTGGTTGAGTCAATCTTCTATAATATTTAGTTATTATCCCATCTCTAATGATAATAATCACACAACTAATACAAGAAAGTAAAACACTTACCAAATAATTCTGGATCCTTCAGTCTCCCTAAATAACTACAACTTATTTTCTTCCTAAACAGTTCTTTCTTTCCTGCACGCTTCTCTTCAGAAGGGCACTAATCATAGAGATTTTTAATTTACCAGCTAAAGTTGATTAGATAAACCTTCCTTTAGATGATAAGAAAGTTTCAACAAAGAAAATAAATTACTGTTTTTATCTGATTATGTGAGTAAAAAAAACCAATATTTTGATTATACAACACATTGCACTTAATATCTACAATGGGACCACTATAATTCAAATGACACAAGTTTAAAAATAGCAGAGAGACAGCTCCTTGTAAAATATTGTTTCCAGTGTTATGGATAACTTGCACTTGAGAATTTAGCAATGCCCAAGCACCATACCTTGGTTTTTATTTTCCTGTTGCCTCACACGATGCGGACTCTGTCTTTGGCAGAACAATGGGATAATGGAATAGAAAAGGCGAATAAGAAGTCCAAGTATAGCAGCCATTGCTGGCCTTCAGGGTTGAGAAGCTTTCCCCCTTTGTTTTCTTATTATATCATATGCCCATTTTGACTGGAAAATGGACTTTGCAAATGAATTACCTGGAAACTACAGCCAACAAGGTTACTTCTGTTTACTTTAGCCTGGGGTTTATTTTATTTATTTTTTAAGATTTATTTATTATGATGAATAAGTACACTGTATCTGTTTTCAGACACACTAGAAGAGGGCATCAGATCTCATTACAGATGGTTGTGAGCCACCATATTGCTGGGATTTGAACTCAGGACCTTCTGAAGAGCAGGCAGTGCTCTTCTGAGCCATTTCTCCAGCCCTTGGGGTTTGTTTTAAATTGAAAATTTAAAGGATATCTGGAAGAGCATGCCGTAGATCATGAGAAGCAGCACACCTCTTGAAGTAAATTTAGTCTGGCACAAGTACAGATCCTGCCACTAAAGGCACCGCATTGCAAGCTGAAGACTTTCACACGTTAGGCCGGCATGTGATGTTCTAGGCGTAGCCTCCATTCCCTTGAACACCATTGAAACACTTCTCTGACCCATCTCATTAATTAGAAAAGAAAGAGTTGAGATTTGTATCCATCTCTAATCAATCAAATTAAGAAAACATTCATTTCATGTCTCCTTTTTAACGTGAAATTTATTGATAACCACTACGGTAAAGGATGAACTAAGACACTCGTTATAAATTCTCCCTCCATTAGGAGCAAGATTTAGTTCCGTCCAGGAGGATCTCATTCTTAAACTTGCAATTGTTTGACATGCTGCACAGACACTCCTATGATCTGTGGGACATTTTAATAAAAAGATTTTAAAAGAGGGAGAAAAAACTAGTTTCACATCTTATTGCCTTTAACACACAAAGGTTAGTTATTTGCCAAATTAAGCATCTGACGGTGTCAGAAAGTCAGATAGTACTGCTTTTACTGGATTCCATTTTACAGAATCAAAAAAAATAAAGAATGCAAAACTAAAAATGGCCGCCTTCCTTCTGACTTGATCACATTAATTTGTTCATGAGGTCCCTTATCCCCACACAGAGAGAAGCTTCATAAATGCATATTGACATGCCCACTGTGGGCTGATGTAGAAGGAGAATTAATCCTGTATTGTGTTGTAGTCAAGTTCTATTTAGAAGTTCCTCAGTGAGGATCAATACAGGGTCTCCAAGGCACAATGGCTGGCTCCCTTCACTCTTGCTAAACAAACAAATGCCTTTTTAAAAGTCAGCCCACGGAAGGGGTCCAAAAACGCTTTCTCTGGGCACAGCCAGCCCTGGCTAAAACTTTTGAGAAGCAAAGATCTGGGTTTCTGTGCCCTACCTTCCTCTCTAGCCTCCTCTCCTGCCTTTGTATTCAACTGATCTCTCCACCATCTTGTTCAAAACTTCCTGCGTTCCCCCAGGAGATGCACATGTGAGTTCAAAGCTTCGTGTGCTGCCACTCCGGGGAATAATTGTATTTTATCAAAGACAAGTGTTCCTGGGCAGAAGGAGTCTCTCACTGCGGGCTTTCGGTAATGTGAGAAGGTGTTTGATATATGTCAGTGAATGGAAGGCATCCCAGAATCAGCACACAGCAATGGAGTCTACTTCCTCATGAGACCCTGCTGTTGCTAGGAGCTAGCAGTGACTAGGAAGCCTCTCCTAACACCGCCCTTCTATTTACTACCTGACATCCTCGTTTTTATTTGTCTAATTTCAGTTCAAATCTTACCACCTCTTAAAGGCATTTCCCAAGACAGAGGGACTCCTAGGGACTCCCATAATAATTTCTGTTATATTTCCTTAGTAGTTCCTCATGTTTCCTATTCATCTACTAAGTGTCTCAAAGAACAGTGAACCTGTCAGTACTCTGTGCCTTTCTGCTACTTAGCACAGAGTTGGGATCACAGTACCATTTGTGCTCACCTTCTGCACCAAATGTGTAATAGCAAACTACAAACAAAGCAGTGAGCCCGTGGCTGCGGCATCTCCTGCAACCCAAAGGCAGAGAAGTCCAGAGAAGGACTTTCCAAAGTGGGTTGACTGAATAAAAACAAAAATGAGTCTTCTGAGTCAGGATTTAGCAAACCATGGCCCACAGGTCAAATTTGTCCATCTCCTGCCCATAAAAAATAGTATGAACCATGTGGAAAGGTAAATATGTAAAAAAAAGAAGTTTTTACATATTTAAACTGTTAGAAAAAAGTCACAAGAAACTAGTTTTTAAGATATAAAATTAATTTGAAATGTAGTTTAAAATGCCCTTAAATTTCACTGGGTTGTACTCACACAGGATCATATGTGATTGTATTAGTAAGAGTTCTCAAGAGCCTCGGAACTTATGGAATGTCTCTCTATATATGAAGGGAAATTTTTTGTAATGATTTACAGTCTGTAGTACAAGTAACCCAACCATGGGCAACTGTGAATGGAAAGTTCCAGAATCTAGTAATTGCTCAGTCCCATGAGGCAAGTTGTTTAAGCTAGTCCTCTGGAGAAGTAGCAAGTAAGTGCAAGACGTTGAAGAGTGAGACTTCCTTCTTTCAATGTCCTTACATGGGCCTCCAGCAAAAGGTGTGGCCCAGATTAAAGGTGTGAATCACCACCCCTGGATATGGAACTTGCTTTGTCCCAGGCTGACCTTGAACTCAGAGATCAGCTTATCTCAGTCTCCTGGGATTAAAGGTGTGCATTACCTTTCCTAGGCCTAAGATTCTTATGGCTACTATGCCCCAAGATCTCCATCTCAAGATCCAGGTCAGAAACCTGTGTCTTCCAGCCTCAATATCTGGATGACAGATGTGCCCACCATTTCTGGTTTGTAGTTCATTTCACATGTAGTCAAGTTGACAACCAGAAATAGCCATCCCAATGGCTTGATGTTATACTACAACAATAATACAGTGACAGAAAGTGTCCTGTAAAGCCTAACCAGTGTGCCACCCTGCCCTCTGTGGAATGTTCTGAATGAATATGCTAGGAAGAATTAAATGTTGCTGTTTGTGACTTGTGCTACTTACTATTTTGAAGGGTTTTTTTTTTTTTGGTGGTTTTGTTTTTGTTGTTTGCTTTGTCAACTTAACACAAACCAGCATCATGTGGGAAGATAAGGCCTCAACTGAGAAATTCCCTCCATCAGTTTTGCCTGTAGGTGTGTCTTCTTGAGAAATGACAAGGGAGGGGCCAGGCAACTTTGGACGATGCCATTTCTGGATAATTGGTTCTGAGTCCTGTACGTGGTTGATCAAGCTATGGGGAGTTAACCAGTTGGCAGCTTTCCCTCCACTGCGTCTGTGTCAGTTCCTGCCTCTGGTTCCTGCCTTGAGTTCCTGCCCTGACTTCCCTCAGCGATGGATTGCCGAATGGAATTATAAGATAAAACAAACCCTTTATTCCTCTAGTTGCTTTCTAAAATAGTGTTTATTATATGATAAATCAGACTAGGACCTGTCTCAAAAAAAAAATTGAGAACCAATTTGAGGAAAGGAAGAATGATGTAGTAAAGCCTGGGAAAAGAAGCCAGACTTGGAGTATCGCCCTTCAGAGTAAATATCAGAGGTGTAAATGGTGTAATTAACAACTGTCTCCTGTAGAAGTGAGATCAGATAGAGAGCAAAGTTGGCAAGCCATAGCCTTGGGCATCCTGAATGTACAAGTTAAGAAACAACAGACACTGATATTTAGAGGCCTGTGATAATGGTAGCTCAATTATTTATATCTTGTTCTAACTCCTGATTTTGATTGCGAGAGCTTTGGGGAGAAACAGAAGAGCCAAGCCATCAATCTGTCATTAGCATCAACATACTCAGTTGATTATAAGAACTAGATATATGGTTAGAGAAGTGATAGAGAAAGGCGAAAGAGAGGGGAGAAAAATATACTTAGGAGCAGTGTTTGGTTTCAGCTTCCATCGGCTGCTATATTTTTCTTCCTGTGCATGGTAGTTCATTAGCTTATCTCTCTGTGCAATCACATCTCTTCTTATAAAACCACCTACAATAATGTGAAGGGCCGCACTGTTGCTTCAGACTTTAGCATCCCCTTCTCATAATGAAACTCGACCACCATAGTGTTCTTCTCGGGTTCCTGGAGTACTGACAACCTCATAGTCTTCACCCTACAACTTTCAGGTAAACACTTTCATAAGCCCCCATAATGGAGGAAGCATCTACTTGTCAAACAGATTTTGAGAACACTGTAGCTATTCACACTAATGATTCCCATAATGGCATTGCTACGTTCCTTCTTGTTCTGAATTTAATGCACACATCCCGTTCTATACTGTCAGTTTATTGCCAGAACCCTCATTGGCAATCACATAGTCTCCTCTAAGCATAATTTTTAAACTTAAATTTATAAGTAACAGCCAGTCTCTGGCGTGTCTAGCTATATCCTTTCACGACTATAATAAAAACTAACAACAAACATAACGACAAGAACAAAAGAGTTCTACAACTGAAAGACTCATGCCCAAATGAGCGGATTGTGAAGCCGTGCGTACTCATTTTTAAAGGCAGCTGGGTTCACATGCATTCACCTGCCTCTGAAATACGACTCTAATTTATTACTGATGGCATTCTTGGTGGCTCTGTTCTGAAACAATTTGTTCTAATTAAGAGCCCCTTGCCAACACTGAGTCACCATGAAGCCTGGAAGCCCCCCCGAGACCGGCTTTCATTACACATTGTGCCCATTTCACACGAGTAGAACATTTTTACAATCATCGGATCCAATTTACATCTTTATAATATTGCTTCCCATCTGGGTGGTTGGTTTTGGGGTTTTTTTTTTCCTTGCATTCTACCAAAACAGATATTTTGATTTCTTCTTCTGCATTCAGGGTGGAAAAGCTGGAGCCTGCCCTGAACAACAACAAAAAACAAAAAAACAAAAAACAGTTCAACCTTCTCAGTTTTTCAAATAGGAAAGCTGAATAGTTTGTAGCTGTTTAAAAACAAGGGGTGAGATGACAGAGATGTGATACCGTTTCCGGTGAAGTTCTGTCTCACGGCTGTAGCTCAAATTCTGACAACTGTTCTCCATACGGAGCAGTGCTGCATAACCTTCCTTATGCTGCAACCCTTTAGTGCAGTGTCTGATGTTGTGGTGACCCCCCAACCATAAACTGATTTAACTGATACTTCGGATCTATAATTCCACTACTGTTGTAGATTGTAACGTAAATATCTGATGTACAGGCTATCTAATATGGGCCCTAAAGGGTTTGATATCCACGGGTTGAGAACCTCTGATTTAAAGGAAGTGCTGGGAGAACCAGCAATACCTCTGCGCTTGTGACTCGGGGCAGCTGTGGTTGCCTTCATAAGATCAGGGCGGTCAGCATCCTAGCACGGGCTGTGAAAGGGGTCCGCGAACCCCCACCTCTATCTAAGGAACAATGAACAGATGATGGCTTAGGAGTCAGGTGGGGGAGTCAGGTTTCTTTAAGGGTGTGGCTCCTGGTCTGTGGACCACATCCCAGTGGATGTCTTCACACCCAAAAGTAAATAGCACAGTTGCTGGTTTACTGAATTAAAGGGGACATGACGTTGGGGTTTCTATAGAGAACTGGGACAGAACTTGGAGGAGTTAAGAGGTAGAGTTGGGATTCACATGGATATGATCAAAACACATTTTTCTTAATTCTCAAATAATCCCTAAGATATTTTTAAAATAAAATAAATATAACATTCCCTTAACGTCTAAAGTGGAAATTAGCAAGCTACTTGAAAGGGTTACGTATACATTCTCAAGTATTTTTTTTAATTAAAAAAAAGTATAATAGTCCATAATACAATAAATTGATATGACATCAAAAAAATAAAATAGAATTCAGTGCCTTTGGGTCTGGGTCCAAAATATTATAACCCAAATTGAGCAGAAGTGTGAGCTCTGCTGGTCGGGACAGACCAGGAGAAAACATCCTGAGCTCTGGATTCCTGGTCCTTGCATCAAGGATGCAGATGCTAAAAGGCTGTGCTTCTCTGGGCTGGCTGCCGTCTGCTGCTCTTCCTGGGAACAGTACTGAAGAGGGGCCGTGGAAGGCTGTGGAAGAAGGATTGCCGTCTCTGTTCCTGCTGTGCATCTTGAAAGGTGGCACGCCATGGACCTCTATGGCTCCCGTTCTCCCCACGCCTTGATATCACCAGCGTCCATCAAAGAACCGTTAGCCACAAACCTCTTCTCGCTCTCCCCAACCCGTATCCATGGTGACCTTTTGATGCTGATAATTGCGGATGTACCAATCTGCTCTGCAATTTTATCATCATATGATGAAAATTCCATCATGAATCCTGTTCTCTTGAAAAGACTTGAGGGGATGTTTTGCTTAAAATTCGAACACAAACCGTAGTTTTTAAGGTATTGTGCTTATAGAAATCTCCCTTCTAGAAAACTACATGGAGCTATGAACGTAGAAAGGTATATGAGAAGCTGTGCATTGAGTATGTTTATAATACAGTATTTTCTCTAGAATTTTTAACTGTTTAATTTCCAGCTTTATTTTCATATAGTTCCCATTTTACTTCTGTAAATAGATCGTGAGGTGAAAGTTATTTTATAGATACTTTTAGGTTGGTTATATTTAAACTTGGACGCTTTGCTGTTTGGTTTTAGTTTGGAGTTTTCATGGTAATTTACTAAACCAGATGCAATCAGAAGACAGCCATTATAACATTTTCACAGATAATTATGACACAGTAGAATTACACAATTAGAGACTGTAAGTTATTAAATACCTTCCTCATGTCTATCTCTCATAGTTAATAGAATGCTCAATCAATTCTTTAATCTCTTCAGAGAAGACAAAGCAATCTACACCTTGAATGTATATAATATCTTCATTTAATCTTAGGAGATAACTCTGCTTCACAATGATCAAAAAAGTCTATACTCTCATGTAAAGGTGAGCCTTTAGTTTCTCATCAAAACTAAAGTTTCTTTGAGGGTATAGAGAATTCCCAAGTCAAATTGAACAACAAAATTTTAGTATAAATATCAGTTGTCTTTGGGAACCTACATCATGGTTTGGGTCTAGGGAAATGGCCCAATGGGAAAGCACTTGCCAGGCAGAATGAAGACCAGAGTTGGAACCCCCTCCCTGAATCTACATGGACATCTTGCATGAGACAAGCAGAGGCTCCCTTGGGCATGCTAGCTGGCCATACTGAGTGAGCTTTGGCTCCAAATGAAAGAAAACGCCTCAAAATCTAAGGAAAGGGGTCAAAGAAGACATGGGATGTTGGTTTCTGGCTTACAGATGCATGATATGTATTCATACACATGAAAACACACAGATGCACACATGCATGTACACACACATGTTCTCTATTTCTTTAGTATTTAAACAGTGGTAACTGTGAACATGAAAGATTACATTATCACATTACATTATTTAACTTTAATTTTTTTGAGGTGCCAGCAGGAGGTCTCAGAGGGTTAAAAAGTAGTTGTCCTAAGCTTTACAAGTTGAGTTCAATACCCCAGGGCTACCATGACTAAATGAGAGCATCAGCTCCCACAAGCTGTCCTTGGACTTGCGCATGCATGCAGAATAAATGAATTTTTACCAGGAAGGACATTTCTGGTCAGTAACTAGGCCAAGAGCTTTGTAGATCTCTTTAGGCATACGGAGGACAAGGCAAGTCTTCAGCTTTGATGCAAAACTTGTAAGAATGTTTTCCATGGTGGACAGCCCCAACCTGGACCCACACTTCAGAGACTGAGCTCAGGACAGGGATGTGGATGGGGAGGTGATGGAATAGGGTTGTCTTGTTAGAGCTGTCATAAGGGACATGGCTTGGAGTCATACTATCATCTCAGATACCTCAGTGGCCAAAAAAGTTTCAATCTCTACCCTACTCCTATCTCTCGGGCAGTTCTGTAAGACTTACAAAGCAGACAATAGGCAAAATGATCCAGACTTTCTGGGAATACTTAGAAATTAGAGATGTGTTAGGCCATTACTGGATAATCCATAAGTAATTTGAAAAGCCCAGTTGAAAATAAAATAGGTAAACACTTAATCACAACTTGGAGGTGTCATGAGGACTCTAGCAGTGAATAGGTTTTAGACTATTCAAATTCTAGTGAGATTTATAAAAAGAAAAGAAACCATTCCCAATAAACAGCTCCATTCCTGGCTTTTACGTTGGCTGACTGACATCTGAAATGTGATGAAAGCCAACATCCAGGGGCTAGTTCCTCCTCCATCCTGGCTGAGGGTCTGCGGGGCCTCCAGAAGACCGACTCCCAATGAACTGCCTCCACGGTGTCAGCAGTGATGGAGCATCACTGGGAAAAGCCATGAGCATTTGCACTATGAGGAAAAGCATTCAGGGAAGGATGAAACCATGGAACCCTGCGCAGAGACTGGATGTGATCCAGTCGAGGAAAGAAGACTGAAGCAGAAGCAGCAGGTACCTGAAGGAAGCCACTGTGTGAGGGCCAGCCCTTCGGGACTGCACACGAAACTTCCCGGAATACATGAACACAAATAGGCCATCCTCTGGAAGCTGTTGCTGTCAGCCCAAAGCCAAATGGCCATATTTGCGGGAACCTTGATCTGCTTGCTGGGATAATTTTATTTCCTTGAAAGGCAAGCTAGTCTCCTCTAATGCACTCCCCAGGTAAAAACAGAGTGGAGCCAGCTCGGCAAAATAAGCACCATACGATGGTCTTTGCAGACGATCAGTCTAAGGTCAGCAGTGGCAGGACAGGGAGAATGGGAAAGTCGGCCCCTTCCAAGGATGGTGTGTGACATTCTAACAGCCAATGGCTGGGCATCTGAGCTCACAAAATTCTCCAAACGATTTCAAGGCATTTCACAATGCTTGCCACAGTCACATGACAATAAAAAGGGCAATAAAAGGCATGCAGGGAGTGGAGAAATGCCAGGTTGCTACACCTTCATCTTGTTGAAAGTCACTAGATTACAAGTGCTTCCTCTGGGTACAAGAAATAAGATGCATTGATAATATTGAACCACGTTCTGTGGGCATTTCATGTAGTGCCAGAGAGGAACAGAAAAATTAATGAGCTTGTCTGGTCCTGAACATGAGAAAGAATGCAGGAGAGAAGCATCTCTCCGTGGTGTCTCCCATGTTTCTTATTTGCCACCAGACATCACCTTGACAGATTTATTTAAGCAATAAACATTTATTGAGCTCTAACTATTTGCTCAACAACGGACAAGGTCTGTGCTAAAGTTGACTTGATATGATGACATGATCCTTGACCTGTTTGACCTCGTGGTTTAGCAAGAAAGCACAAGCCTCTAAAAAAAGAAAAACGAATTGTATTTTACTAGTTGCAAGATAGAAAAGAGAGATCAGGTAGTCTTGCTGGAGCCCTAGGTAAATGGCCAAGATGTTCTTTGAGTGAGAACTGACATTTTGACACTGTCAATTTGAACTGTGGTTTTTCCAAAAAAAATTATGCAGTAGGAATGCAAAGAAACTTGTTCTAAAAAATAAAAAAAGACCAAAATTGCAGAGTTATATTTATATGGGCAGGTCCAACCTGTAGCCCAGCCTCTCCATTTGCCCCAGAACAGCTATGAGTTCCACTCAACATAAGATTATAAAGTTACTCAAAGCCTCGAGGTATTTTGTTTATAACTAAGTTGCATAGTTCTTGAACATGAAGCTGAATATGATAATGTGCAACATAGTATAAAGAAATTAGACACACCCATTGTTAGAATGATGGAAGTAATATTATGTCCAAGCAACAAAAACAGTTCTGTTTTGATTGTAATCTATGGACGTAGAGATGAGCAGCTGAGGGAGAGCCAGGGGCCCAGTTGTGAAATGCTATCAGAATTGGAGTCACAGTAAAGAACCTGACCTCTTTCTTTCCAGTGACAGAGACTAAGGTTTTCTGCCAAAGAATGGGCTGACTTGGGTAAAGCAAACTCCTGAGGCAGAGATGAGGTGGCAAAGCAGCAAACATCTTGTACCATCCCACTACTGGGAAAACCATTCCTGTTGAAACTGGACTGTGTTCTTTGTTTTGAATGTATGCCCCACAATAATCAATAATTCGTTGACTGTCATAACCTTAGAAATAATGAAAAGCTACTTAGAAATAAGAAAACATTCTTCAGACAGGACAACAATGTCTCCTTACTGTTGGCATTCATTCAGGTAATAAATATTTTATCAGGGCATGACGTGGCAACTATCTGTTCCATTTATAAACTTTAAATCCTTCCTTTTGCGATATGATATGTGGACTTCAAGTGGAAAAATAATAGACAATAGAATTTGTTTGTTAAAAAGCTAGATGCCGAGGAAACCCAGTGAGTAAGCCTGAATAGAATACGCTTTCTTGGTGAGAATGCTCAGCCCATGGGCTGGAGGCATGGTAACTCTCTTATCCTTCCCCATTTCTATACACATCCTGTCCTTAAAAGCCCCTCATTTGCACTCCAGAGTCCTAGTAAAGAGCTTCTTGTTTAAAACTGGGCTTCAGGGATAGCTCACACTGTCAATGTAGAGGATGACTTATCTTTTTAGAAGAAGCAAAATATTGTCAGAATTAGTTCACATCCTTTTGGCAACACCTTGAAATTGGATAATCTGTGAAAATGGTGGGATTTGTGTGTGTGAGTGTGTGTGTGTGTGTGTGTGTGTGTGTGAGCTGTTCAACTATTTTCAGAGTAATAAGATGCCCAAATATATCCTAAATGTTGAGCGTATGTAGGCAAAGATAAGGGATCTGTGCAGGCAATTTACTGGAAATACTTCTCAGCATCTCAGCCTGAGAAGACCAGAAAAGACCTGGTTTGTTTCCAAACTTTCGTTTAGGTTTTTATGCCCCCTAGTGGGCACTTAACGTTAATGCAGTTTCAAAATCATGTAGATTATTCGGCAGCCTTTCTTTTTGTTCAATTGAATTCAGACTCTGTAATCAATAATATATGACACTAAGGTTCCCTTAAACTGTTACAATAATGTTTTAAAAATGATTGAGCAATACTAGTAACTTAGCCAGAAGACCTCAAGCTATGAAAGAGAATCTTCAGTTTAAATGTTTTTATTTCATTTTTTCAACTCTCTCAGACTCAGTTATAGAGTGGTTGCCCAGCATGAGCAAGAATTTTCTTCTCCTCAAATCAATAGAGAAGGTCTAGAGAAAGGGGAATATGAAGTTAAGAAGCAGAAGTTTATTCCAGAGAATTCACTGTAGAAGGTCGACACCACCCCACTAAACTTTATAAATGAATTCCTTGAAAATCTATTTTCTTTCACTAAAGACCTCTAGTTGTGAAAGAGAATCTTCTACTTTCGCCTTTGATGTCATAGAGGCTGAAAGTATTGGTTTTCCAAACAACAAGAAAAAAGATTCTAAAATATAATTTTTAAAGAATAATAGCTCTTAGATTGGCTGAAACAAAAGATACCACTCAGTTCTTGAAATAATGTATGTGAAGTTCTCGAGCTAGGTAAGAGAAGATGATTGACTCTTTGGAAAAAAATAAGCAAGAACAAAGACATTGCTGCTTTTAGGCAAACATTGATTTCAAAATGTCAAAGAGCAATCTTACCACTGTGAAATTAATACCGGGGCCCCTCTGGCAAACAAGTTCTGTCCCACAAGCAGGTGTTATATGGCAACACTTTAAAAAGTCATTTGCTATTTGCAAACATAGCAGCCACTATAAAAACTATCCATCACACCGTGATCCTTCTAGATTGCAAGCTGATGGCAGAAAATCCATGAATAACATAGCCACTGAGACCCTCAGGGACAGAAGTATTAGTTAATAAGTAATCTAGTTTCCGGGTCAGAAGAAACTGTTTCTCATACCTCTTGGATTAGCACTCAAGCGAAAAGAAAAAAGTGAGAAAGAAAGAAAGAAAGAAAGAAAGAAGGAAGGAAGGAAGGAAGGAAGGAAGAAGGAAGGAAAGAAAGAAAACCCTCAGATACAAAATCAAAATCAATCATTCAATCATACACATACAGAGAGAGAGAGAGAGAGAGAGAGAGAGAGAGAGACAAAGACAGAGACAGAGACAGAGACAGAGACAGAGACAGAGGGAGAGGGAGGGAGAGAATTACTTCCACCAGGATATTATACATAGTATGTACTTTCATCTAAAGTTTGAAGAAAACAATCCATCTTTCAAATATGCCTCCAGGACCTGACTTGTGCCCAGATGAAGTTGTTTTTATGTTAACTAGTGGTTGATACACAGTAATGGGCCCAGCACCTGGATCCATGAGCAGACATGACTCTTTCAGACTTTACTACAGCTACAGGGCTCCAGCCATTCTACTTCTCATACCTGGCAGTGTGTGACTTTCCATCATAGGACAACGAAGGAGTGAGGATGAGATTGAGTGCTGAGATCATTTTAGTATTGGCCCTTTCTTCCTTTGGAGCGAAAATCCCTACTGTGTACATGATTGGTTTTTAAACATCACTCCTGTCTTCTCCTCTCAGTGTCCATGGAAAACAGATTTGTAAGCCATGATTTTTCTAGGGACATTACCCATTACAATGTTTTGCATTTGTTCTTTAAGTGTGTGTGTGTGTGTGTGTGTGTGTGTGTGTGTGTGTGTATTCTTCGTATCAGATGAGCAGGAAAAGAAAAACCATCTGAATAAAACTAGAATCCTACCAGTGGAGAGTTCAAAACTATGTAAAAACTTTTGACATTTTGTGTTCTCTAAGCTGTTAAATTTTTTGTAAAAATGTTGAATGGTGAAATTAAATGGATAGAGGTAAAATTTTATTTACAATATGCTGTGTGTAAAAATTGGCAACACTTTTCAGCCTATTAAAAAAAACTCACAGAAATGGTAAGGTTAATAGTTGACCAAATAGATGTTTGATTCACGCATATGTATGTGCAGACGTATATGCATACATAGATAAATAGAAAATAAATATATACAGATTCACTTGAGTTCTTTGCTTGACTAATTATATTGTACCGTTTGGAGCCTTGGATAAGTAAGGGAAATGAATGAAATTAAGAGACTTTGCATGAGACTTCAACCATGGTTGAAACTGAAGTCTTTGGTAACCAGAATTTAACTATGTGTGATTGTGGGGTGTGTGGCTAGGCAAAGTGCTCCTGCTGCCTATGCAGAGCAAATGCTGTAGTGAAGTCACTGATGCGGCATGAATGAAGGGTGCTAGAAATTCTTCCAACTTGTTACCAGTCCGACTTCGAGTCATTGTCTCTACTGAAATGTTCAGAAATTTTTTTTACTGAACTCCACATCCAGTTATGCAACACCACATGTAGTCTTAAATTTTTATGACCCTCACAACCTGTTATGTAACCCCCTAAGTGGTCACATCACACGGTCTGAAAAGTTGGGCAATAATTAATTCAGTACAGACATTCCGTTGGAGCAATTTGAATTGCGGTGGATTACCTGGACTGCTGGTCCCCCCCCCCCCGCAAACACTAAGAATGAGTAACTGGAGAATCAGTCCATTGGACAGAGCCCCAGTAGGGTCCTCAAATGCATAGGGTCAGTGTCCAGTCTGTCGTTGCCACTGGCCCTTCCGTGGCCAGTTTCTCTGCAGGTTTGCCTACAGGTTGACACAAAATGTTTTCTCACAAGATCCATGTTAATAAGGGGGACCATTTCCTAATAAATACCTGAAAATTCAGTATTTTTATGTGGCAGCGGCTGGGATAAAGTAGACGGGAACTACGTCGTCATTGTTTTACCATAGGCTAGAGACAAAGGAGATGAGTTTCAATTTGCTTTAGTTTCCAACTCCCGTTGGAAAGCAGAGATAAGGTTCCGACTGGCTGGTGTCTATTTCAAAAGCACGGCTCTATCCCGTGCATTGTAGCGTGGTGACTGTGGAACGTATAGATTAGTTCCTCTGTCCGTTGGTAGGTGGTGAAGTAGAGGATGAGTGAAGAGACCTAAGAGGGTGTCTAAATGTCTCAGTGGAGAGGCGTAGCTGGAGATAAAATGTGACTCATAGGGGCAGGTAGTTCAGTCCATAATAGAACGGGAGTCTAGTGGTGTTGGGACGGGAAAGCTCTGCTTAACTACGGAAGGCAAACTATGAACACTGACTTGAGAGCTGGCAGAGGAAGCGGGGAACAGAAGAGTTCTGTTCGCTCTGGTTTAAGGCTTCATGGGCTCGTAGGCTTCCTGATCTAGAAATAATAAGGCCAGACTACTGAAAGTAGGAGTCTCCTGCGTGGAAAAGCTACCCGTGAGGTTATAAATGAAAATTAGGGTATCCTCTACCGAAAACCAGTCTTAAGATGTGGGATTAATCGAAATAACACAAGGACAAGGTCTATGTGAAGAACATAAGAAGGTTTCGAACTGAGTTATAAATTACACAAAGCTTTAAGAAATCAGAAAAAGGGAAAGAAGCCAGAAAAGATGAGACAGTAAGACCCAGTGAGCTAAGACGGTGACTAACACTAAAACAAAGGACAGAGTGTTTTTGAGTCCAGCCAACGACTCACAGGCAAGCAGCAGACGGGGTAAGGTTATCGTGAGAAATGGCCGTCAGTTGTCACACGTGAAGGTTAATGGGAATCCGGCAACGCTTGTTTGTAAAATGACTGGAGCTGATGAAAACCGTGTGACGCGATGGCCTGCTTTTCCAGCCGAAATGTCGTCCCCCATCCAATGCTGAGAGATTAAGTGGGAAAGTGCGTTATCTAGACTATAAATTCCAGCATAGAAATATTGACTATAAAATAAACGTTTAAAATATGCCTATGCCACAGGATATAAAAGGCTAGAAGAGCTTTCATGACATCACTGGACTTTTAACTATGTTCTAATCTGAGAGGTTTCTAAATGCTATCATCATTTTCTACAAGGTTGAAAGGTAATTTTTGTAAGTTTATATTCACAATTTCTCACTTGTTAGTTTGACACCTGGCGTATTTTAGTCATGAACTAGAAATGGAGATATTTCAAAAGAAAGGAAGGAAGGAAGGAAGGAAGGAAGGAAGGAAGGAAGGAAGGAAGGAAAAGAAGGAGTAATTATACCAAGAAGTGTGACTTATGACAATTCTTTTTCCTCTCACCCAGGTATGGCGACATGGTACCAAAAACCATAGCAGGGAAGATTTTTGGGTCCATCTGCTCTCTGAGCGGAGTCTTGGTCATTGCGCTACCTGTGCCTGTGATCGTGTCTAACTTCAGTCGGATCTACCACCAAAACCAACGAGCAGACAAACGGAGAGCTCAGAAGGTAGGCGCCGACCGCTGTGAGAGCAAGCGTTGCCACCTCTCACTTTTTATAATAAGCTACAAAATCCTTGCCACTCATTCCATACTGGGCTAGTAGTGAAACGACCGTAGCATCTCAGCAGCTTTAAACGAGGGATTGGGTTTTAGCCCATGAGAAAGGATGTTGAACGTGACCGCGCTACTGGTCCATTATCGGTCTAGAGATGGAGACTCCCAGTGAGCTGCACCTCTAGTCATGGACTGGATGAATCGCACTCTGTCTCACACAGCCTCTCTTGAAGTGACCCCAGACTCTGGCACCTCTGCTGCCTTAGCCAAAGCTGGTCACACAGCCCCAGCTAGATTAACCGTGGGCAGAGAATGGCCGCAATGAGGTAGGCAGTAGAAAGCAAGAAGAAATTGTGAGCAGTGCTAATAACCGTTTGTTCATGCATATATGCTTAAGAATTATTATTAAAGTCCTAATTCTTTTTTTTGTTGTTTTTTTTTTTAATTATATGTAAGTACACTGTAGCTGGTTTCAGACACCTCAGAAGAGGGCATCAGATCTCATTACAGATGGTTATGAGCCATCATGTGGTTGCTAGGACTTGAACTCATGACCTTCGGAAGAACAGTTGGTGCTCTTAACCACTGAGCAATCTTTCCAGCCCCTGAAGTCCTATTTCTAGATCTAATCATTTAGTTCTTATTCCTTAGAAATCAGGCTGCTTCCAATAAAAAAGGGGGGGCTGTTAACAAGAGCCCAGATATGGATCTCAGCTATTTGCTCACTTTAGAGAGGAAGTAGGAAAATCCTGAGAATTTGTACTTAAGTTGTTGGGGGAGTTTGTTTTGTTTTTGTGTCTATCTAGCCCAGTAGTTTCCTGTGTCTCTGAACTTTGTGACAATTATTTAATCCCTCCAAATTATAATTCCACTCTCTACTTATATGTAAGATGGAGAAACAATAAGATTATGACAATGTGCAAAGTATATAAATCTGTGTAAACTCAGAGTTAGCATATAATGACATTAGCAACATTCAATGTTTACTGATGACTTACATTAGGCCAGACAATGGTATAGGTCCAAGTAAATGATTTATAGAGTCTTCACCAAACTCTAGGGTTTGGGTGCCATCATTTCTCCCATTTAATGGGTGGGAATCCTAAAGTTTCCAGCAATCAAGCCATTCTAAGATCACGTTAACCAATAGGTTCAAGAGCAACCATTCAGTGTAAGCTGGTCTGAGTGGGGGCAGGGCAGAACTCAGTGATTTGCTGACACATGGACATTCTGTGTCCAATAAGAACATCTGATCAATACTTTGGTGTCCTTTATTAGCCCCCTTCTATTGGAGCCCTCTTGAGACTTACTGAGAAGATACCATGCAAATCTAAATTAGAATCTAATTTTAATTTTTTTATTTTGTTTTGTTTTGTTTTGTTTTTTGGTTTTCTGAGACAGGGTTTCTCTGTGTAGCCCTGAATGTCCTGGAACTCACTCTGTCCTAGAACTAACTCTGTAGACCAGGCTGGCCTCAAACTCAGAAATCTGCCTACCTCTGCTTCCCAAGTGCTGGGATTAAAGGTGTACGCCACCCCTGCCCAGCTAGAATCTAATTCTTTTTTTTCCATTTTTTATTGGATATATTCTATATTTACATCTCATTTCCCTTTTTCTGGTTCCCCGCCCCCCAAAGGTCCCATATGCCCTTTTCTCTCCCCCTACTCCCTCATCCACCCCTTCTCACTTCCCTGTTCTGGTATTCCCCTACACAGATGCTTTGATCCTATCCAGCACCAGTGTCCACTCCTTTCTTCTTGTCAGACATCATTTGGTATGTGGATTGTGTCTTTGGTGTCCCAAGATTCTAGGCTAATATCCACTTATCAGTGAGTGCATACCATGGGTATTCTTTTGAGACTGGGTTGCCTCACTTAGTATGATGTTCTCCAGCTCCATCCATTTCTCTAAGAATTTCATGAATTCGTTGTTTCTAATGGCTGAATAGTATTCCATTGTGTATATATACCACAATTTTTGTATCAATTCCTCCGTTGAGGGGCATTTGGGTTCTTTCCAGCTTCTGGCTATTAGAGATAAGTCTGCTATGAACATAGTGGAGCATGTATCCTTATTACATGCTGGGAAATCTTCTGGGTATATGCCCAGGAATGGTATGGCTGGGTCCTCTGGAAGTATAGTGTCCAGTTTTCTGAGGAAACGCCAGACTGATTTCCCGAGTACAATACTACAGAGAAGTAATGTTAAAAACTACATGGTATTGGTACAGTGACAGGGTGGTGGATCAATGGAATAGAATTGAAGACCCAGAAGTAAACCCACACATCTATGGCCAATTGATCTTCAACAAAGGAGCTGAAAACATTCAGTGGAAAAAAGATAGCCTTTTCAACAAATGGTGCTGGCTCAACTGGAAGTCAACATGCAGAAGAATGAGAATTGATCCACTCTTATGTCCTTGTACTAAGCTTAACTCCAAGTGGATCAAAGATCTCCACATAAAACCAGACACACTAAAACTAATAGAAAAGAAACTGAGGAAGACCCTTGAGGACATTGGCTCATGGGGAAAGTTCCTGAACAGAACACCAATTGCTTATACTCTAAGATCAAGAATAGACAAATGGGACCTCATAAAATTACAAAGTTTCTGTAAGGCAAAAGACACTGTCAAAAGGACAAATTGGCAACCAACAAATTGGGAAAAGATCTTCACCAACCCTACATCTGACAGAGGGCTAATATCCAATGTATACAAAGAACTCAAGAAGTTAGACACCAGAAAACCAAATAACCCCATCCAAAAATGGGGTACAGAGCTAAACAAAGACTTTTCATCTGAAGAAATTCTGATGGCTGAGAAACACGTTAAAAATGTTCAACATCATTAGTCACTAGAGAAATGCAAATCAAAACAACCCTGAGATTTCACCTCACACCAGTCAGAATGGCTAAGATTAAAAACTCAGGAGACATCAGGAGTTGGCAAGGATGTGGAGAAAGAGGAACACTCCTCTGCTGGTGGGACTGCAAGCTGGTACAACCACTCTAGAATCTAATTCTGATAAAACACTTAACTCTGGAGTTGCCTGCTTCTCTGGCTAACTAGATGAGTGTCAGTTCACGTGCCTTCCTCATTCTGAGAGTCACCCCGATAGTCAGGGTCCTTTGCTTAGAAATCACTTTGGAAATCCTTCTTGATGCCTTCTCTGTATTTAGAGTGCTGCCTTTCTAGTATTTTCCATTCCCATTGCATTTTTCTCCTTTCCAGAAAACATCACTTTTTGTAAGTGCCAAAACTCCATTCATAGCTATGTTTCATTGGGTGTAAAGTCTAGATTATTCCATGCACCTGCAAGCCATCACCAGCAATTTCCTGTAGTTTGCTACTAGCTTTGAGGCTGGTCCCATCAGAGAGTTTAAACATGGTTGTCGTCAATATGTAGCACCAGTAAAGTAGACACCCTCCTAAGGTAGCCCTTGGATAATTTCAGTGATTCCATATAAGTACAGGCATGTTCCACAGAGATCTCCTTTATAATGTCAGAGAGCGTTTTCCTCCGGTTTGTTCAGTCTTGGATGGACTACTTGCTTTAAGGAAATCCCCATTGATAAACAATTATCTACCTTCAAATTACTATCCAGGGCAGTAATAACTATTTTAGACAGCATTTATGCATATGATTAATAATCTAGTAGGCTAGAAATGTTAAGAACGAGAAGATATAGGAAAGGAAGGAAGAAGGAAGACAGGCAGGCACACTGTCATTCCCTTCTCTTGCAAGGCGCATTTAGACAAGCAGAGCTGTAAGGACTGACTTCAGGTTCCTCTATAAGGGACTTTTCATGTGGTTCTAGCCACACAGGACACCCGGAGACACTGTCTGAAATAGCAGTTATCCTCCAAGAAGATTAACTCCTACATTTACCTGTCTCCACTCTATGTCTTTTGTTAGCGTAAGAAGTGCTTACAAAAAACAATCTGAAGCACAAATATAATGTTAGTTTTTTAAAGTCCTAGTGTGTGTGTGTGTGTCTTTTGCAAAGAATATCATGCGTAATGATTAAAAAAAAGACATTCTGAGATCTTTAGAATACTAGAATTAGCCAGCAGTCTAAATCTGAAGCAAGCTAAAAGAAAGCACATAAGTGCAATCTCTGAAGAATGTGCCTTGTACCTTCATGGGGTCACTGGCACTCACTCAAGGGCTACCTTGTGAGCATTTACACTTGATGAACAAGATGCTGTACATTGCTAACAAACATGTTGAAACTCCCTAATGGGATAAGCTACAAAGCTAGAAAAGTGCTTGGAAGTATTTGTGCCTAAATAAACTTGAAGTCCAAAATTAAACAGATGTGATGTTATAAAATACAATAATTGAAAAGCGTACTTCAGGTATGATTTTTTTTATTTTCAAATTATCTTATATCCTAAAGTTCCACTATGACACAATGAATTTTATATGTGACTACTAGAGAAATTGACTTAATAACGCTAGATAAAATAACCTAATATAGCATTTCAGTAAACATCCTATGATCAATAAACTGAGCATAATCACAAGAACAAAATGTATAGTAAATAAAATACATTACTACATAGTTTTTCCTGCTTTCTTGGATAGTAAAAAAAGACACCAGACTAAACTTCCATTATACTAAGGTGATTTGTATTAATCTGGGTCTGGAGACTGAATGACTCGGTAGATATCACAGTTGCAAAAAAAATAATAACCAATAATTCAACCAAACAAGGAGTCTTTCAGTAAGAATTTAATAAAAAGCAACACTCAAATGGTCCAAGTAAAAGAATATTATGAAATCGTTATTTTCTGTGGTTAGGTCTGTAGCTGAGTCCCACATAAAGCAAGGGAGAAAACATATATTGCATGTGTGTAAGAGATTTCCTGTCCATTCAGCCAGGGGATAACCCCTCTTGACCCCTCCACACACCAAGCTGTCTTTCTGCTTTTCCTAATATGCCCACCTTTAAAGCAAATGCACAATTTACTCCACTCTTCTCAAGCCTTGATAGTCTTTAATGAAAGACTTGGGACTGAAGACAGTCCCGTCTACTACATCTCGTCTACCACTGCATCTTACAAGACTCATTTTGCATCCGGTCATTCAAGAATCACTATTGACTAGGTTTTATTTGCCAGAAGTAAATCTTAATGGGTAGAACGCCAGATTATAAGGATGATATTTTGAAGCAAGAGGCTACTCTGTTTTAAAATATGAATAAGACTACACAGTCATCTGCCTATTCAACACTAACTTGACTGTACCACGTAACAATGATAAGTATAACTTAATAAAAGAAAAGCAACTGCCTTTATCCAGGGTTTCTAGTATGCCATGGGTGATTTTAAAGTGACATCATAATCACTTGAAGTTTATGTCATTATGTCAGTTTTATAGAGACTTTGTGTGTGAGCACAAATCCCAAGACCAGAAAATGCTAGCATTATTCAAATATTTATGTATTTACATATGTGTATCTACATACAATATATACAAATGCTTAAGCATATTAAATAAATATGCTTATATGTATACATGTGTATGTATTATATGTGTATATTTTAATTTCCCTATATATACTAGAATACTAATATTATATATGTATATATACATATATTTATTTGTACGTATGTATGCATATATGAATGCCCTCTCCTGTGATGCCCTCTTAGACATTTCAATGGTTATCTCTCCTAGCTGTGAGTCCTTTTGGTGACTCACTCATCCACTTTACTGAGGGAAATCCCAGCACTGTATCTGCCCTCCTAGGATTACCCAGACTTCAGAGTTGGGAATAGCACACAGCCTAAGACACTGTCTTCCACTTTCATCTTTGGTTGCTCTGGCTTGTTTCATTTCTAGGTCAGCTATTTTCCTTAGAAAAATGGAAACAATCCAATAAACTCCTTCAGACCTGCAGAGCTGACAAAGCTTCGCATCCTACATCCACATGGAGCACTCGAGCATTACATGAATGAGGCAGCCAGCAGTGTGATGTCTGGAACACATGGTTTCGGCAGGGAGGATGGGGGGGCCAGTGTTTAAGCAGTGATGAATTATCTCAGATTAGTAAGAAGAGAGAGGTTCTCTCGATCCCTAGGTTGCCTAGGAGACTTTCATTTCTCTTAAGTATTGAAAATATTTGATTCAGTAACACCGTGGTTCAAAACATTTACTAAAACCTCCTCCTAATTTGCATTCTCGTTCGTGGCACTTTGCCACTTCAAGAAGCTGCTATTTTCTACAAGGGACAAGCAGGGGACCGAAAGGACTGTTCTCTCTTAACCTCTCATTACACAGCAAGTATTGGCACGGCTGTCATACTGAGTAGGTCATAAGAAAAGTGAGTTTCTGAAGTAACTTTGTAAAATAATCTCCTTCAATTCCCTGCTGGAACCACAGCTGTAATCACAGACAGTAAAGGCTAGATTTCAACAGGTAGTTGATATGGCACTCCACAGGATGAGTTAAGCCAATTAACTCAGAGTATTACAGGAAACTGAGAGAAAAGTCATGGCTGAAATTAAGACAAGTGGACTGGTGCTTCTTTTGCTAATACAGTACCTGGCTTCACAAAAAAAAAAAAATGGTGTCCGACAAGAAGGAAGGAGTGGACCCTGGTTCTGGAAAGGCTCAAAGCATTAGTGTAAGGGAATACCAGAACAGGGAAGTGGGAAAGGGTGGATGGGGGAACACGGGGAGGGAAAAGGGCATGTGGGACCTTTGGGGGGCGGGGAACCAGAAAAAGGGAAATGAAATGTAAATATAGAATATATCCAAGAAAGAAAGAAAGAAAGAAAGAAAGAAAGAAAGAAAGAAAGAAAGAAAGAAAGAAAAAAAGAGCAATGATTTTATAGATTAGGTCTCTATATGTATTGTTAGTTGCTGCTATTTATAGACTTCCTATTATGTGGTCATTATCCTGCTCTGGACAGACAGTGGTTTGGGTTAGGACATATGGCTCCAGGAAAGAAATGAGAATTGCTCAATGCTGCTGCCGAATGCTGAGAGAATGGCATGGGAGAAGTAACTATGCGGTTGGAAATGTAATGTGCAAGATAGTGGGGGATGGAGGGAGATAAGAGAAAAAGGTGGGAGGAGAAGTCCAGGAGATGGACAGGAAGGGGTGTGAAACAGCCCAAGATCAAGAGGGAGAAGGTGGACCAAATCAGGCCTTGGGTGTATGAGGAGCTTAAAGGATTGGAATCACAATAAGCACTTTCTGTGGATCAATAGGTAAATTGCTTGTTTGTAAATGATTAGGGCAATTCTAGGTAATTTCCCAAATGTGCTTGTCCTTGCCATTGTTTTGTTGAGTCTGGACTGAAATGCTAGCACCGCCTCAAGCTTTTGAAGACAGAAGTCTTTTTTCCTACCCTCCAACTTAATTCTCCAGTACGGGCTCAATATGTTCAGTGATCTCAGCATTCCACTGACAACAGAAGTGAAATTAGTCGATTGTCCACATTACACACAAATGATCTTGATGCAGTACATGATTTTTAAATGGGATCGACACGCTGAGAAGCATACGCTTAAGGGTGAAGGAAAAAAAAAGAGTAGGCCTGAAGCCATGATGATCAATGAAGTTCTCGTGCATGAGACTGTTCAGCGCTGCTCTCCAGGAAGGAGATGTAAAGGGGAAATTCCATAAAACCCACACACACACACACACACACACACACACACACACACACCCTTTGATCCAAAAATAAGTCTGCCATCAAAACATTATCACCATGCTCGAAGCGGGCAGCCTTGCTTCCAAAGGCTGCTTTAAAGTTTTGATTGGTGACATATGGCCTGTGATACCATCATGTAACAGATGGCTATCGGAGGCTCAGGAATACAGTGACACCCATAGGCCAGCCCCAGCTCTTTAGGATAGTCAGGGGCCAACCTTGGTCACCTGCCTCAAAGTAACAACAACTAAGAATTAACAGTGTTGAAGCGTGCTGTGGCCCCATCCTCTCAGGAGCCTGAGGCTTAACTTCCTCCGCTTCACAAAACCCTTTCTCACAGTGGCTGCAGAGATGGCTCGGCCGTTAGGAGGGCTCGCCCTTCTTCCCCGAGACTGGAGTTCAGTTCCTGCCATTCCGATCAAATGGTTCAAAACCGCCTGGAATTTCAGCTCCACAGGATTCGACATAATGACATCATTTCCCTCCTCCTCTTTCCTCCATCCAGCTCCATCCATGTGCCCTCCCTCCAACCTCTCAGGCAAACAACCCCCACCCCCACCCCCACCCCAAATGTCTCCTGTTCCCTGTCAAATTACAAAGCAGAAAAGAGTGAGGATATGAGAATTAGCCCCCCCATGCAGAAAACCCTGGCTTCCACCCTCAGTACTGAACAAACTAATCAATCGTTGACTGACCAAGCCATCCTTCCTCTGAACAGTGGCATATCACGCGGCCATATAATGTGTAGTCGTGTCTGCATGTGCTCCCGGATGACGTTCTCAGAGGTAGACGTGGAATAAACTGCAAAGGAACGCGAGCTGTGCTCTCTCGGCTGTACTAGGATATGTGTGTGCGCGTCTTGGGCTGATGACAGGAGATGCAGCAGCCCCTGAGTGCTACAGAGCATAAGCCAGACCAGAGGCCAGAGCGCTTGCCTTGTGCGTGTGTCTTTGCAACATTAGCATTGCTTTTCATAGGCAAACATTCCCTTTCTATTTTCTAGAACGGAAATAATTTTTTCTAGATTTTACACAAAAGAGTATATTTGAGCCTCAAGGTAGTGTGGATCTGAGTTATTCATAAAGGGAATGGTGGGCCTCTTAAAGTAAGTTTATAAGAAGCTTCCTGGACAAATTATCTCAAGTGCTTTGGTGCATAAGCTTGGTTTTTAGTTTTGTTTTGTTTTGTTTGTTTTGTTTTGTATTTTAGTAGCTTTTTAAAAATATTTATTTATTTATTTATTTACTTTAATGCATTTACTTTTTTTTTTTTTTTTTTTTTTTTTGGTTTTTCGAGACAGGGTTTCTCTGTGTAGTCCTGGCTGTCCTGGAACTCACTCTGTAGACCAGGGGCTGGCCTCAAACTCAGAAATCCACCTGCCTCTGCCTCCCAAGTGCTGGGATTACAGATGTGCACCACCACTGCCCGGCTAATTTATTTACATTTTAAGTGTCATCCCCTTATCTGGTTCTCCCCTTCCAGAAACCCCCTATCCCATCCCTCCTCCTATCACCCACCCAGTCCCGTCCCCCCACCCTCGATTCCCCTTCTCTGGGGCATTGATCAAACCTTCATAGGACCAAGGATCTCTCCTATCATTGATGCCCGCCAAGGCCATCCTCTGCTGCCTATGCTGCTGGAGCCATATGTACTCCTTGGTTGGTGGTTTAGTCCCTGGGAGCTCTGGGCAGGGGGAGGTCTGGTTGGTTGATATTGTTGATCTTCCTGTGGGGCTACAAACCCCTTCAGCTCCTTCACGCCTTTCTCTAACTCCTCCATTGGGGACCACACACACAGTGCAATGGTTGGCTTCAAGCATCTGCCTGTGCTTGTTAACCAGGAGTCATAGCGTGGTCCCCAGAATGTGCAAGGTCGGAAGGCAGGCTCCTTCCATGATGGTCAGAAGGTAGTCATGTAGCAGGAACGGTAAAGAGAAAATAAGCTGGAAAGGCAGCCAACCCGTTGCTGTTCTGGGGAAGACTGCACTGAAGATGTCATTGAAACTAAGCAACGGAAGGAGCATCTGAACTTCTCCAAACAGAAGAGCAGTCTGTGGAGAATAGAGTGGAAGTTTCAATAGTCTTATATGCCCATCAGGCTAGACTCACTGCTTTCTTCATCCCGACAGCGTCAAGACTGAAGTAGAAATCAGGCGAATCAATCTTTGTATAGACCCTTGGAGGACAACTTGCCAAAATGCAGGGATTTTAAGATTCTGTAGTACTCAGCATGGCCTCCACTTTTGTCAACTCGGCAGCGTAATTGTAAAGGAAGAAATTAGGCAGGGTCTGCAAGGACTCCTGAATAGTGAATTTAGAAAGGGAGAGGGAGTGAGGGAGAGGGGTAATGGGAGGGAAGGGGAAAGGAAAGGGAGGGAGGAAAGAAGAGAGGGAGGGACGAATGAAGAACCAAGGAAGAAAGGACAGAAGGGAAGGAGCTAGAAATGAAGGCGGGGAGAGCCGAGGGGGGTAAACTAACCAGATAGAGGGGGGAATTCACAGCTGAGGAGTCCTGGAAGCAAGTTACTAATTTACAAAAAGAAACCAGTGACTTAAACAGGTCTTGACAGCTGCTTTGGTGGGCCTGCGGCTTCTCCTTCACTAAGACACTCAGATCACGGTAACGGTAAATGCAAGCCAAGTGATACGATTATTTTGCTCCCGACCAAACTGAAAGAAGAACACAGTGATTTGATGTATGGCATGCACATCTACATACGTCACACACGCAATAATAAATAAAAAATTTTTTCAAGGAGTTTATAATTCTCCGACTTATACACGGGCTTCATTGGTGCTCACGGGATGTTTGTCTTTTCTCTCCTGTAGAAAGCCAGGCTGGCCAGGATCCGGGCAGCCAAAAGCGGAAGCGCCAATGCCTACATGCAGAGCAAGCGGAACGGGCTGCTGAGCAACCAGCTGCAGGTACAGCCAGGCCCTGCGCGGCTCGGGAACCGCGGGCTCGTCGGCGCGATGGTGACTCGGTTCCACTTAACCATATGATTTTATGGCGGGCGATTATGAAAACGACTACTGGAACAACAAAGTGTCATTTTTACAGCTTTCCAGCGAACATCCTAGTTGCCCCTAACAGCTTAGAAACTGGGCTAGGAGAGGATGCCCGTGGTTAGGACGTCTCTCCAAAAACGAATTCCAGCTCCTAATCACCCAGTCATTCGAATGTTTAAATTTTTTTTTGTACAGTTTGATAGCGGTCAAGTGGGTGGAGAGGGGAGACCTGATATCTTCCTCTACATCTGATGGAGAAAGAATAGTATTCAGTCAGTGTTCGAAAGGTCACAGGATCAAAGTGATAAACCCTGAGTCATAGGGACTTGGATTTCCAATTCAAGGAGCTGCAAGCTTAAAAGACCAAATGGAAATGTACTTGCTGATCACCCAGACTTAATTACACATTTGTCTTTTTTTAGTTAGTAAGTGCCACCGGTTAATCTCAGAAAACGGGCCAGGTAGCTCTGCGCACGTGTGTAGCCCAGATTCTCCTAGTCTGCAAATTAAAGAGAAAGTTCTGTCTTCCCTGTGTTACAGTCCTCGGAGGATGAACCGGCCTTCGTAAGCAAATCTGGATCCAGCTTCGAGACACAACACCACCACCTGCTTCACTGCCTGGAGAAAACCACGGTAAGGAGACAGCAGGACGGGGTTGCAGTCCTGTGCCTGACAGCACTTCTGTTTGCTTCTGTGCAAACGCCACATTTCCAGGCAGAATTTGATCCTCTGCATCCCAAGCAAACATGCTGAAAAGCAAGGTTACAGAAAGTTTCCCAACAACAGAAATGGCTTAGTAATGATTCAACCTGGAAGTTGCTAGTTATCATATGTGTTCCGCCCTAAGTGATCGCCTTAACTCCATTCCAAGACACCATGAAGGAAAGTCATCTTACAATAAAACTGAATCGCATATTGCTTTTTCTCCATTTATAAAGTGATTTAAACAGGGAAAATATAATTTCAAGTGTCTCTGCATCTGAAGAAAGAAGCGATCAAAGCTGTAACAAAATAAGGAGGGATCAGAAGAAAAAGCACATCTCTCTCTCTTATTCACGGGTGTAATGAATAGAGAGATAGATATTTGAAAATGATCTCTTTAGTACAATAAAATGATACTTGGTCACAGAGTGGTCCTAGATGCAGAGAAACCTCCATTTCCTCACTTGCATGTCATCAGTGGGAATTATTCCACAGCAAAGTTACCCATTATTAAGCTAGCTGTCCGCGGGCATCATGGTTTGCGACCACAGAGCAGAACAAAGCATCTTTTATGTGTGAATCGGGTCAGCTCACTCACCAGTGATACAATATAAATATAAATAGTCTGGATTCTAACGTGTCTCCCATCAGCTTGATTAACCAGAGAGTTATTCAGCAAATACATATTATACACCAGAGAGCCAGACCCAAGGTCTTGTGAAATCAGGATGAACCCCGTCACCACAAAGCCTCCATTGATAGGACAAAACAGGACCAATAGATGTGACTGGAGAAGGGTGGAGAGTGATGGAAAGCAAGGGCGGGCCCACAGCGTGAGCCAATAAGGATCTAGGAGTAGGCGGGCTCAAGAAAGTCTCCCTGGGCGGGTCTCTTGGTTCTTTGGAGGTTTGAGAGATACAGATGAGTTTGGGATTAGTCAGGCAAAGGCATAGGGGCAGCTCAGGGTCACATTTAAAAGACGATGTATGTGAAGGAAGAGAGCAGAGGGGGATGAAGAGGCAGCAGAAGAATCCAAAGGTCCCCAGAAGGTACACGAAAACTCCAAGACAAAGACGCAGCCTGGTGTTTGTGCTGTCAGGGTGATTATCTCACAGGAGATTTAATTAGGCCAGTTCCATGATTATATTTAAATTTTAAATAACATTAGACCTATACTTCTAATGTGATAGCTTAGAGAACACTTCAAAAGTTAAGTGACAGATTAAAGACAGGCCGATTTGTCTGTCTCATGTCTTTTCCACCATTTTACCACTGAAGAATATTTCTTAATAAAAAAGGAAATGTTTTTAACCCCATGAAATACAATTTGGTTTGAGCGACTTAGAAAATATAGACGGCAACCAGAAGCAGACTACCTTCTTCAATGCCATGTGTTCTAAATGGTATCATGTACGTTGCATGTGCATTGTAAGAGAAAAAACCCAGATTATGACTCCTTTGTGCAGGAAAATTAACACAAAATTCTGTCACCTAATCATTGTTCTCTGGACATGCTTCAAAACGCTACCCTCAGCAAAGCAATGACAAAATGAGTAACTAAACCAATCTGTTTCCCATTAGGCCATGAATTGCTTCAACTGTTTTACTAATATTTTAGGATGAGAGATGGTTAAGTTAAATTCAAAATGTGCAAAGTCTTCCATTATAAGGCCATTTCTACACACGCTCAGATAAAAATCATAATTGAAGTCATTCTCCAGCAATTCGGGCTGAGGAACGTTTGGTCTCAAGTTTCTGAGGCAGAATTCTTGTGTAGGTGTTTCAGGAGATAATTCTTTACTATTTTTACATTAATTTTTATATTGTAGTCATTAAAGTGTGGTAAGTGAAATGGTATACCTTGCTGTTTATCTCTGAGTGGGGAGTTAGGAAAATAGAGGTGATAAACCATAGAGATAAGAAAAGTGGCCACAAAACCTTGGAACTAATCTCTTGCGAGATATTTCTCAGATATGGGCATATAATCCATTCTTTATCAATAAGCAATAGTTTTCTGTACATTGAGAATTTTAGGGTAGCATCAAAAAAATAACGGAAATGCCTGAGGTTTCTCAGTTTCTAATTAAAACATTTCTATGCCACATGAAGGTGTTTGCTAATATATAGCAGGAAATCTAATTTAGGACATCCTGTTACAGTAATCTCTGTTGATGTTTAGTTATAATAGTAAAGTCACTATGAACTTATAAATCCCCTGTGGATATTTTCATATTCATTTTATATTCATTTTGTATTCGTCTTATTTTCAGTTTTGTTTCTTTGGTTTATAACATTCTAATTTTATGCTTAAGTTAATGAACGATATTTTTTTAAAATGTTGTCTCTGTAAATAAACACTTAATTAGCTCACACAACTCTATCTCCAGACCTAGCTAGAAAGATTCTTTTCCTCAAAAATAGTTCCCTAAAAAGAATTTTGATTTTGATATTTTAGTCTCTCTGAGACCTGTTGGATCAAGTCTAATCTGAATCTTAGTGTATTTTTAAATTATAAGATAGTGGTGTTAAATCTCTTTTAAGTTACGAGATCATTTACCTGCCTTCCTCACATTGTCTTCCAACTGTCCCACAGAACCATGAGTTTGTGGATGAACAAGTCTTTGAAGAAAGCTGCATGGAAGTGGCCACCGTTAATCGTCCTTCAAGTCACAGTCCCTCTCTCTCTTCACAACAAGGCGTCACCAGCACCTGCTGCTCACGGAGACACAAAAAGACTTTCCGCATCCCTAACGCCAACGTGTCGGGAAGTCATAGAGGCAGCGTGCAAGAACTCAGTACAATCCAGATCAGATGTGTGGAGAGAACTCCACTATCCAACAGGTACCCGGGATTGATCTGTACTGTGTAAACGCCCGTCCTGGTTCGCAGACTAGGTCTGCTGCAATCGCAGTGCAACCAATGTGGCCTTTAACCCTAGTTCCAAGGAAACAAGGGAAAACTGGCAAAGCAAGCAGAGCACAGCTGTTAAGGGTCAAAAGCTGCATTGGGAGGCAGAGGAGATGGCTCTTTGATTAAATTGATTGCCATAGAAGCCTAAAGACGTAGAGTCCAAATTCTCTAGAATCCAGGGAATAGACAGCCATACACTGCAGCTGTATGTAATCGCATCCCTTGGGAGGCAGAGACAGGGCATCCTATGGGGAAGGTGGGGTTGGGTAGCAAGCTGGAGTTGGTGGGTCAGCAAGGACCCTGTCTCAATGCAGGAAGTGGAGAGCAATCGGGACGGCTTCCGCCTCCCTGCTGCTGTTCCTCCTTCCTGTGCCATGGGGCATTTACAGTAGGTCTATCGCTTGCAGAAAATGTCAGGCTTCAGGTATTTCGTGAGAGCTACGTCTTTGAGGCTCTTAACATATATGGCTTATCAATAAATAGGGGCTTTCAAGAAATTGTGACTTTTCAAAACAACACCATCCGTAAGATTTTATGGTCTTAGGTGTTAGAAAAAAAATCTCCATGGGATGGCATTCCCCGCTGAAGCCTCCCAAATGCTCTGCCAAAAGGAACTCTTTCAGTTGTTACCTGAGCCCTTTTATTTATATTTTTATAGACCATACTTTGAGAAACAAATGATTGAACTAAGTTGAACAGGATTTTAGGAATGTAAGTCATGTTAATAAACTGACTAACATTTATGATAACATTAAGGCGGTTTAAAATATGGTATTGCTTATACATTTTAAGTATTTTTAATAGTAAAGTATGAATTCTTCAGTTACGTGAAGAACAACTTAAAATAAATAACTTACTTGTTCAAAACTACTTTTCTCCCTCCACAGCCGATCCAGCTTAAATGCCAAAATGGAAGAGTGCGTTAAACTAAACTGTGAACAACCTTACGTGACCACAGCAATAATAAGCATCCCAACACCTCCGGTAACCACCCCAGAAGGCGACGACAGGCCCGAGTCTCCTGAGTATTCAGGAGGAAATATCGTCAGGGTGTCTGCTCTGTAAAACAATTGGCGCAGGTCTGAGAGAATCTGAACCCTGACTACGGAAAGAATCTAAAGGAGGAGAAGAAAGAAGAAATAATAACCCCTTTTTGCAAATTTAGACAGGAAAGCAAGAAGGTTTGCAGTGAGACAAAAGTGAAGATTTCAGAGCTGAAGATGTGAATCAAACCACCAGGCGGCATTTCTAGACAGCGTTCGACCTGTCCACAGAAGACGACTCTGTGGGCCTTTGACTTTGTGAATGAGCACAATGAAATGCCATTTATTGATGCCTCTTATGACCAGAACTCTTTTTTTTAATAAAACAAATAAAACGAATCTTTGAACATAATGTTCCAGTTGAATGCAAAACAAAAAAAATATGGAAAACATTTTGATAAAAATTTTTCCTGTTAAAAACCATGAACATTGGCTCTGGTGGAGATGACTGTTGATAAAAAAATTCATACGATCCATTTGTGTGGACTGAAGGAAACCATCCCAATGCATGCTAGAATTCTTTGGAGCAGTGATCTCAGTTTCCTTATGTTGTCTTCAGAATAGGCATGACAAACTATACCTGTAGAAAGAGGAAATTTCTGTGCACTTACAATGAGCTGATTGTCCATGTTCTATGGTGGGCTGTGCAAATAAACTCCTTTTAGCACCGCAGTGTTTCTCACGGGGATGCACACTAGTAAATCTAAAGTGTTCAGATAGTTCAGTATTGATTATTGTTTAACCTTGCACCTAGTCATTGTTATAACTGCAATAATTCCTTCTATCTCTGTTGTATCAGGAATCAGGAATTCTTTTGGACTTTCCATACATTCATAGACGCAGTTAGAGCCACATTCATAGAAAAACTCCTGGTGTGGCCGGGTTCTAGGTGGCTTTTTAATCCAAAACTATTGTGTCATAAATGTTTTTTGGTAGTATTCTTTGGTCCACTGTATTCCTGTGACCCAGTGCATTATCTGTCCAGGGATCTCTCTAGTGTCTTTCTACTGAGCTTACCCATTAATGACAGGATTAGTGTTTACTGTAGTAATAAAAAAAAAGTTTCCTGCCTTTGTATTTCTCAACCAGTTATTATAAAAAGACTGTCAGCAATCCCCTTGATAAAAACTAGAGTAAAGGAGTTGACATGAAATATCTCCAGTGTTTTCACTATTTATAGAAAAACCCAGACCCTGCAAACACCCGTATGTGTTTTATGAGAGAAGTTAAATGGTACTTTAAAAAAAAATCACAGGATGGATGATTTCAGAATCTAACTCAATGTAGTAATTACTGTGCTTCAGATCTTCAATACATTTTGCGAACAACCGAAATGCAGAGGTAAACTGAAGTGCTTTGTGTAGCAATATTTGATGAGAGCATGCTTTTAATGCCATCCAAGAAAGCAACAATGATTCTCAAAAGATTCCAGTGTATCACAAGGCACAAAGTTCTCTGCAAAATCAGGAAGAGGGAGCATGATGATGTGAGGTCGACCACTCTGTACATTTAAGTGAAAAGTCTTGGTACCTTTTCACCCTTGAATATCTGCAGATGTGTCTGCACGTGACAGTGTAAAAATAAAAAAAAAAAAAAGTTTTATGTCAGACGAAAAGTCTTGTTCATTCCAAGCCACCACTGTAAGAATGAAAGCTTAGTTTCTGTACATGAAAAAGAATTAATAATTAGTCCTCTGTCATAGAGATTTTGAAATGCTTATCACAATTTACCATAAGAAAACGAATTAATCCAAACATTTTCAGGTAAAGCCAGAAACGGTCACTTCCCATTTATAGAATGGCTTCTAGGACAGTGCTAGGCACACAGTAGATATTCATCAAAGCTGAGTGACAGGAAGAACTCAGCTGACCCTTGGGAAGACCTGGCTTTACTCCTAGTGTGTCTTTGAAAAAGTTACTAATATTCCTGCGGCGTGAATATTAACAATTCTATTAACACCTGCCTGTTGTCACTTTATGCTTCTAGAGCAAATACATAGTGAAACGTCTTTGATGGCACTTATTAAAAAATCTCTTAAAATAAGTACAATCAGGAACATTTACCATCTTTTAATTCCCAATAAGAAATTCTATTTTCATGTTCTTAATAGGACATAAAACGACGTAGACTTGGCTTATTTAGGTTGGTAATTATTCTTCCTGCTTTGATTTGTCGTTTATCACAAATTATTAATTTCTTCAGATTTTCAGAAATAAGATTAAAAAAATAATCTTTTGGATGTTTTAGGTGATTTAAAATATACTGTGTTGGTGGTGAATGACTATTGATGACTGTGTTAAGTGCAACTGTACTGTAAGTGAAATGTAATTATTTCTGTGTATCATATGGAGTAACTAAGGTCATTGTTTTTGACAATTTTGTTTGAAATTCATATATCTTATTTCAAAGGATAGCATAATTTCTGCATTATGCTGGAAAAAATAGACCTTTGGAGAATACTTAAATAAAACATGTGCATGCTTGAACAGGACAACATGGTTGACTATGGCCATTTTTTCTTAGATTTAATCCCTTTCCAAAGGATGTGTCACACAAGCAATAAATCTAAGAGGACCTTGTGGCTCATGCAGACTAAAAGAACTCAAAACTTCACTGAAATGTAGACTGGATAAGTCAATAGCTTTCCTCCATCAGTGGGATGCCAGAAAGATGATAGATAGATAGATAGATAGATAGATAGATGGATGGATGGATGGATGGATGGATGGGTGGGTGGGTGGGTGGGTGGGTGGGTGGGTGGGTGGATGGATGGATGGATGGATGGATAGATAGATAGATAGATAGATAGATAGATAGATAGATAGATAGATAGATAGATAGATAGATCATAGGGCGGGAGGATCACTTAGAAAGCACAGACTCTGAGCTAAATGTTCTCTTATTACTGTGGCTTGTATCAAGCAAGGTGAAGCTCGGAAATTGCAGTACTGGTCAAAGCTTGGTTCAATTCTTAGTAATAATAGAGGGATCTGGCATAAGAAAATGGGCGATTTGTATGCCTATAACTATATGTGTGTACATAGATGATAAATGAGAGTTATATGACAGACAGACAAACAGATAGATGATAAATATCGATGATGATAGATGATAAATAGATACTAGTTTTGTTTTAAGATACACTGCAATTTTTTACATTTTAATTGAAATATATCACTAATTGGATATAGTGAATGTATCACTACCCCCTTTCGTTTCCTCTCATGATCCCCTCCCATTTCGCCCCTTTTAATCTTTCCCATCCCCTGTCAAACTGAGAGCCCCCCTTTTATTGTTGCTACACTCATATATGGTAAAATATACAAACACAATAGACAGAGTACATTTTGTTGTTTGTGCATATGTGGCTTCCGGGATAACGTTGTCTGAAACATATGCATGTACTGACAACCTGTTCAATATCCTGAAATAGACAAAAGGGGGTAAGATACATTTAAAAAGAAATTATAAGGAAACAAGACAAGCCATTTAGTACAAAGACTGCTTTTCACTCTCGTTGTATATTATGCTTTTAGTATACAGTCTCCATATTCCCAGTAATTACTTTTCATAGTAGGCTGTGACTTGCTGAGGAAGCAGTACTGCCTTTGCAAAGGTCCTTACACCTCTCTCTTTCCTTCACTTTAGTCACAACAATAACCTGGAAATAGCCTCTGGGGAGTTTCTCCCATGTCTACCAGCAACATCGCTCAAAAGAATAAAAACAGTTCTCGATATCAAACTCACGAGTCCTCCGAGTCTCATAAGATAGACAAGCCCTCTTCCCGAAAGAGTTATTGGAGTGTTTGCCTGGCTAACTCACAGGTGTAAAGATGGTTATTGCACTGTGTAGACCTGAACAGAATTTTCAATATGATTGTGTAGATACGCCATTTTTTATTGAAAATAAGAATTTAGACTATTTCTACCTCAGCTAGTTGCGTTTAAGTATAGTTGCGTTAAATGGACTCTGTCTATTTTTCTTATAGTGCTTTTATGTTTTATTTATTTCTAAGTAATATTTTAAGCAAAAATATGCTTGTAATAGCTATATTTATAGCAAAGGCTTTCTCACAATAATAATGTTTCGGTTTTGACTGTTCACCTTATATATCTTTGCCTTCTCCATGCTCTACTCATTTCTTCTCTATTTTTTATAGAAATGCAGTAGGCATATACTATTGATTCTGCTCATAACTCAGTTTCTGGAATTCTTATAAACAGGACACTGTGTTTCAAGCATCAAGAGAAATAAGGATTGAGAAATGAGACCAACAGAACTTAACGCTGTTGTTGGAGGTTCTTTGTCACATAGTGCTATGTCCAAACTTTTCAACTTTTATTTCATTTTAATTTTATTTTTTACTTTTTAATCTTACAGTTTTTGCGTATGTATTATGGATTCTGCTTTTGTGTTTTTAGGGGATTCCTCACAAGTGTGTCTCTGCCGCTACATCTCTCTCTTGTGCCTTTTCTTGGACTCTTTCCCTCATGTTTATTTGTTTTGTCTGAGGTTGACTTACTTTATTTTATCCTTTAAATGCTTGATGTTTTGAGAGACATCAAAGGGATAGACTTGGATGAGAAAAGAAGTGAGGAGGAAGTGTGGGGGGGACCCTAACCAGAATATAGTGTATGAAAAAGAAGTACATTTTCAATTAAAGAAACAAAAAATAGTAGATCAAATTTCCTCGAGGACTTACACAGCGGCAATGAGAAGAGACGCTCGCTGTCACCCTGCCACTCAGAAGCCAACACTGCAAGTTCCCTGTCTGCCATGATCACACGCTACTATGCCTCCATCTCCCAAAAGGAATTCCCTGAAAAGCACTGTATAAATATACTGTTCTTCAAATTATTTTCTCAAATCATTCCAGCATGCTGTTGAAATCTCTATGTAGGCAATGATTCTCTTTCTACCAAGGGCCAGAAGTAAGTATTCCTACCTACTCAGAGAAATCAAATGCGAAAGAGAGGCAGGACTCATTACTGTGGTTTGATCGTTGGGAAAAGGACAATACCTATCTCTCAAGATTCTCCTCTACATTTCTTGTCACAGTTTCAGAGAGTGTGAAAAGAAGTTAATAAGAGTTATTTTTTTTCTTTTCTCCAAGGGTAATGATGAATCTTCACACCATACACCTCAAATTAGTTTATGTAATTAAGCTTATGGAACTATCTGAGATGGTAGGACATCATAAAACCAAAGTTCTAATCAAGAACTCATGAAAAGGGTGGATCCAGATAGCCTATGGCAGCCCAAAGCACAGGGAGAGCAGACAGAGCACATGGCATGAGGAGAGCCAAAGAGCCACAGGGAGATTTGGAGCAATGCTGGACTACACCGGATGGGGCCTGGGCGGGGACTAAGAGGTGATAGGAAAGCATCCTCTGGTTCTATGTTAGTTGATGAACCAGCATCTTTTTTAATTTAATTTGTCTTTTTTTTACTTATTCACTTTACATCCTGCTCACTGCCACCTTCCAGTCAACTCCTCTCACAATCCTTCCTCCATCACCCCCTCCCCTTGTCCTCTGAGTGGGTGTGCCCCCGAGATACCCACCCCCCACCACAGCACTTCAAGTCTCTGCGAAGCTAGGCACTTCCTCACCCACTGAGGCTAGACAAGGCAGCCCAGCTAGTAGAACTTCTCCCACAGACAGTCAACAGCTTTTGGGGTAGACCTTATGAAAATCAAGTTGCGCATCTGCTATACATGTGTGGGGAGGCCCAGTCCAGTCCGTGTATGTTCTTTGGTTGGTGGTTCAGTCTCTGAGATCCCCAGGAGTCCGCGTTAGTTGACTCTGTTGGTCTTCCTGCTGAGAGACTGCCCCACCTAGGGATCCATTCCATATATTAGGGATCCATCCCAGTTACGAAACCCAGACACTATTGTGGATGCCAACAAGTGCTTGCTAACAGGAGCCTGATATAGCTCTCTCCTGAGAGGTTCTGCCAGTGCCTGACAAATACAGAAGTGGATGCTCACAGCCAAAAAATGGACTGAACACGGGGTCCCCAATAGAGGAACTAGAGAAAGGACCCAAGGAGTCATTGTTTTTAATAACTGAGTGTAATAGTATTGCATTGTGCAAACATGCCTCTTTTTCTGTATCCATTCCTCTGTTGAGGGACATCTGAGTTGTTTCCAGCTTCTGGCTATTATAAATATGGCTGTGATGAACATAGTGGAGCATGTGTCCTTATCTTCTGGGACATATTCTGGGTATATGCCCAGGAGTGGTATATAGTACTCCCTGAGGACCCAGCATACAGCTTTTTAATTTGATTCATAGGAAACGCTAGCTAATCACGACTACTAACCATGAAATACAAAAACAATGAGTGTGCCCACTAGGCCAACCCATTTTCTGTATAGAAAATGTCAGAACTGAGAAATAGCAAGTCTTGGAGTCCCTGACTAAAAACAAACAAAAAAAAATACAAAAAACAAAAAACAAAACAAAATAAAAACGTAACATTTTAAATTAAAACATAGCATTCTGTAAAAACAGTTCTATTGTCTATAAATAGTATGATGATTCTTCTAAACTCAAACGTTATCAAAGGCAGGCATTCAACTGTTCGTCCCTTTTTCTCAATCCAGAAATGTTCCCCCACCTAAATGAAAGCGTGTGGCGACAAACTATTGGTTGGAATCACCAATAGTGAATTTAAATACAATGAAAACTAGCTACAAAATCGTATTACTATCCTAAATGACAAAATATTTTTCCAGAAACCCCACAACTAGGCAACCTTGCGTATGTTTGTGAGAAGGAAGAAAACGTGAGTGTTACAGAGCCTTGCCTTCATTTTAAAGCAGTCTGCCCATCTTTAAAAGTTGCTGATGAAGTGTGTGATCATAGTACCTCATCAAGTCCCAGGCTAAGTCCTAGAGGCTAGAGATAACAGGGTAGGAATATTCAGAAGTTCTATAAATCACCTTGATTTCTCCAGTTCACTGCTGTTTTTGTAACTTCTTAAAGTCTTGCAAATATTTAGAGAGAATGGCCTCACAGGGCCTATTGGCATTTAGTGCCCACGCAACATGAGGGACTAAGAGACACTGAGGGTCAAAATAACTGCATTCTTCAGCATCCTGAATAAATATGATAAAGTTAAAATACCCCTGCTTATTTCCATTTTTACAAAGAAATCTAAAAATTTTATTTTTCCCCAATAAAATAAAAGGCTTCAATAAACTGTAAACACGGGCATTTGATTTATAGGGAACTGTAGGAAATTTAATGTACCTTTTAAAGTAGTACTTGGGAGGTAACTACCTCCCATAAAACTTCTTCTTTTGGCTTCATCGTTTTCTTGTTTTATGTTCAAAAATAACACTAGCGTTAAGAATAATTTCTCTTTATCCTCCATTTCAATCTTTCCCTTTCTACCATGCAAAAGGTAAATTTATTATCCATTGTATTATGCCCAAAACTTCTTTGACATGAAAGTTTGAGGTGTAGTTCTCATTCAAAAGGCATGCATGTGAGAATGCATGTTATGTGTGGGTTATTGTTGTTCAATCCAGATAATAAACTGTAGAAATTTGATGGGATATTATAGTTTTATAAAATTCCTTAAAATTGCTATAAAGATATTATTTCTCAAAATTGGTTTCAGAAAGAAAAATGTCATTTCTTAATATCATCTCCACACTAGGTCTGTCCATCAAGAAAGCCTTAATAGAAATGTGTACTACATTGCTAAAAGGAAGTGTAACAGAAAGTGCCACTGTCTAAAACAAGATGTATTTATTCACATCTTGAATAGAAAGAAGGATGGAAGAGACAAATAATTAAGTCATGGGTGCCTCTAGAAAGTGGAAGGCCTTCCAGGAATCCAAGGTTTGAAGTGTTAGGTAAGTTTCTCAAACATACTTAGAATTCAATTTATTAGCAAAAATTCTGCAATTGAGTTAGATTTTGGTGGAATTATTTATGATTAAATATAGATGTATTAATCCTGTAAGGATGCTTAAAATTAATTTAATGCATTTTCTCTGTTAGCTATTTCTTCTACATATAGTATGGCAGTTCAATTCTTAGCAAATGTAAAAAAAAAAAAAAGATTACAATAAAACCAATTTAAAGACTGAAATTTGGGGCAAAAATCAGACATAATAAGTCTGGTTTCAGTGACTAAATGTCCATGATTCTATTTATACATTTTCAACTCTTCTGAACTATATTCAAAATTTAAGTACAAAGGATAACCAGAATAACTAATATTTTCTCTTTTTTTATGAGACTCTACTTCCTTTTTTGCAATTTATAATTTTTTCATACAATATATTTTGATCATTTCCTTTTCTTTTCCCCAATGTCTGTCAAATGCACACACACACACACACACACACACACACACACACAAGGTCTGCCCTGTAGTGGGACTTTCTCTCACATCAGTTCTCTGTAGAGGAATTTTAAACCAGCAATACAGCTGCTCTGACAAGGAATTACACCCAAAGACTTTCTAGGTCTATGTGTTCTGGCTAAAATGCAGGCACACTCTGGACTGCAGTATAATCTGGCTAGCCTAATACAGACATGCTCTTGGTACACACCTTTAATCCCTAACAATGAAGGGAAGTTTAGTTTATAGAAGGAAGCAGTCTTTTTTTTCAAATTGATGTCTAATTTAGGGGCAGACAAAGTGATGAATCAGAGAAAGATTTGACAGGATGAATCAGAGATAGAATATTCCCAAGTCTCACAAGAACAGCACAGGAGAGAAGTTACTCAAGAGAACAGTACAGGAAAGACAGACAGCTTAAGAGTAGCACAGAGAAAGAGAAGGAAAGATGTGTGCGTCATGTGGCGTGTGCTGGCAATTTTACTGGGACCACTTGTCAGAGAGAACAAGATAGACACAGGTGAAGACAGAATGGCCCAGAAAATGAAAAGGAGCCAGAAGAGTAGAAGGTCTTGCCAAAGTTGGTATGAGACCAGGCAGAGCAATTCAGTCAGAAACCAAGAGAAGCCAGACTGAATCAGTCATCTTAGAAGAGTAGGATGTATGGAGGTTAGCAGCTTCCAGGCCTAGGCCTAGGGATAATTAGAACAGAGAAAGAAATGCTGTAGGCTCAGGCCACACCATGATTTGCTCTCATAGCTTGAGTGTGACTCTCATCTCATCCCATCATCTGAGGAAATAAAAGCAACATTTCCCCTTCTTTGTGCTGAATATTGTTTGGGTTGAACTTCTGAAGGTCTTATGCATGCTGTCACAGTGTCTGGTTTCATGCATGCATCAGCCCTGCTGTGTCTGAAAAACTCTGTTTCATTAGAGCCATCCTCCACCACTGACTATTAGCAGTCTTTCTGCCTCCTATTCTACACAGATCCCTGAGCCTTGTGGAAGAGGGGTGGGTTATTAAAGACATTTCAGTGTGAGCACTTCAAAGTCTTCCACTCTGCACACTATGTAGTTTTAGGTCTCTGTGCCAATTACCATTTACTTCTCTGATGAGGCTTAACTGGTACACTGGGTATATGGATACAACAATGTCATTAGAAGTTGTTTTTATGGCTAGGTTTATTTATCAGAATAAATATCAGTAGGTTCTTCCCAAGAGCCTACGACTTATCTAATCTCAGTTTCTTGTCCTTATTAGCAAGATCAGGCATAGATCCTATCTGATGGAATGAATCTTAAATCCATTTTTAAATAAACCCCTAACTTTTGTATCAATGAATACATCTTACAAATAAGTTGTTATAGTTATTAAAATTCATACTTAGATGAAATTTATGATTATAGTTCTCTTCTGTTACATGCATAGCATCTTTCAGCACTGTGAATACTAGCCAATAGGAGCAAAGCTTCCAGTTGAAGCGTATCAGCTACATTTTTCCATGCTATGGGTATATAGTATTAGATAGGATAGAATAGGATAGGATAGGGTAGGATAGGATAGGATAGGATAGGATAGGATAGGATAGGATAGGATAGGATAGGATAGGATAGTGCAGTGCAATACAGTACAGTATATTATAGTTTTAGGATTGGGTTGTGGAGGGCAACAAGTAATACAGGCAATAGCATGTAATGTTTGTGAGGATTGTGTGCATAGGACTCCTTTGGCAAATAGCTCAGAAAAAGGTAACATTCCTACTACTGGGATTTTATTTGGTAGCATATGATGTATATAGTTTAGAAATATATACACATATACACATACATATATACATACATACATACATACATACATACATTCATTCATACATAGTTTAGAAAACATCTACATTAGTAGGTTTTGGTACTACTAGTAGGTTTTCAAAGAGCCTGAGTGTTAGTTGGTAAATTCAAATGGAAATATTGGCTGGAATATGACGAGGGATAACTAACACTATTGGTTTCTGAATAGACATATTAATATATTAGTTCTCATGACAAAGAGGAAAAAATACTGAGTGTTCAAAATATGTCATAAGAGCTTAATTTCAAAAACTAAAATGAGATTTAAAAAAAATGAGAGGAAGCCAAGCAAACTGACTTAAACAGTCAGTGAACTCCTGAAGTTCACTGAAGTTCTGTCTGACTTTCATGGCTCAAATAAAGCTTAGAGGAAAAAATCTTTAAAGGACATTGTGAGCATCTGTGTGCACAGACACACAACACACAGGAACATACGACATACACAAATCTTAACAGGCAAAATGGGAATGTTCCACCTAATGTGCAACCTGGAAAAAAAATGTGAGTAGAATGTGCATTAAAGTGTCTTCTTCCTAGAAACAATTACAACTTCCAGGGTTTTGTTTTCTTTCTCAGTTGTAGAAAATTATCATATCCAATGTCTATACCAGGCTTTTTAATGAATCGCTTTAAAGAAGTGATTTAAGGCAGCACTCATAGTATTACTGAACAGTGTTATCTTTTCTCTGAAGATAGTGCTGGGAGTCTGAGGCTCGCACTAACTAGCACAAAGAAGCACTAAGGTAACACTGATATTTGAGAGCACACGAGAAAAAGAAAATCACCATTGTTTGTTGAATTCCAAATTTATTAAAAATCAGTTGGTTTTATCTTTTTATTTAAAAGTATTTTTCATATATTTTGATCATGTTTCCTCTTCCAGCTCCTCCAAGATCCCCCCACCTCCTCCTTAACAATCCAAATCCAAATTTATGCTTTCTCTCTCTCTCTCTCTCTCTCTCTCTCTCTCTCTCTCTCTCTCTCTCTCTCTCTCTGTATGTATGTATATATATATACATATATACATATATATCACATACACAAATGAAAATAAAAACAAATAAGGAAACACTAATAAGATAAAGGATGCTATGGCAAAAAAAAGCCTACAAATAATCATGGAATTTGTTTTCTGTTGGTCAAATTTATCTTGTCTTTTAAGTAGAGCAATAGATATTTCTTCTTAAAATATAATCAGTCTCATAAGTACACTTATATTAAAATTTAAGGTAACTACATCTGATGGTGAGGTTGTAAAAACTAAACTTCTATTTCAGAAATATGCAATTAAATGATACATCAAAATATCAAATACTGTTTCACTAAATAAATCTATGAGCTTCTAACCTGCTTTTTAATCTCTCCATGTAGCTGTATAAAACCCACATTTATTAACCATCATTAATCGATGCATTCACTACTTCCTGGAAGACTAAAGACACACCTAGATAAAGGAGATAATTTGGCATCTTCCCTAAATATCAAACAGTATGAGGTACATCTCAAGAAAGCTGTGTTTGTTTCTTTCATAATCAGCACAATGTCCAAATATTAAAACCAAGCAAGTTTCAAGAAAGTATCTGAAAATGATTAGCTTTTTTTTCCTCTGGAGATTATCATTTTGTAATACATCTGCCAAACTCCAGTACAACAATGGATCGACTGAAATCCTTTTAAATTCACTGCCTTTGTGAGTGTGATGTGTGTGTGTTCGGGATGCCCGAAGCAGAATGATACCGAAATCCTCCATTTCATGCCATCTATATTCTGCTGGTTGCTTTAGACCTCAGAGTAAAATAATCTATAAGACACATCCTTGGAGACATAAAGGCAGATCAAATGTTCAGATCAAAAGTGAAATGGAAATGGAATGTTGTTACATGTAAGTAAGGGTGACCCTTCAAGGAAAGGTGCATGTGAGGTGAAATGGAGGCTCCACCACCAACCTCATGCCAGACCTGGAAAGCACGAATGCATTTAACCCTGGAACGTAAAGAACCAACCTATGGAATCAGGAACAGTCACAGCTTTTCAATGTTTTTTTTTTTTCCCTTCTCTATTGCCTAAGGCCAAGCATTTAGTAATTTCAGTCAATTTCTTGACAGATAAGTAATTCACTAATTTATCATCCTTTTTTTCTATGTATTTCCTAGATAAGTGCCAAAGGTTGTTCGGTGAAATATAACAGCTAACATTTATTAATTAATGCACCGGTAGCAGTCTTTCTTTTAATTTTATTTTTCTTCTGGTGCTACAAGCTCTGTGTTTAAAACAAGAGTACTGAAACCAGGCAAATAACTGACCCAAGATCACTTCGGTAGGTGATTAAAATTGTTGTGCCAGGATATGTTTGTGAACCCCTTAGAAAACCACCAAGGAGCCAATTCCAACACAATCGCATTAGGGTCTCTTTATTTAAGCTCAGGCTTGGGCTCCCTGCCAACCCTGACACAGCAGGAAGATGGAGCCCTGAGCCTAGTTTTAGGCAAGCATTTACAGAGGAAAGACGTGGATATCTAGTCTGGCACACAACTGATTGGGGCCATTGGGGCCTTTAACATAATTGACTGCTGCTGGGAGCCAAACCATAAACTTAACTTTTGTATTTTTTTTTCCTGATTTGTGATTGTTAGGAAGTGAAGTGCCAAGGACAGGCTTGTAACCTGACGGGTGCAGATTTTTTGAGGGGTGACATGGAAACTAGTGCTAGGTGCCAGCCAGCCTGTCAGTTAACTTAGGTTAGTTAGAACCTTAGGGTGGGTTCTCTAAGACAGATTCTGAAGGCAAAACCAAAAGTCCCACTGCAAAGACTATCAACATCCCTAACATAAAACTTTCCTTTTGAAACGTTACAATGAAATGCTATTCAAGCTTATGCAACATGCAGCTCTAAATTGAACCATTTAGAATGGGAACCCATTGTGACCACTTACACGTGAGTCACACACTTGTGGTGTCTGCACCGTTGAGATGACCAGAGAGCCTTTATTATTCACATATCCATTCCCTTTATCAATCGAATAACCATTAAGTACCTCATTTGAGCCAGATGCTCTTTTAGACACTTGAGATGAAAATTGTTGCAAGTCAGATAGTATCGGTGCCATCATAACATCTGTGTGTATTTAGGAAAATTATTAATCAAGTAAATAGAGAGAGAATATATCATTGCAATCAGTTTTGCCATAATGAGAATTCATGGGCACCATGAAAGGCTTGAGGGGGACTCTCCAGTCAGAATTCCAAGCTCAGATAAAGCTTTCTCTAAAGAATAAGATTATGGGGTTCCAAAAGAGAAGTAGGCATTATGCAAGCATGGATCTTCTTGAGAAAAAAAATGATAGTCTGCAAAAGGGAAAAGGCTTTCCAAGCGTTGGAACCTTCTAGAAAGCCTGGGGAGATAATCCACAGTGAACGAGGGCAGGCGGCAGTGAGTACAGGTGGGAAACCAGATGGGCTAGTTAGCACAAATGGACTCCCTGAACTTTTCACCTTAGAATATTGGAGCTTGTCCTTGGTCTGGTGGGAGACCATGAGAAACGTTGAGGTGAGGGGGTGACATGATCCAATTCATGCTTTTAAGAATTCAGCCTAGCTGCTGTGTGCTGAAGAGCAAGCTGGAGGAAAGGGCAGGTAAAGTCAAGAGACCAATTTGGAAATCATTACAGTAAGGAACTCAAGAGAGAGGTGAGATGCCGCTGATTTAAGGTGGAACCGGGGAGGACTGTGTGATTGAGGGGACAGGTTAGAGAGAGAGTGAAGGAGCCTGGGTAATGATTGGTATCCGTGTGCGCGCGTTATCAAGGGAAGCTCTCGATGTCTCATTTAAGTAGCTGACAGAGTGAAGTGTCGTTCTCTGAGATGATCAGGAATTCTGTTTTAACTATGTCCAGGAGCCATCCAAGTGTGGACAAATAACAGCCCGGACAAGAATTAGCATGCACTCCCCATGACTGTTTGCCAGGCAACGGTTTGAGATTAGGATAGATAAAGCACTTTATTCTATATTGCAAGGCTAAAATCGACCCTGGATTTTTTTTTTTTTTTACTCTGACTCCAACGCTTCAAAACAAGACATTTACAGTATAGTCTCTGTTTGCTTTTAATAAACAATCTAGGCACAGCAGTGGATGTCCCAGAAGAAAGTCTGAGGGTTATTTACGTAAAGACAACGGCACGGAAGTGGAACTTAAGTCCAAATATGTTGACTAAGATACAAAAATAAGAGAAGAATCTTTGAAGTGCACAAGAATGGGATGTCCAGAAGGGCGGAAGGAAGTCAGGGGGATGTGGGGAAGTTAATGAGATGGATGGGCTGCTTCACTGACCCACTGGAATGCCAAGGACAATAGGGACTGAAAGTGGTTGGTGAGGCTGTGTGGCCACTGCTTCACTGAGCGCAGCACACGGCGTGGAACTGCGTGGACTTAGAGATGTAAGAGCAGAAAACCTAGCAGGAGCCCTTGGCTCTGAGGTTGGGTCCGAAAGGCAGTGACTTCTGAAGGGGCTAAAGGAAAACCCACATGCCAGGCGTTGAGTAAATCCGATGACGTTTCTAGTTTCTCAACATGACAGGATATAAAATAGCCCACTCAAGTCCTGCAGCAATGCTCTAAAGACTAGGAAACGAAGAAGCGGTGTCACCTGAAAGAGAAGCGGAGTGAGGAATGTTGGAGGAAGGGCGGGACAGGTGGACATTGAATCAGGGCCTCTGAGGAAAAACACACAACAAAGCTGACTTTCCCTCAGACACTTCGGTGAGAGCTCCGCTGTATGGCTGTGCGTGGTAACTGTGAGACAGCCACTAGTACATACTCCTCCTGCCATCTGCTTGTGCCTGCTGAGGGATGACTGCTGGGGACAAATTTGTATGCTCCCTACTCTGAATAAAACAGAAAATAGTCCTAACCATTGTGGGGACCTTCAAATAAGAAGATGAGGAAACTCTGAAGATGTTCTGTAGACGCTGGCAACACTTCTCTCAGCCCTGGTGTTGCCCAGTCCTAACAGGGAGAGGTAGACTGTGATACAGGGACATGTCACTGCAAACAGCATGCTCCCTACCAACAAACCAAAGACATCGGAGTTTCTCTCCTTGAGACCTGACCACTCATCCTTATCTCTGATTGTCAAGCCAAGGCTGCAGGAGCACAGTACAATTCTAATAACTCAAAGGTAGACACAATGACAATGTGACTCCCTGGATATTTTGCAGTTGACAAGTGACCATATAAGCTTAATGAATCTCTTGAGGAAAGTGGTCCCTGGGTAGCCTTAAAAATTCTGTCTGCACTGCCTATTCTGTCATTGTGTCTAAACAGCCAGGGTGACCCTATAACTAGACACACACCATGACATGACAACACATATGAGCACACATGCATAGATTCATGAAACACACTCAGGCATATTCACACACATGCTACACACATCAGGCACACAATACACATATACATCCATAAGCACGGATTTATACTTATGAGAAAGGAAGTGCGCATAATCCAAGTATGGCTTGCTAGTCAAGGGAAAGAAACCCTGTCCAAGCAAAGACCTTGAACCTATTTTAAGGGAAATGGAGGGCTACAAGAATTCTTAATGAGTAAACTATACTGATTCACCTTTGCAAACATGATGGTTATAATACAGAATGAATAGCAGAATACCTAGAAGAAGGAAGAAAGGGTAGGAAAAGAGGGGAGGGTGGGAGGGCAGGAAAGGCAGAAGCCTGGAAGGGGAAGAGAGAAAGGGAGTGGGCTCTCTTAAAGCGCCCCAGGTGCTAAATAGTGCTAGGTTGAGCCAGGGTGTAAACATTCCCTATCTGAGAAAATTTGAGGAACATTAAATTCTGAAAGAGGTGCTAACAAGACATGCCTGGGACTTAGCTGTGAGACTGGAAGAATTCAAGCAGGCATGTAGGTTCACTAAAAAAAATCCAAGCAGGCTGGGAGAGAAGGAGGGGACTCAAGAGTTCTCTTTTAGCCATGGTATGTTTTAAATTGATGTCTTCTCTGTGGAAGTGTCAAGGAGAAGCTGCATATATAAAACTGAAATTGAAAGGCAAGGTCAGGGCTGGAGAGAGAGAGAAGAATGATGGAGATGGGGATGGTGTATAAAGTGTGGTATTGGATGAAGCTGTAAGGTGATCGTGTACATAAAGAAGAGGCCCTGGGCAGAGAGAGGCATCTAGCCTTCAAAGGCATGCAGAGGAGGGGGAGTGGAAAAAAATAAAAGGAACCATCAGTGAAGAATGGGAAGAGCCTGAGAGCTTTCATCTGTTTTTATCAGTTTTACTAGTGTGTGAACCAGCTGAAGAGGAATAAATCTCCTTTATGTCCTCTCTCTTCGTGCAAGAGCTGAGAATTGGGGAAGGCAGGGTTTTTAAAGCTGTGTCCACAAATTCTTTGATAAGCCTTCATCTGAGAAATAGCCTAATTTCCTTCCCTGTGTGTGGGCCACATTTAATGACTCGGTTCTAATTAATCAAGTCTGGCAGTACTGTGGGGTAACGCGTCAAGCTTAGATTAGAAAGAGACTGCAACTCCCATCTTGACTCTTGCTATGACTTTTTCTGGAGTCATCTGCTCTGGGGTGAGCTGGCCACTCGGTAGAGAGGTGGTTTGCGTGGAGATCTGAGAGGCATGACCAACAGCCGCAGTCAATGGGCTACCCATGAGAATAACCTAGCCTAAAGCCTATATACAGTTTAACCTACCATTCCATCACATCTATACTGCTTTTGATGCTGAACAGAGCTCAGAAATGCAGTTAGATAATGGAGTACATTTTTCTCTGATGACCTTGATCATTTAGGCAGTTGAAGATCCAGGTGGCCATAGTCTTACCTGCATATCTCGCCCGCATCTTCCGAAAAAAAAACATCTAGGAAAAGTAGGTCTCAGAAATTTTGAGATAATAAAAGTTTGTCATTTGATGCTGCTAAGCTTTGGGGGTAATATGTGAGAAGGCAATAAGTGGTGAATATATCAGCATAATGGAGCAGAAAATGCCATATAGCTATGCATAATAAGTTTCTTCCCAACATTCTTATTGCTTTAGTTCTAGGAGAAAATGAATCATGACTGGTAAGTGTATTTGGGAAACAATACTATGGTTTCTCCACACAAAAATAAGAGCCAGTGAGATGGTGCTGTGTGGCTAACATCTTCTTCCTTCACCTCTTCGGGTTAAACACTTCCTACCTTGGTATGTCTCTCAAGGAATCAGAACGTCTTAGAGGTTAGTTCCAATGTGTTATGGATTTGATAATGAACTTTTTATGGGTATTACTCTGTGTCTTCCCCAACCTCACTGAAATCATAAGTGAAGACTAAACACGCAGTCAAGAATACAGAGGTTGCAGACATAAGGACACCTCAAAGCCAGGCTTCCCATCTGCTAAAAAAAAAAAAACATGGAAAGGCACCCAGTGTTATTAGCCTTGGTTCCTGCCTTTCTGAGATGATTTGCAAATCTTCTGGTCGATGAGAAGACTAGGTAAAGTGAGACTTGTGAGGACCTTTTAATCAACCATTGTATCACTCGTATGCTGTTGTTGATGCTGGATAGAGCCCAGTGAAGCAGTTAAGTGATGGAGTGCATTTTTCTCTCGTGACCTTGAATGTTCCCTCCAACTTCCCTACGCAGTGTATTAGCTCGGCACATCATATGCCGAAGCACACATTTCTACCTGAGTGTCATATCCGTGCAGCCCGTTTGTTATTCGTGATTTGATTATTCCTGCATTTTACTTTTCAAATAGCTTATTCTTTGTTCTTTTTCATAATTCTTGGGGTGATTTTTTTTATCTGAATTAAACACACAAAAATCCCAGGGCATATCTGAACCTGAATCACGACAGCTGGGATTTTTGAGTCTCCGTACTTACTCTGATTTCTTTCCTTTGAAATCACTGAAAAGAATGATACTAATCAGAGCAGCCAGTTGTAAGCAGGCAACCAAATTAAAGGTGACTTTCCCACAGAAGGCCCACAGGAGAGACTCTTTACAAAAGAAAAATGTTAAACTGGGCGTGCGCTCATTGTCAGTTATTGAGACAGCTATGATATCAGACTTAAGTGTTTCATTTGCTGTGTCCTCTCGTAGCTTACTTTAAGGAGGAGGAAGCTGCGGGTCTCTAAGAAGGTTGAGTGAGACAACCAAGCTGAGCATATTGTCCCATTAACTTCTCAAAGATGTGCACATAACAATCAACATCTCTGTGTTTAAAAATTACTAAGGATGTAAATCATGGGAAGTCGTGGTCTCTGGCAGAGAATCTACTAGTATCATCTTGCTGAACTGATATAGTATCAAACTGTCTTCTAAATATTTATATAACCTTGGATTATTGCAGCACACAGCCCTCAAAAGACAAGGCAACAACAAAAGAAGTTTTCATTTATTTACATGTCTTTATTTTCTGGAAGTGTGTGTGTGTGTGTGTGTGTGTTGTGTGTGTGTGTGTGTGTTGTGTGTGTGTGTATGTGTGTGTGTGTGAGAGAGAGAGAGAGAGAGAGAGAGAGAGAGAGTGTGTGTGTGTGTGTGTGTGTGTGTGTGTGTGTCTGCAATTTAACTACACCCCCAGCTCACTAGGTATTTTTTAAAAGAATTTTTAAAGGACCTTTATTTTTAAAATTGCTTTTTCAAACAAGCAATGTTTTCACAGTATGAACTGTACTACAGACATATTTGGTTGCAACTGTTCATTTCATTTCAATTGTTTAAGATGTTAGAATATCTTAATATGAAATATTTTGAAAATACTGAAAACTGGAAAGCATAAACAAACATTTGTCTTCACACCATTAGGCTCCAACAACTGTTAGTGTTTTGCCTTGGTTCAGACACATCTTTTATTAAGAAATGAAGCATTCTAATTAGAAATGGTATGTCCTTCTTCCCTTAGACCCACACAGTCCTGAAGGTTTGTATATCACACTGCAGATCTATGCTTTCATAGCTACAAATGCCAACATGGGGGTTCTAATGAAAACCTAGCACACCACTATTACGTCTGGAAATACTCTTTTTGAAGCAGGGGCTATACTAAATAGAGGCTGTAGGAATTCGGGGGCTCTGTCAACTTGGATTCCTTCTTCTACCAACTTTCTGAAATCTGAATCATTGTCATGTGCTATCTAATGTCCTGTTGGTACTGGAATTAAATATATTGAAATTCCATTACACTGAAACTGAATTCTCACAAGTTGTCATTCAACTTGAAATCTTGCCCCTTTTTGATCAACACATATTCTCCTTTATCCTGTTCAATTCCTTTATCAGGAAAAAACATGCAACTCTCGCGTCACACAGCCCCCATGCAAGTTTCAGTTCTATTAGAGAGTGAGCTCAGGTTTTTTCAAGACTTCCTGAATATTCTGCGATTTTTGCTATTTCTTCTTACTCTCCAATTCATATAGCTTGATCTCAGCCATTGATCATGTTCTCTTTACCCAGAATATCTCTGTGTCTCAGAACCCATGAGGGAGGGAGGTTACTCTTTATGAATGTTTAATCTAAAAAGATTTAATACGGTGTTTGCATATGGCAGAAGTGAGTCCAGGAAACTTAAAAACAAGAACTCTTCTGGTGAAGCCACCAATGAAAAGTCATAGGAACTGCCACAAAAGTTGAGAACTGGGACTCTGAACTTCATGAAATTATCTCTTGTTGTAATAACTCAGGAACTGCAAAAGAAGAAGATTTGATAAGCTACTTTCAGGCTTATGAAACACAGCAAAATAATATGCAGGTATAATGGTGAGTTTAAAAAAAGCCCCCATTACCAAAAACCTATGCCCACCAGTCTAGAAATAGCCATCCCTAAGCTGACTCTCCCTTCAAAATAGTGTCATCCTTATGCTCAAAACATTCTCAAAAGTGAATCCCTAACAAAACATTTAGTGCACCTCTATCTTTTCTCTTTATGCCTTCTGGCTGCATTCTTCTCAATCTTTGGCTTTGAAAACCTAGGGCTAGGTTTTATTACTGTATTCTTCATCAGCAAACTTCATTGCCCCATTCTCCCCAAGGTTAGTTTTTTCCTTCTCAAACATGCTGCAATCTTTCTTCAAGTAAGCAATACTTGAGTAGTTTCTACACTCACATCCCCTTGCCTCTGTGGTATTTTTCTCTCGTCTATTCTGATAGTAACACCTGTTGTGTAAGACCTCCATGTTTTCAGAATACATCCCCAAAAATCTCAGGAAATCTCATCATCTCTGGGTTGATATCTTCTCCACATTGTCCAACCAGAGTGTGATGTTTTCTAGACTAGATACACACAATGCATCTCTTTGATTCTTTTTAGTTAGCCTAAACTAGATTACCATTCACGTTTTTCTCATTCACATTTGTCATATAGAGCTATCATGTTTCAGTGATCTGCACTATCTGGATACCTTCATATCTCTGGCACCCTGTATTTTCGCCCCATACATTCTCACCGAGCCTTCTGTCATTTTTCCAAGCGTTGCTTCATCCAGTTCATACATTTATGACTTCCTTCACTATGCCTGAGACTGTATCAGGCACTCAATAACTACTCCGTGTCCACTCGCTTCTTTTCTCAAGTAAACAAGGAACTTCTTGAGTCAGAGATTGGATTTTATATTTTTCCTCTGATCTCCAGTGCTCAGCCCAACTTATTCTCTGGAGCAGATGCTCAATATTTCTTCCTGACTTGCACTGAATTGCTCTCAAACTTGGCAGGAGAAAATAAGAAAATGAATTCCAAGTAAAACTAGGAGACAATAGATGAGAATTAGGAATTACCATTAGACATTTGATTGTCAGATTGATTCCCATTGAACCTCAAGCAGAATAATAGCACAGCCTTCCCCACCGTAATTTTCTTCTTCTAAATTTGCTAGAGTACAAATTTCCAGCAGATAAAAGGATTTTAACCCATGTGTGTTAAATTCTCACATGCTTATTTATTCTATAAAATTTAACTGGTAATATGTAGGAGGAATAGCAGTGGCCACCTCTGTGTAAACGCCAGGGGCTACACGACTGCAAAAAACATCTCCTGCAGGAGGACCTAATTGAAGACTGCTTGAGAGACCAAGAATTGCTGATGCAGACAGTGCTAGCCAAATGGGAACTACTAATTAGAAGAGATGCATTCTTGGGGCCAATGGGGCATGGGTGGAGGGGACTAAAGGAGCTTGCAGCATGGTTCAGATGGGCTTGCTGTGGCATTTCTCACCTGCTCCTGAGACTATGTTTTGATTCCAAACCACTTCACTTCCAACGTCCAAGGGCAGGTAGGCTCAGGCAGTGAGCAGTAGAGGGCACAGGTGGCAGTAATAGTCTCAATTTTAACTTTCATATATGAAAACAAAACTAGCCATCAAGGTAGGCTGTCCCTTTTTACCAAACCATTTGGAAGGCTGAAACAGAAGAATCTTTTGAGCTCAGGAGTTAAGCAATACGGCAGTACCACATTTCAAAAATTTGTTTGTAATAAAAGAACTTCTGGAGGAACCACTATCCCTGAACTCAAGCTTTACTATGGAGAAATAGTTAAAGCTTAATATGGAGAAATAGTTATTTAAAAAACAGAGGAAAACAAAACAAACAAACAAAAAAAAACAAGACAAAAATACCACCTCATATTAGTACAGAGGCAGACAGGTTGATCAATGTAATAGAATTAAAGACCCAGAAATAAACCCACATACCTATAGACACTTGATTTTTTGACAAAGAAAGCAAATCATATGGTGGAATAAAAGAAAGATTCTTCCACAAATGGTGCTAGATAAACTGGCACTCTGAATGCAGAAGAATGCAAATTGATATTTTGCAATTCATATTTATCAACCTGCACAAAACTCAAGTCCAAGTCGATCAAGAACCTCAACATAAAACCAGATACACTAAATCTAATAGACGAGAAATTCTGGGGTAGCCTAGAATACATTAGCACAGGAGAAAAATTTCCTGAACAGAACATCAATGACTCAGGTTCTAAGATGAACAAATTGATAAATAGGACCTCTTGAAACTGAAAAGCAAAGGACGCTGAATAGGACAAAATGGCAGCCTACAGATTGGGAAAAGATCTTCACTAACCCTATATCCAACAGAGGGTTAATATCTAAAATATATAAAGAACTCAAGAAGTTAGACTCCCAAAATCCAAATAACCCAATTAAAAATTAGTGAACTCAGCTAAACAGAATTCTCAACAGAGAAATCTCAAGTGGCTAACACACACTTTAAAAAACTGTTCTACATCTACATTAGTCACCAGGGAAATGCAAATCAAAAGGACCATGAGATTCCACCTCACACCAATCAGAATGGCTAAATTCAAACTCAGGTGACAGCACATGCTGATGAGGATGTGGAGAAAGAGGGACACTCCTCCACTGCTGGTGGGATTGCAAACTGGAAATCAATCTGGCTGTTCTTCAGAAAACTAGAAATAGTTCTACTTGAAGATCCACTTATACCACTCACAGGACATTTACCCAGAAGATGCCCCACCATACCACAATGACAGGTGCTCCACTATGCTCATAGGAACCTTATTCATGATAGCCAGAAACTGGAAAGAACCCAGATGACCCTCAACCAAAGAATCATGAAAGGCAGAGGGAGGAAGGGATCTGAGGAGAGGGGAAGGGAGGAGAAACATGGAGCCAGATCAGGTGTGAGGAGAGACAAGATTGAGGCCCAGAGGGCCAGAAGAATAAATGAGAATATGCAGCTGCTGGGGGTGGGGAATGGGAGGAGACTCTAGAAAGTTCCAGAGACCTGGGATGAGGGAGGGGGGCTCCCAGGACTCAGTGTGGGTGACCTTAGCGAAAATGCCCAACAGTGGGGATATGGACATGAAGAGGCCACCTCCAGTAATAAGACAGGACCCCAGTAGAGGGATGGGGACATCAACCCACCTACAAAACTTTAGACCCCAGATTGTTCCTGTCTGAAAGAAATGCGGGGACAAAAATGGAGCAGAGACCGAGGAAATGGCCAACCCATGACTGGTTCAACTGGGCATCCATCCCATGGGCGGGCACCAATCCCTGACACTAGTATTGATGCTGTGTTGTGCTTACAGACAGAAGAGCCTAGTGTGGCCGTCCTCTGAGAGGATACCTCCCCTCAGCACCTAACTGGGACAGATCCAGATATCGAGGTTGGGGACCTCTATAGAAGAGTTAAGAGAAGAGTTATTGAAGGAATCGGAAAGGATGGTAACCCCATAGGAAGACCAACAGTGTCTACTAGCCTGGACCCCTGGGGGCTCCCAGAGACTGAGCCAACAACCAAAGAGCTTACACTGGCTGGTCCAATACCCCAGCAGAGGACTGCATTGTCTGGCCTCAGTGGGAGAGGATGTGCCTCTAATCCTGTAAAGACTTGATGCCCTAGGGTTGGGGAAAATAGGGGGAGCACCCTCTCAAAGATGAGAGGGGGATGGGGGATGAAGGAAAGCACTCTGCCTTTGCAAGGAGGAAGCACCCAGAGGGGATCAATAGTTGGGATGTAAATAAATTAAATAACTAATTAATAAAAAAATGTTTCCTTACTATCCCAATAGATCAAAGTTTTTTTTCCCCACTTAGATTTGTAAATTTTCCCTTTGGAATAAAAAGGAATGTGTCCTGGGCATATAACAGAGATGTCCTAGGAACAGGTGTTCTAGGAGACTTCCTTGCTTGCTGAGTCTCTGCTGCAAGTCCTCAGCAGATTGGCTTTAAGAGGAGGAGCAACATTTGATTTGTTCATCTCTATCCATATCAAACCACCTTAAATGGAAATATGACTTTAGCCAGCTCCTAACACTGTCTTAGCTACTGAATATTACTTAATCGGTTGCTCAAATGGATACTGAAAAGGATTGTCATGTTGACCAGATTCAGTCTAAGCCAGCAAACATCTGATTGAAGCAGAAACAAAACAAGAAGTGGAGCAAAGTTGAAACAGTATCAGAAGGTTTCCAACACCATCTACAATGTTTCTTCATTTGCCTAGCACACCTGCAACAATGTCATGACTTTGTTCCCTATTCCTTTGTTTTCTGATAAAACTAATCAGAAATCATGAACTAATAAAAACAAAACAGACACTGTTTCTTGAATAGCAGAGTGAAGAGACTTCCCATAGAATAGGATAAAAGCTTTGGGAATGTTTGTGTACTAGAAACTAAATACCCAGAAACTAAAAGTAATCTTTTTATTTAATTTTATTTTTTTACTTATTCACTTTACATCCTGCTCACTGCTCCCCTGCTCCCCTCCCAGTCGCCTCCTCCTAGTCACAAACCTTTGCCCATCTCCTCCCTTCTCCTTTGAGCAGGTGTCCCCAAGCCCACACCACATCCCCCACCCCACCCTTGCTAAGTATTACCCAACCCTGGCACTTCAAGTCTCTGCAAGGTTAGGTGCTTCCTCTCCCACTGAGATCAGACAAGGCATCTTAACTAGTAGACCCCCAACCCATGGACAGGAAACACCTGTTCTAGTTGTTCAGGACCCACACGAAGGTCAAGCTGCCCATCTGTTAAATATGTGCAGAGAGGCCTAGGTCCCGCCAATGTATGCTCTTTGGTTGATAGTTCAGACTCTGAGAGCTGCAAGGGTCCAGGTTAGTTGGCACTGTTGGTTTTTCTACGGTTTTCCTGTCCCCTTTGAGGCCCACAATCCTTCCTCCTATTCTTCCATAAGAGTCTCCAAATTCCAAATCATTCATCAACAAATAGGCAAATGAAATGAACACATAGATCTTAAAAGAATTGTACATGTGAATAAAATAAATACAATGGAAAGGACTAGATACGGCGTGTGGGAAGAGAATGTTAATTATAGACAAAAGGAAGAACAAAGGCAGAGACAGACACCTGGGAGAGTCTGAAGTGGACATGACCCTGAGCTGGGCCATGAGAGTACATGGAGAGGAGAGGGAGAGCAGGGGTACCAGGTACAACAGCCAAGGGGCCCAAGGTATAAAGAGCACAGGTAACTGAAATGGTTGGATTGTATAGGGAAGAGCAGCCCATCCTCCTGGGCAGGAAAGTTCAGGATAGGGGGCACAGTGTGCCAGCCAGGACAGTCCTGAAACAGACTGAGCAATGACTTGGAGAATCTGGCAACCAAGTCTGCTTTGATCTGTTCAGTAGACACATCAGCCCCTTGTCCCCAGTTTGAAACCTACAAACATGGTCAATAATACATTTGGATACCTCTTCAATGTCTTTATGTATCAGATATACACAAATTAAAACTATACTTACAATGCACAGTGATTACTGAGTTAGAATAGGAATCTCCTAGGAAAAACAAAAGACGGTAAATACTGACAAAGATAGTAAGGAGCTGGAGAGTAAAGGAGCCTTTATTCCCTGCTGGTGGGAAAGTAAACCACTGCAGCTCCTATTGGAAGCACTATTGGGGTTTCTAAAAACTAAAATAAAAATAAAAATAAAAATAGCCTATGACCAAGCGCCATCACCACCTTACATAACTCAAAGGATCGTATCATGGAGATACTTGCACCACTGTGCTTACTGCAAAACCATTCACAACAGCCAAGATATGAAACCTCCTGACGTTCTCCACCAATAGATGAACACATAAAGAAATGTGCTATAAACACTTAATGGAGTTTTACTCCACCACAAATAAAAACAAAATCCTGTCATTTGCAGAAAAATACATGAAAGACTGTGAAGCACAGCAAACCTGCGAGACTCAGAAAGGAGGATATTGCGTGGTTTCTCTTATATGTAGAATCTAGATGCTAACATATGCACGTGTGTGTATGTATGTGCATGCATCTCTGTCTCAGTGTCTCTCTCTCTGTCTCCCTGTCTTTCTCTCTCTTTCTCTCTCTCTCTCTCTCTCTCTCTCTCTCTCTCTCTCTCTCTCTGTGTGTGTGTGTGTGTGTGTGTGTGTGTGTGTGTAGATATATTTGATAGGGTAGGAAAGTGATTATTTTGAGGAAAAGCAATATAAAAAGAAAAGGGAAAGAGAATGTTTTGGAGACTAAGAAAGAAAATGAATCACATTTCCTGTCACAGCTTAGAAGGTTAGATTTACCTATATATAGTATATATAGTATGTGAAAATATGTGCGTGTGTGTGTGTGTGTGTGTGTGTGTATGACATAATACATATTCGCAGCAGGAGGAAAATCTAAAAAAGGAAAAGAATGAGCAGAACTTGGAGAAGGAAAAAGGAGGGTGGTAGGGAGATAGATATTATCAAATACAATGTTTGTGTGTAAGCATGTCATATTTAAACCTCTTTTGTATAAAGCAACAACTAAAATTTAATTTCAAAAATAAAGTAAGAAAATAGAGAAAATGTCGTTTCCAAGACAGATCATAACATGACTATAAATAGTAGTGTGTTTCATCGTGCCACTGCACTCGTCAAAAGTTGAGGTGCAGTGCAGACGGGATGCAGCTCCACGTGTGCCCACCATGTGTGTCCTGGACTTCGTGTCAGGTTCTGTTCTCAAAGGGTGGCTTCATCTGTGACCTATGCTTTATGGTGTGATGTGTTCATCCTCTTGAGATCAGAATCTAATTCCCCTTCCCTTTAATCTGGACAGAGTGTGACTCCTGTAACCAAGACAATGCCATGGAAGAGATGCTGCCGGCCTCTTGAGGATGCGCTTTGTAAAGGGGAATGCAGCTGCAGTGCAGTGGGCTGGAACATTGGTGCTAGAAGTTAACAGTCTGTACAAGGCTACTGGGGGAATGTTCGGGGCTCAGGGATGTTCTCATTGTGTGATGATAAAAAGGACTCTCAAGCTGCATGAGGCTGAAACCTTCTTATATGGCTCAGAAATTCTGTGAGACAGCACTAGGCATAGAAACCAAGAAAGTTTCAAATCAAGTCTATACTATTGTTAAGAGATTGAAAAGGAAAAGGAAAATGTTGCCAGTGACCCTCATCCATTGCAACTACTCTGATGGCTTGGATAGTATTAAGTTTGCTGAAGTTCCTTAATATTAGGTGCAAAAGCACTTGTGTTATAACAGCTTAATCTAAGGAGATGTGTGAGAAATAGGAAGATGCGAGGATTTCTTTACCTTATAAGACAACTGTTTCAGTAAGTGTTCTACTCTGTTAACATTTTTATCATTTAAAAATATTTGTTATTATGTAATGATAGTACATCAATTGTCATTATCAGAGCCCAGCGGCGTATTGCAGTACAAGCATCCCCCAACACTCATCAAAACAAGCTTCTCTTTACTAATCTACCCTGCCTACTTCTAGTAAGTTATTTTACGTAGAAATTAGGGCTTTTTTTAATTTGAAACCCTTTATATATAAAATGAGGACATATAAAGTATACAATATCATATTTGGATATGTATACATACTCATGAACCTGTCACCAAAATAAAGGTCAAGAATATAACCAAAACCCAAACATTTCTTGTGTTCAATTTAAAACCTTTTTTATCTACCATGAATCAGTAGCTGATCTACTTTTGTCACTATGAATTAACTAAAATTACCCAGTTATATGTAAATAGAATCTTTTAATTATTATCTGGCTTATTTTATTAACAAAATTCTTTTTATTTTTTGTCTGCTTATAAATATCCATAATTTGTGTATAGACACACACACACACACACACACACACACACTACTCTCTCAGTCATTTTCGGGAAATATAGTATATTTCCATCACATTACATGAATCAATAATTTTATCTTGTGTGGAGAGCGGGTGTGGCAGTAGCCTCAAGACGGCACCTGGAGGCCTGCCAAGTCAGATGACTAAGCACCTGACTTCTTCCTGCTCCTGAGTAGGCCACACCTCTTTTGGGCACTGCGCAAGTGTAGCCAATGACGTGTGATCAGACCATCTATGTGGACCAATCAGAGAAGACTGGTGATGTGGACTGATGGGGCGGACTTAGAGAGGATATAAAAGGACTGGAGAAGGGGAGTGGGAGCTTTTTTCCTGCATGTAGGTTTCAAGGTTGCTGATTAAAAACCGCCTTGAGAAGAACGCTGTGTGGTCGCTCTTTTCTGCTGGTCAGAGATAGCAGCGACAAGTGGTGGCCCGTATGGGGAAGTCGAACGTTCAGAACTCATTGCGGTCAGGGTGGCTAGCCGGTAAGTTCCCAGGTAAGTGGGACAATTAAGGTTCTCGGTTTGAGACGATGAAGTTCTCGGTTTGAGACGATAAAGTTCTCGGTTTGAGACGATAAAGTTCTCGGTTTGAGACAATTAAGGTTCTCGGTTTGAGACGATAAGGCTCCCGGTTTCGGGACAAATTACACCAAGCTCGATGGGGAATTCATCGTCAGCTCAGACGGCCTGCCAGGCCCTCGGGGATTTGTTGGGAGTGATAAAAGTCCTCAGGTAAGAGGCTATAAAGTCCTCGGTAAAGAGGCTAGAAAGGAAAAGCGAAAGTATGGGTAACTCTACTTTGTATCCAATTTTTGTGGCTCTAAAGGAGCTGTTAAAGAGAAAGAAATCAGAGTTGAAAAGGAGTACCTTGGAATGTTTCTTTATAGAGGTGGACCAAGTTGCTCCTTGGTTCAAGGGATGCTATAAAGCAGTTGAAAAGGGTCAAGAAGCCCTAGAACGAGATTTGTTAAGAAGAAAGGAATACTGGAAAAATGAGAAAAGGAAAATGGATTTCAAAACTCTCCTGGGGACAAGGGGAAACATGGAGACGTCCTGTTTCCTCTATGGACCCCAATGGAGATAGTTTTAGTACTGGTATAAGTGTTCTTCCCTCTCTGTGTATTGTTTGACTTTGGTGCACCAATTTGTCTACGTGTGTCTGTCTTTTGTTTTGTCTGAATGACTGATGTTCTGTTTCATGTAAAAAAAAATGGTAAAAACTTTATTTGCTAGAAGTCCATCTCTTGATCCTGTTGGTTTACAAAGCAGAGGCTGATATAAGTTGCTCTGCAATTAGCTAGGAGTCAAGCACAGCTGGAGAAAAGCTGCTTTTAAAAGGGCCAGCAGTTGCTCAAGTTCTAGGACAAGTAGGCTGATGGTTATTTCTCCCTTTGGGTACAAAGTGCTTTTTCTCTTGAATTGCAGCAAGAAAACAATTGTTTGGTTTAAATTTATAAGATTCATGTAGTTGTTTCATTTTTTGATTCTGATTGGTCTTAAAGGTATAAATATGTTTTGCATGTTTTGACTATAGAGTATTTGGCTTATAAGTTATTGGGCAGGATTAAAAATTATTACATTGGTAACAAAAAGAAAGTTTAAAACTGATAACTCGGGGTTGGAGTTATCTTAAACAATAACACTTGGCATGACCCAACCCAGGAAAAACAGGCCTTTAAAGATACTTCTAAATTGGTATAATGTTTTGTGTAATTATTCTAGATATTAGACTTATAAGGGATGAAGTTTAAAACAATGTCTCTTTAATGAGGTATTATAAGTTGTATTGTTATGCATTCAAACATAAGAACTTGCAAACAAACTCTGTGGTGTGAAGTAATGGCACTTGAAAATTGGGTTTTGCCTTCCAAAGTTGTAGTTATGTTCTAATATTGCAAGAGAAAAAATTATGGTTAACAACTGCCAGTGTACCGTTGACCGAATTGGAGTCTGATCTAAGGTTTACAATTCTTAACTCACTCATACTTTGTAATTAAGATTATGTCAAGAATGATAAAAGTTAAAAACAGCTGTGACCAGTATAAGCCTGTTGCCACTTTTCACAAGCTTTATTGGATATAATGGTAGAAACAAAATTTAACCACCCAAGATTGAAAAGGAGATCTCAATGGGAATTTATTTGATTTCAAACAGGTTCCTTTTGAACTGTTTGAAAAATTTGTTGATATGACTACTAAAAACAGCTAGTAGAATTTTTCTGGGAACCTTCAAATTTCAGGTTCCTTTTATTATTCAACCCTCATACAATGGGGTCCAGTTGTAGGCTACTGCCCTACAGAACAGGGAGATTGTATTAGCTTATACAATCAGGCGGCTGCATGGTTTGATCCAATAGTTGTTGGCCATTCTCCCAATAACACTAATGCTACATGGATAACCGGAAGATGGCCCGTTGTGCCTGCTAGAGGGAATTATACTGTACCTCCTCAGCCAAAATGGTCTCCCTTTTGCAAGAGTCAGAGGGATCAGATCTTTCCCTTATGGACCGGGTGTCAATCACAGGGAGTGCGCTGGGCTGTGCGAGGATTTTTTACCTTTTCTCCCAATATAGGGACCCTATAAAATGCAACCTTTCCAGGTTATAATTGGACATACCAAAATCCCACTCAAGCTGTTTTCCACTAATCCCTTTGATATTTGGTTGTTATGCGGGGTAAATGGAAGCTGCACAGATATTTCCCCTTTAGCTATGTTGCAAGGGGGTAGTATAGGAAATGCATCTTTTGAATGGAATAGTAAATTACAAGTTTCAGGGAAGAATGTGTCGTTTGCCCCTACTCTTGTGTGTGTTGTGGCGCCACCATTGTATTTGTGGTGTTTAATGATTCTGTAATTCCCCAGAATGGGACCCCACTTAATAGTGATCCTCACGTTTGTTTTTATGCTCTTTGTTGGAATGCCACTGAGCATCCCTTGGTCAGTGGAGGGTCCTTCTTCCTCATCCCTGGTTAGATATACCCTTTCTGCCATTGGGTCTACTACTGCTGCTGTTGCATTGAGCTCTAATGTGGCTATGTGCAGGCCAATGTTAATGCCCACCTAAAAGGTGGCATAATGATCCTTAATCAAAGAATTGATTTGGTGCAGGAGCAAGTTGATACCCTTCGGCAGGTTGCTCAGTTAATGTGTGAATAGCGATACACGAGGCTATGTATTACATCTAAGGTTCCATTGGCAGCTGCACCTATAATTTTTACTGATGGTTCCAAAACGGGAATGGGAGCATGTTCAGTTGCTGGAGCTGAGCCTGTTACTGTTCAGTTCCCCCCTACTTCTCCTCAAGTAATTGAATTGCAAATAGTTATAAAAGTTTTTGAGAATTTTCATGATTCTTTTGATTTCAGACAGTTTATATGTGGTTAATATTGTCAGCTGTTTGGAAGTTGTTGGGAAGGTAAATTTAAAATCTACAATTGGTAGCTTGATAATTAGGTTACGAGATCTAATTTTGCAGAGATCTTCTCCTTATTTTGTGCAACGTATTCGTGCGCACACAGGTCTGCCTAGCCCATTAGCAGAGGGAAATGACTTAGTAGATAAAGCTACTTGTGCCCATATGCTCCTTTTTGCCGCCTTACCTGTTACATTGGCGCAAGAATTTCATTCCCAGTTTCATGTTAATTCTAAAACTCTATCCTCACGTTTCAAGATTTCCCGCACTGGTGCACGGGATATTGTAAAAAATTGTTCAGCTTGTGCCCCTCTCTTGCCGCAGAGTGGATTAGGGGTTAACCCTCGGGGTTTACGCCCCTTGCATCTATGGCAAATGGGTATTACTCATTTTTCGGATTTTGGCAAATTAAAATATATTCATGTTTCCATTGATACAGCTTCGGGAATCATTTTTGCTTCCCTACACTCAGGAGAAAAGGCCCGGCATGTTATAGCTCATTGTTTTGAAGCCTGGGGAGCTTGGGGTCAACCAACTGAGTTGAAGACAGACAATGGACCGGCCTATACTTCTACTTCCTTTATTTCTTTTTGCAAAATGATCGGTGTACAGTTGACCCATGGTCTCCCATATAATCCACAGGGCCAAGGGATTGTGGAACGCGCTCATCGTACCTTAAAAGAATGTTTAATTAAACAAAAAGGGGGAATTGCCCAGGGGTCTAGCCCTAGGGAGAGATTAGCTATTGCTCTTTTTACTTTAAATTTTTTAACGGAAGATGCATATGGCAAGGTTGCCGCTGATCGCCATGTCAATCCGGAAATGTCTCCCAAAGGGACCGTTATGTGGAAAGATGTTTTAACAGGAGAATGGAACGGTCCTGACCCAGTGTTGGTATGGGCGAGAGGGTCTGTTTGTGTGTTTCCCCAGGATCAACGGCAGCCACTGTGGGTTCCTGAGAGATTGACAAGAATTGTACAAAGAAGACATGGCCTGGAAAGCACTGTTCCTGAAGTTCCTGATAACCCCACTGATAAAGACTGAAGACCTTCATTGGCGCCTTTTATCGGTGTTCCCTAAACCTTTGCCCCTTACTCATTCTGATGGAAAGATTGCCTTGGTGCAGGATATGAAAAATCTGTTTCTGTTTTTGCTCTGGGTCAAAATGTAACTTTTAGGCCTATGCCTGTTTGTTTATGGCCTCCTTTTGTATTTATCATTTATAATGGTAGTGCTGATGCAAAGCATTTAAATTGTAGTAGTGAAGATTGTTGTTATAGCATGTGTTGGAATGATTCCACCCATCATTGGGCTGTGTGTTACCTCCATACCTTTTGTTAATTATAGCCATGCAGTGCAATTGTCCCGTAATATCTCCCAGTATTTGATAGGAAATTGCTCTCAATGTTTTGATGGTTTGGTGTGAAAGTTGAGACAGTCCATCGTCCACATCAACTCTACCCGAGTGGATTTGTCCCTCGCTGGAGGATTGGCTGAATGGAACACTATTGCTGCATCCAGATTGAAGGAATGGGCTCGACCAGCTGGACTTGCTTTATGCTTGGTCTTGTGTAGCGTCTTGGCTTTTGGTGCATGTGCCTCATGCGGTTCCAGCAGCGCAGAATACAAGCCCTGATGATCCAGGCTTTTGCGGCCGTGGAGACTGGTCAGTCTCCTCAAGTGTGGCTTGGCATGCTAGAGAAGTAGTCAATGACGGGTAAGACTCCCTGAATACGTCACCAACCTAAGACAGGGGACAAACCATTGCTGTTTGCTCTTCCAAAGACGGGTAAGGGGCGTCACTTCAGGGGGCAACCTAAGACAGGCATTCTCTCTGCCAATAAATAAAGAAGGGGGAGATGTGGAGAGCGGGTGTGGCAGTAGCCTCAAGACGGCACCTGGAGGCCTGCCAAGTCAGATGACTAAGCACCTGACTTCTTCCTGCTCCTGAGTAGGCCACACCTCTTTTGGGCACTGCGCAAGTGTAGCCAATGACGTGTGATCAGACCATCTATGTGGACCAATCAGAGAAGACTGGTGATGTGGACTGATGGGGCGGACTTAGAGAGGATATAAAAGGACTGGAGAAGGGGAGTGGGAGCTTTTTTCCTGCATGTAGGTTTCAAGGTTGCTGATTAAAAACCGCATTGAGAAGAACGCTGTGTGGTCGCTCTTTTCTGCTGGTCGGAGATAGCAGCGACAATCTTGAATAATAATATGCTACTAGATCGATAGAATACAATTTGCTATCTTCTCCCCTTAGCAAAGGCTGTCCCACAGCCCTCTGCACCCAAATCATGCCCAGAGAGAGCTGGTCTCCCAGAAGTGTTCTCATTCCCAAGCCCACAGGTGAAACCACCAGTTTTGCTCTAACAACTGTACAAAGAGGGACTCACCAGGAGCTCACAGGGCAGAGGAACTTCAGAGAAGCTGGGGACAGGATCCTTCCATCCCCATCTGCACCCAGGAGCTAAGGTTGTCCCATAGCCCTCCATACTAAAATCCTGCCCAGAGACAGCTGGTCTCCCAAGGAGTGCTGACACACCTAAGATCACAAGCTCACAGGCCCACAGGAGGGACAAGCTCCAGTCAGAGACAGCAAGACAAACTAACACTAGAGATAACAAGATGTCTAGAGACAAGCACAAGAACCTAAGCAATAGAAACCAAGGCACATGGCGTCAACAGAACCCAGTTCTTCAACCACAGCAGTCCTGGATACTCCACACACCAGAAAAGCAAGACTCAGATCTAAAAATCACTTCTCATGATAATGATATAGGACTTTAAGAGGGACATAAATAACTCCCATAAAGAAATACAGGAGAACATGGATAAACAAGTAGAAGCCATTAAAGAGAAAACACAAAATCCCTTAAAGAATTACAGGAAAACAAAAATAAACAGGTCAAGGAATTAAACAAAACCATCCAGAATCTAAAAATGGAAGTAGATACAATAAAGAATGCACAAAGGGAGACAACTCAGGAGATAGAAAACCTAGGAAAGAGATCAGGAGTCATAGATGCAAGTATCACCAACAGAATACAAGAGTTAGAAGAGAGAATCTTGGAGGAAGAAGATATCATAGAAAACATTGACACAACAGTCAAAGAAAATGCAAAATGCAAAAAGTTCCTAACCCAAAACATCCAGGAAATTAAGGACAAATGAAAAGACAAAACCTAAGGATAATAGGTATAAAAGAGAGCAAAGATTCTCAACTTAAGGGGTCAGTAAATATTTTCAACAAAATTATAGAAAAAAAAACCACTTCTAAAACCTAAAGAAAGAGATGCCCGTGAAAGAAAGAGATGCCCGTGAAAATACAATAAGCCTACAGAACTCCAAATAGATTGGATCAGAAAAGAAATTCCTCCAGTTACATAATAGTCAAAACACCAAATGCACAGAACAAAGAATGAATATTAAAAGCAGTAAGGTGAAAAGGTCAAGTAACATATAAAGTCAGACCCATCAGAATTAAAACAGACTTCTTAGCAGAGACTATAAAAGCTAGAAGATCTCAGGCAGATGTGATAGAGACCCTAAGAGAATACAAATGCTAGCCCAGGCTATTATATCCAGCATAACCCTCAATTACTAGATGGAGGAACAAAGATATCCCATGACAAAACTAAATTTACACAATATTTTCCACAAACCCAGCCCTACAAAGGACAATAAATGGAAAACTCCAACACAAGGAGGGATACTAAACCCTAGAAAAAGCAAGAAAGTAAACTTCTTTAAAAAAAAACCCAAAAGAAGATAGCATAACATAATTCTACCTCTAACAACAAAAATAACAGGAAGCAACCATCATTTTCCTTAATAACTCTTAACATCAATTGACTCAATTCCCCAATTAAAAGGTATAGACTAACAGACTGGATGTGTAAATAGGACCCAAAATTTTGCTGCATACAGGAAATGCACCTCAGTGAAAAAGACAGGCACTACCTCAGAAGAAAAGGCTAGAAAAAAATGTTCCCAAGCAAATAGTCCCAAGAAACAAACTGGAGTAGCCAGCCTAATATTGAATAATATCAACTTTCAACCAAAAGTTATCAAAAAAGGCAAGGAAGAACACTTCATACTCATCAAAGGAAAAATCTACCAAGAAGAACTCTCAATTCTGAACATCTAGCAAGGACATCCACATTCATAAGAGAAACTTTACTAAACCTCAGAACGCACATTGAACCTTACACAATGATAGTAGGAGACTTTAGCACACTACTGCCATAAATGGACAGACAATGGAAACAGAAACTAAACAGAGACACAGTGAAACTAACAGAAGTTATGAACCAAATAAATTTAACAGATATCTATAGAACATTTCATCCTAAAACAAAACAAAAAAAAAAATAGCTTCTTCTCAGCACTGCATGGTACCTTCTTCAAAACTGACCATATAATCAGTAACAAAACATGCCTCAACAGATTCAAGAAGACTGAAATAATCCCATGCAACCTATCAGATCACCACTGACTAAGGTTTGTCTTCAATATCAACAAAAACAACAGAAAGCCCACATACACATGGAAGCTGAACAATGCTCTACTCAATGATAACTTGCCCAAGGACAAAATAAACAAATTGAAGACTTTTTAGAAATAATGAAATATGAATGCACATAGAATAATGAAAATGAAGGCACAACATACCCATATTTATAGAACACAATGAAAACACTGCTAAGAGGAAAACTCAGCTATGAGTGCCTCCAAAAAAAACCTGGAGAACGCATTGACTAGCAGCTTGACAGCACACTTGAAAGCACTAGAACATAAAGAAGAAAATATATCCAAGAGGAGTAGACAGTAGGAAATAAACTCAGGGTTGAAATCAACCAAGTAGAGAAAAAAAGAACTATATAAAGAATCAACAAAACCAGGAGCTGATTCTTTGAGAAAATCAACAAGATAGATAAACCCCCTTAGCCAGACTAACCAGAGGACACAGAGACAGTATCCAATTTGACAAAATCAAAAAGGAAAAGGGAGTCATGACAACAGAAACTGAGGAAATTCCAAAGAACATCAGATCCTACTACAAAAGTCTGTACTCAACAAAACTGGAAAATCTGAATGAAATGAAAATTTTTCCAGACAGATACCAGGTACCAAAGTTAAATCAAGATCAGATAAACCATCTAAACAGACCCATAACTTCTAAAGAAATAGAAGCAGTCATTAAAAGTATCCTAAACAAAAAAAAACCCAGGACCAGATGGGTTTAGAGCAGAATTATATCAGACCTTCAAAGAAGACCTAACACCAATACTCTTCAAACTATTTCACAAAATAGAAACAGAAGGAACACTACCCAATTTGTTCTATGAAGCCACAATTATGCTTTTACCTAAACCATACGAAGGCTCTAAAGGAAAGAGAACTTCAGACCAATTTCCCCTATGAATATCAATGGAAATATACTCAATAAAGTTCTCCCAGATGGAATCCAAGAACAGCTCAAGATGATCATTCACCATGATCAAGTAGGCTTCATCCCAGGGATGCAGGGATGGTTCAATATAGAGAAATCCATCGATGTAATCCACTATGTAAACAAACTCAAAGAAAAAAAAACACACAATCATTTCATTAGATGATGAAAAATCATTTGACAAAATTCAACACCCCTTCATGGTAACTGCCTTGGAATGATCAGAAATTCAAGACCCATACACATACATAATAAAATCAATATACAGCAAACCAGTAACCAGCATCAAACTAATTGAGAGAAACTTGAAGCAATCCCACTAAAATCAGGAACTAGACAAAGCTGCCCACTCTCTCCCTACATATTCAATACAGTGTTCAAAGTCCTAGACAGAGCAATTAGACAACAAAACAAGGTCAAAAGGATACAGATTGGAAAGGAAGAAGTCAAAATATCACTATTTGCAGATTATATGATAGTATACTTATATGACCCCAAAAATTCCACCCTAGAACTCCTAAACCTGATAAACAACTTCAGCAAAGTAGCTGGATGTAAAATTAATTCAAACAAATCAGTAGCCTTCCTCTACTCAAAGGATGAACAGAATGAGAGAGAAATTAGGGAAATGGCACCCTATACAGTAGTCACAAATAATAATAAATACCTTGGTGTGACTCTAACCAAACAAGTGAAAGATCTGTATAACAAAAAATTCAAGTCCCTGAAGGAAGAAATCAAAGATCTCAGAAGATGGAAAGTCTCCCATGCTCATAAATTGGCAGGATTAATATAGTAAAAATGACCATCTTACTGAAAGCAATCTACAGATTCAAGGCAATCACCATCAAAATTCCCACTCAATTCTTCATAGGATTAGAAAGAGCAATTTGCAAATTCATTTGGAACAACAAAAAACCCAGGATAGTAATAACTATTCTCAACAATAAAAGAATTTCTGGGGGAATCACCATCCCTAACCTACTTACACTATATTAGAGAGGAACAGTGACAAAAACTGGAATACCATGGAAGACCCAGAAATGAACCCACACACTTATGGTCACTTGATCTTTGACAAAGGACCTAAAACCAAACATTGAAAAGAAGAAAAAACAGCATTTTCAAAAAATGGTGCTGGTTCAACTGGAGGTCTGCATGTAGAAGAATACACATTGATCCATTCTTAGCTCTGTGTACAAAGCTTAAGTTCAAGGACCTCCACTTAAAACCAGATCCACTAAAACTAATAGAAAGCCGGGCATGGTGGCGCACGCCTGTAATCCCAGCACTTGGGAGGCAGAGGCAGGCTGATTTCTGAGTTCGAGGCCAGCCTGGTCTACAGAGTGAGTTCCAGGACAGCCCAGGCTACACAGAGAAACCCTGTCTCGAAAAACCAAAAAAACAAAACAAAACAAACAAACAAACAAAAAAAACCAAAAAACAAAAAACCTAATAGAAGAAAAAGTGGGGATGGGGAAAATTTCCTGAACAGAACACCAATAGCTTATGCTCTAAGACCAACAATTGACAAATGGGACCTCATAAAATTACAAAGCTTCTGTAAGGCAAAGGACACTATTGATAGACTGGACAAAAATCTTTACCAATCCTATATCCAATAGAGGGCTTCTATCCAGTATATACAAAGAACTCAAGAAGTTAGACTCCAAAGAACGAATAATTCAATTATAAACAGATAAACAAGAATTCTCAACTGAGGAATACCGCATGACTGAGAAGAACCTAAAGAAAGTTCAACATCCTTACTCATCAGGGAAATGCAAATCAAAACAACCCTGAGATTCCACCTCACACCAGTCAAACTGGCTAAGATAAAAAAACTCAGGTGACAGCAAATGCTGGTGAGGGTGTAGAGAAAGAGGAACACTCCTCTATTGGTAGAGGGATTGCAAGCTGGTACAACCACTGTGGAAGTCAGTCTGGCAGTTCCTCAGAAGCCACTCTTGGGCTAATACTCAGAAGATGCTTGTCCAGGCAACCATAATGTTGAGATGTCATGGGTGTGTTTTCCATGTGATGTCTAAGGGACACTCACAGAGGTTTCTTGGTATTCTGGCTTTTACAACCTCTTTGCTTCCGCTTCTACAAAGTCTCCTGAGCCTTACTGTAGTATTTCATTGGAGAAGTATTAGTTAGTGTTAGGTACCCCATGTCACTTATTCTTGGCATTTTGCTCAATCCCTGTAATAGTCTCCATCAGTTGCAAAAATAAACTTCTTTGTGAGGTATGAGAGCTACATTTATTTGTGGGTACAAGGGTAAGTATTTATAATATAATTAAAATGGCACTCATGCAGAATAATGGAAATAACATGTTCTCTTCTGGGAGCTATGACATATGCAGCCATAATTTTGTCAGTAAGGCATACAGTAAGTACCACACATGATTTCCTTCTTGTTGAGTAAGCCTTAAGTTCTAGTAGACAGCTACTGGATACCTCTGACATACGAGTGTCACTACTGCACCCTTGGGGATATCTTGACATATTGCTCAGTCATTGCTGCAATTAATAGGCTTTACTCAAGTGGGACAAGTGACTGCATTTCCTTCTTTCAGTGTGCATGGTACCTTCTGGTACTGAGAGCCAGTCTTTAATTGGGAGGGAAGCTTCCTGGTCAGTTCCAGCTCCGTCCTTCCAAGTCCTGTGCGCAAGGTGTTTGGAGTCTTTACCAATAAGATCTTACCTTCAAGTTTTGTTGCCAGGGACAGTGGCAACACCCCATATTGTCCTGGGAGTCTCTTATATCTCCCAGATGATTAACTCTTGGAGATTTCCGTACTTGACATTGAGGAGTGGGAGGTTATTAAATAGTGCATGACTTGCAGGGAGCACAATCACCCTGTATGGCACAAATTCATTTATATATACACATATATGCATGTACATACATACATTATACATGTATTTTAAAGGCAGTTTGTAAAACAATACAAGTCTATGGCTTTCTTCAAATATTTTTATAATTGCTATCTCTCCTTCCTCCCCTTCCCCAGCTAAAGTCCCTTATCCTAGTTTACCCTAACTCCCTTCACAGCAACTGTACCCTCCCATACTCCCCTCCAGAGCTCCTGGTTCCCCTCCAAAGGGTCTCTTTCTACTCTCCTGGCTTCTTCTTTCTTAACTCTTAATCTCTCCTATTTAACAGCAATTTTTAATAAATGTTCTATAAAATTATAAAAACAACTTTCCAAATTCCTTAGTTTAAGAATTATGCTTTAGTTTTGTGCATAAGACTAAGGCAACAAAGTGTCTCTTTTATCTGTTCTCTTAAAGGTATATTCTTTCATATATTAATTTAGGTCTAAAATTGATTTCAAAATATTTTTTATATTTGATGAAAATCCTCTCATTCATCTTCTGCCAATGAAATACTTAATTGTCCTACATTATTTGCTTGAAAGACTTTTCTTCCGTTATACTTTCTTTGTGTTTTTGTTTTGTTTTGTTTTGCTTTTGCTTTTGCATCACGGTCAAAAATGAGTTTTCCACATATGTGTGCTTATATGTGAGCTCTCTGTTCTGTTCCATTCATGTATACATCTGTCTACACACCAGATCCACACCACACTGACATCATCAATCAATCTTTGAAACCCATTAACATCATCTTCTCCCTCTGTATTTTTTTAGCTTATATACTCATTTAATGTTGTAGATCTTCATATTGTTGAAATAAGTTTCAATGATTTCAATTTATGTAAAAACTCATTTGGTGTAGAATACTTAGAAGTAAATTTGGGACACACTGATACTTGACTTGAGATTTAGTAGACCATCAGCATACCATGCATTTCCATTTACAGGAATTACTGTTTCTCTGTTGTCTCGTATAGTTTTCAATCTATAGCCTATCATAATGTGCTTCCCCAGGAGGAAAAACACAGTAATTGCTTCGATTATAGTCTTGTATTTAATTTTAATTTCTGACTTGATTCATTGTCCACGTATTTAAAAAACCAATTTGTATTTTGCTTGCTTGCTTGCATTTCATATCTTCTAATATCATGTATTATTTCTAGTAGGTGTATTTAGAACCAGCTGAGCTTCCTACATACACTGCTCCATTTTCTGAAAACAAAACAAAACAAAACAAAACAAAACAAGAAGCAATCTGGATGTACAATTCTTACAGTACTGTTGGCTGTAGATGATATCGTTATTGGATGGGAAGGAAAGAGTTTAGTCAGCTCACACTTCCACATCATGGCTCATCACTGAAGAGAGTCAGGAGAAAAAGTCAAGGAGGACTGGAACCTGGAGGCAGGAGCAGATGCGGGGACAGTGGAGGCTGCTGCTGTTTACTGGCTTGCTCAGTAAGCGTTCTCATAGAGCCCAGCAGCAGCAGCAGCAGCAGCTCAGGGACGCTCCCACATCAACCACTAATTAAGGAACCGCCCTACAGATGCATCTTTTGGTGCCATTCTCTCATTTGAGGTTCCTTGTAGAGAATCCTAGCTTGTGTCGAGTTGACCTAACATTAGTCACAACACCATGGATAGTGATATTTTTTTTGTTTTAGTAGGAAATGCTGCATTGCATAAATCATGTTAAGAAGCTGGTTGTCACAAGCCTCCTGCATGTGAGACTTTCTCCTCTAGCTGCAATATGTATGTATGACTGAGGAAAAGAAAATTGATCACATTTTTTCTTAGTGACATTGTGATTTTGTTTCTTGGGATCCTCTTATATTCTTGCATCTTTTTAACAATCAAATTTGGTCGAGAAATATATAGAGCTAAGTTTTTCCTCTGGTTTTAAAACTATAATAGGGGACATTTTCTTTTCTGTGCTATATAGATGCCAACAATATTATTGATAGCCAAAATGTAAAACCCTCAGTGAAATTTCGCTGCTTCGGGACATGTATGAAGCTTGGGGCTGGGCAAACGTTCATTTGAACAGCTGCTACCTTATATCTAGCTTGTGTGATACTTTTATTAGTGAGTTCAGTCAAACAGGGTAATTTTATAAAAAACTAGAATAAAATTTGTAAACTTACATAGCATGTTTTTCAAATCTCACTTTCCCCCTTGAAAATACAATTACAGGAGGTCAACATGCAGAAGAATGCAAATTGACCCACTCTTATCTCCTTGTATTAAGATCAACTCCAAGTGGATCAAGGACCTCCACATAAAACCAGACACACTGAAACTATTAGAAAAGAAACTTGGAAAGACCCTGGAGGACTTGGGCACAGGGGGAAAGTTCCTGAACAGAACACCAATAGCTTATGCTCTAAGATCAAGAATTGACAAATGGGACCTCATAAAATTACAAAGTTTCTGTAAGGCAAAGGACACTGTCAGAAGGACAAAATGGCAACCAACAAAGTGGGAAATGATCTTCACCAACCCCATATCCGACAGAGGGCTAATATCCAATATATACAAAGAACTCAAGAAGTTAGACCCCAAAGAACCAAATAACCCTATCAAAAAATGGGGTACAGAGCTAAACAAAGAATTTTCACCAGAAGAAATGCGGATGGCCGAGAAACACCTTAAGAGATGTTCAACATCATTAGTCATCAGGGAAATGCAAATCAAAACAACCCTGAGATTCCACCTCACACCAGTCAGAATGGCTAAGATTAAAAACTCAAGAGACAACAGGTGCTGGCGAGGATGTGGAGAAAGAGGAACACTCCTCCACTGTTGGTGGGATTGCAAAATGGTAAAACCACTCTGGAAATCAGTGTGGCGGTTCCTCAGAAAATTGGGCATGTTACTTCCAGAGGACCCTGGCATTCCACTCCTGGGCATATACTCAGAGGATTCCTCTGCATACAATAAAGACACATGCTCCACTATGCTTATAGCAGCCTTGTTTATAATAGCCAGAAATTGGAAGGAGCCCAGATATCCCTCAAAAGAGGAATGGATACAGAAAATGTGATATATTTATACAATGGAGTACTACTCAGCAATTAAAAATAATGAACTCATGCAATTTGTAGGTAAATGGTTAGATCTGGAAAATATCATCCTAAGTGAGCTAACCCAATCACAAAAGAATACACATGAAATGCAATCACTGATAAGTGGATATTAATGAGCCCAGAAGCCCTAAATACTCAAGGCACAATTAGCAAGTCAAATGATTCCCAAGAAGAAGAAAGGAGAGGACCCTGGACCTGTAAAGATTGGATCCAGTATTGTAGACCCAAAACAGAGAAATCGTGGTGGGGGGAATGAGTGGGGAATAGCAGGGGGAGGGAGAGGAATTATGGGACATATGGTGGGGGTAACTGGGAAAGGGGAAAGCCTTTGGAATGTAAACATAGAATATAGAAAATAAAAATTAAAAAAAAGAAAATACAATTACATACATATTAGGTCACTTGAAGTTTATAAAGCAGGCTACCTTTTAATTGTTTTACTTTTTCCTTTCTTTTTCTGATTTATATTTCTCTGTTTTGATGTTTGCTACTTTGTTCTTCTACAATGGGAAATATTATGTTAATTCCATTCAGACTATCTTCCCTGTTACTTTTCATCTAAGTTTGATTTAAGCCTTTGAACCATACATATCCCTTATTTCTTGACTTCTTGGATGTGTGGAATGCTTCCAAAGTTATTCTGTCTTTTCTGCTAGTTATGACATCAGTGACAGTTCCAGATCTGTTTCCGTTGATCATTTCCTTCTCATTATGGGAAGTGTTTTCTTAACTTTTCAGGCATGGCTTGATAATTTTTAATCTAATGTCTGACATTGTGAGAGTCTCTTTTGGACATTAAATTTAAAGGGCTTTCTGTAAATGTTCTTGAGACTCTTTCTGGGTGCAGTTAAAAACACACGGGAGCAATGTGACAGTTCAGGGTCTTCCCTTGATGACCCATTAGTGCTGGAAGAGCTGTGTTTATTCTACGATTTTGCTCAGGACATGAGGTGGGACTGCCTTGAGTGTTCCATGCAATGCTCCATGAGCAACGAGATTTTCTAGGACACTATTTCCAGCCTTCTGCAAGCATCAGAAAATTCACCCTGATGCTCGCCTGTCAATAACACCCTAACGAATAATCAAATAAGATATGTGAGACACAACACACACACACACACACACACACACACACACACACACACACACAAGTGACTGTTTATACCTCTCTCCTCTGTTTTCCAAACTGGGTCACATTGGTGTGACCACACCCTCAGTTGTACCTCTTGTTTTCCTAGTACTCTCTAGGCCAGAGATTCTCCACCTGCAAACGACCCTTTCCCAGAGGTCACATACCAGATATCCCGTGGACCACGTATTTAAATTACAGCATTCATAACAGTAGCAACATTACAGTTATGAAGTGTCAACAAAAGAATTTTATGGTTGGGGGCCAGTACAACATGGTAAACTGTATTAAGTGTCACAGCATTAAGAAGGTTGAGAGCTGCTGCTTTAAGTTGTACCTATTCTTTGCCTTAACCACATCCTGAAAACCCACTCGAAACAGTACACTGGCGAATCAGAGGTTTGACCTTATTTTACCAATCTCATATCAATCCTGTTCTTTTATCACTTAATGGGCAATGTTAAAAAAATAGTTTAAAATATTTACATGCACTGTTTTTAGTTGTTTATGCCAGGCATGGAACTAAATCCAGTCACTGGTTCCTGTCATTCTACCTTGATTTAAATAGACTGTCCTGTTCTGTTTGTTCTCTCATACAGTGTTGATAGGGGTTAAAGATAGGGCGTACACCTTCAAATTATTAGGCTGAAGTAAATATATTTATAAGAGCATAGCTTCTTCTTGATATATATGTGTCAACAATAAGTACATCCGCACACTTAAACAAACATAAATTTTGACTATGCCACAAATTCTTAAATATCGATTATCTATGTGATGCAATGTGTGATATATAACGAGTTGTCATGGCTATGAGAAATGGTCTCATAAGTCTGTTAACAAAGGAGCTCCTTTGTAAGTTGGTGAAGAGTGTGGGCTTAGGAGTTAAGCAAACCTGGTTAAGATCCAGTATATCATTTACTTGTGAATGTTTTTCAACATCTTATTTGGCTAAAAAAAAAAAATGGAGCTCAAAGTGGATTTGGAGAAGAGAGAATGAGTGCTGTTTGTTCCACGTGCACTAGAACTTTTGGGTGGATGCATCCTTTTTTTCAAGTCACTTTCTAAAATAGCATAGAAATTGCTATTAGAAATCACCTGCTTCAGTCTCTCACTCTCCTGGGAATTTCTTAGTGATTACATATAGCTGTATACTTACCTTTTTATTCTGTACATGACCAATCAAATAAATGTATCTTGAAAGTTGAGTGGTCCAGGGTTAGGCGTAAAAGCATTTCAAAAACCTAAGGTTCTATTAGATTATTAGACCATAAGTGGAATTTGAGAGTTCACTCAGACATTTATAAGACTTGACTGAGCCCTAAACACATTCTGCAGACCCAATGTACATTCATTTGTAGCTGAATCCCTAGCTCTTGATAACCCTGTGTTCTTTGTCCATGTCAGGAAAAATAAATGACCTCCTTTACTGAGGTTTGTCCTTATTAATTACCATAAACTGGCCTTTAGATTTATTTACTGTGCTCATTGTTGATGTATATATTAATTTTTAAATATGATAAATATATGTGAAATATCAGAAATAACACCTGAATCTATGAACATAGTGAATAGAAATAATAATAGAACAAAATAAGTTCTGCCAACAGAGTTTAGACAAATAAAAAACAATATATACAGAAAAGAATGCTATAAAATAGAGCATACAAAGACTAACAGTAACAAATAAATTGTGGACTAAGGAAGTAGTTGCAGTAACCAGGACAAAAATCATTTCATGAGAAATCAGCTGCTGGGTTTTGACTTACAAGTAAACATAAAGAATATCAGAAAAGACGTCTGTAATGTAACAGTGGTCAAGGATAACTAGGATACATGGTAGGTCACAGAGATTGAGTGCATCACATCTGTCCCAGCTGTACGAAAGTATTCACTTAGTAAGACAGTTACGAAGAGAAGGCTTTATTCTGTAGATGCTGAAGACTGATCACACAATTCCCCTTAGCTGCACGCATGGTTGTACAGGTTGAAGACTGCTTGCCAGCCTCCCTTTTGCATGGGCTGGAAGACAGGAAGTGGTATGTGCTTCCTGGAACATGATAGAATACACTGGGAGAGCTGACAGAAGAGAAGACCAGCAGGCCGACACTCTTGGGACTGTTTACACACATGCTTCCTCAAATATAAAAGCTCTTCTATTGTGTTTCGTCAGTTAGTCTTCTGAACTCTACAACATACGACATGAGCCTACAGACTGAGCCATTGCTTTCTTATAACCACTGAGATGGGGGCAAATCTTAGGACAGTTAATGACTGAGTTATAAGTCCCAAAATGAGTGATACATATGCTACTGAGTTAGACAGTTCAATCTTCCTTAAAATAAGGACCCTCTTGGTTAATGTCATTTGGCAGGACCATGTTGACTAAGAGTGGCGTCTGCAGGACTTATAAGAAAGCGTGAAGAAGGCATTCCTGAGACAGTCCTAGTAGTAGAACAGCAGTAAAGAGAGAGACAGAGAGCAATGCATGTCATTAGTCAAAACTTCATATGATTTGGACTTATTCTGGATAAGTAGCAGGGAGACAATTAGACAGATAAAAGTGCCACTCCAAAGGAAGGTGACTTTGAAGGACAATTGTGCCTGGAGATATCGAATCACACGCAGGAGGATCTGGCTTTCTCACCGGGACACTAAGCTGAGACTCAACCACAGGCTAATAAAGACACCGTGGAACTCAGTGAAGAGCGGGGAATCATCAGAGTGCTGTGTTGGTATGTGGGAGATCAATAGTCTAAGTTGTTCTTCCTTGTTGGTAAAATGGAACTAATGATGCGCACAAAGTGGAAAGATCAGCGTAGAGAACAGAGGAAACTTGTGTCGGTACATTGCGGGCTGTGCCTGCCACTTCTGAGGCTCCTGTGAATGCAGAGAAGCCTGCAATTAGCATATTAAAGTGGAAAATAAAAGAACATTCAAGGTGATGCTGGAGATTCTTCTGTATAGGTTTTTTGTTTGTTTTTGTTTTTGGTTGGTTTGGGTTTTTTTTTTTTTTTTTTTGTTTGTTTGTTTTTTGGTGTTTGCTTGGATGAGAACTCTGTTCGCGGTAAAGGAAAATGCACTTTTAAACCACAGGATGGTAAGAATGTGGATGGCTCGAGCAACATGGCAGCTGGCAGTATTTTCCTTTAAACGGAGGCGGGCTCTTTTGTCACGCGAGATTCAGTAGCTTATTTATTTCTCATTTCTTTACCTCCTTTGACGCCTCAGTAGGAATAGGAGTTCAGACAAAGAGAAGCTGTTGGAGGGTCCTGTTTAAGATTCCCTTCATGTGATTTGGTCCTCAGCCCATTTTCTGTCAGACTTCCTGAAATGGGAAAGCAATGCATAAAAATTCTCAGGCTCCACAGTGTATTCTCCTGAGCGGCAGGCTGGAATTTACAGCTGCCCGTAGACGTCTCCATCTGCATGTCCTGCAGCGCCCCCCCACCCCCCCACCCTCCCACCCCTCCACCCCTCCACCCCTCCACCCCCCCAAAGTCAGTACATTCCCACAGCGAATGAATTACCCGTCCACCCCCTCATTCTCCTCCAGCCTTCTATCTGGGGTAACAACGCTATGGCCAGCGTACCAGGTACACAATGTAGAAATATGGGTTCCTTTCTTGTCTATCATGTAACCCCAATGTCAATCTGCGGCTACCTTGCAGAGATTCACATAACAGTAGTCTACTCTGTTCCATGCCTGTTCCTTGTCTTTCATTTTCCTGGTGAGGATCTTTCTCCCTCTACACAAGCCCGGGAAAGGTCTGTCTGCTCTTTGCCCTGTGTTCCCAGTTGAACCTCCAGAGGTCTCCATTTCCTTAGACCACAGCAAAGCATGCCTTGTCTCCAGGGACGGGCACCCGTGGCCGCACCTGCTCCCCTGAGCCCCATTCCTCTGGTCCCGGAGTCCTGCAAGCATGCCTCACTTCCTTTTCTGAAAACACTCCAGCAGCTCAGCCTTGGGAATCCACAAATCCACATTTCACCCACATCCTTTCCCCGCGGGTTCATTCCAGCATTCTGTGCCGTGCACACATTCACACCGATCCACAGGTCATGTCCTCAAAACCTTGTTCGTTGTTGAAATCTCATAGCGATGGCTCAGCGAATGTCGCCATGAGTGTAGTACGCTCTGCTCCTCCATCAACCGGGCTCAAGGACCATTTCCCCTAGGGGGAACTGCCTCCACCTTCTTTCCCCTCCCCTTGCTCAGTAAGGGCCACACACTCACCGTGCACTCCTTTATTTACATTTCCTACTGTTATCACAAGCGTCTCTAACCCAGATTTCATAAGCTTTATAACATACATCATCTCCAATTGCCTTCTCAGAGTCTCAGGGGTGCTTTGAATTGCCCGTTAACCGATCTAAAAATAATCTCTTAATTTTTTTTATTTACTTTAAAACTTGTGATTTTACCCACTCCCCCAAAAAAGCTTTTAAAGGTTCCCAAAGACATAGTTAACTGTTCCCCACCCCCCACTGTCCCCAAACAGAGAACTCCCTCAACTCGACCGCATTAAATGCACTTTGTAAAGTTCCTCGCAGTTTTATTACTCCAGGTGCACAGCTACCATAAGAGGCCTTTGTGGTCCGTGGCTATAAATGTCATTTGTTCCCATTAAGCAAATGCATTATATAGAAGATGATTGTCTAAATTTATGGTGACTAGTCTAGAGGGTACTAATCAGATAATATATCAAAATACCTAGTTAAAAGCAGTCAATCCCTATCATTTAGAGACGGGTGTTTCCCCCTACGCTCAATATAAGCATGCTATACGACTGTGAGACCCATCAAGAGAGAGGCAAGCACACTTGACAGCTGTCTAAACAAAGCAGATGCAGAGCTCGCCAAGGACTGGGCTGTCATAGGTGAGATCCGAGGAAGGGATTTATTGATGTTTCGTCCTATAGAACCCCATGGTCTTTCTCTCCCTTCCTCTCTTTCCCTCTAGAGAACAAGTGTCTCTCTTCACTGCACAGGCTTGCCTCGAACTCTCGGGCTTAAGTGATCTTCCAGGTTCTCTCCTCTTTCTGTAGCTGAATAGTGAATACGAGTGCAAGTACTAAGCTGGACCATGCTACTGACACGGGGGCAAGTGGCATCCTATAAAGAAGTGAAGGAATAGGGTGCCGCATCCTGGGGACAGTGATGCCTGCAATGGTGGAGGACACAGAGAAAGAGGCAGGCACCAGATAAACTCTGGAATTTCTTTAACTTGAAAGAATGGGCCTCTGTGGCTGGGTCTAGGGCCCCGCCTTGCACAGCTTGCTCATGGTGCTGTCTCCGGAGCTCTGAGGCATCATCCCATCTGGAAACATAAGAAAGCTCCAGAAGGGGCTTCAAATCTGTCTACAGAGCCCGCTGTGGCTGGGGCCCATGGCGCTGATCTCACGTGAAGCCATCCTCGCCCAGACATGCTGCTCCTCCATTTATTGACTTCAGGTGAGCACTTGAGAATGCCCTCAGTGGTGTGCTATAATTTGAACCCAATACTTTACTCCAGGCATCCATGAAGATGGTGGTGGTGTGGAGGAGAATCCTGATAAACATGTCTTAAGACTATGGGCTTCCTTCATCTTGAGCTTCATGTGGTCTGTGAGTTGTATCTTGGGTATTCGGAGCTTCTGGGTTAATATCCACTTATCAGTGAGTGCATAACATGTGTGTTCTTTTGTGATTGGGTTACCTCACTCAGGATGACAGTTTCTAGCTCCATCCATTTGCCTAAGAATTTCATGAGTTCATGGTTTTTAATAGCTAAGTAGTACTCCATTGTATAAATATACCACATTTTCTGTATCCATTCCTCTGTTGAGGAACATCAGGGTTCTTTCCAGCTTCTGGCTATTATAAACAGGGCTTCTATGAACATAGTGGAGCATGACTCCTTATTATATGTTGGAGCATCTACTGGGTGTATGCCCAGGAGTGGTATAGCTGGGTCCTCAGGTAGTACTTTGTCCAATTTCCTGAGGAACCACCAAACTGATTTCCAGAGTGGTTTTAGCAGCTTGCAATCCCACCAGCAATGGAGGAGTGTGTGAATAATAGGGAATTAATTTCTGTGTTTTCCTCTTGTTTTATCTTCCTAGCATTTCTATCATGTCATTCCACAATGACCCTTTTAAACCTTAATAAAGCTTTTTAAAAACAAAAATCAAAACAAAAGGCTGTGGGTTGCATCACTTCCAATCATGGCAGCCTCCCCCTCCCCCATCTCCCGACCCATGCATGCTCTTCTCATTTGTATCCTCTTCCTTGCTGGTCTCTTCACTGATAAAAGTGATCGCAGTGTATAAAAGTGGGCACCCTTTCCAGGTCTATAAAGTGAGACCTTGTCTTGAAAGTAAATAGGCACAAACCATCGTGGTCTAGAAAATATTTATTGACACCTGTAACAATTTTCTTTCTGTAATCCAAGAAATGAACAGAATGCACAAGATACAGTAAAATGCACTTTTCCCGTTTCAAATAAATATCTTCTACCCTTGTAAAAAATTAATATTCCTTATAATTTGCTACAGTGTATTAACTGATGAAATAAAGCAAGGATTCTCTCTGGTTAGCTACCACTTATTTTAGAGAGTCCCATAGGCATCTCCTCAGAGAATGGTGTTTCTCTGTGAAATTACATCGACTTCAAGTGGTTGCTTCTTGTTTGCAAAAGAAAAACATAAGCTCTTTGACAAAGTGTTTATCGGGAGGAAAAAAAGAAATCTGAATTTTTGATGAGTCAACTATGTGTAAGTTTTGTAGTTAATACTTCCTGCAGCCAGAGTTACAATGATTCTTATGTTTCACACTGGTAATTTCCAAAATTAGTGGTTCACAACTTAAATTAACAGTTATAGATATAGTACAGAACCAAGACAGAATTTAAAAGCTCTGCTGTTGGAAGAGACAAAAGTAATGGTGCTGTACAAGACAATTTTGTCATTTTCAAATATTGTTATTCATGACATTATACGAACTGAAATCTACTGAATTATACAGACACGGCACAGACTTATATACATATATATCCCTGATAAGTTTAAGACAGCATGTTAGCTCTTGCAAGTGCTATTAATAAGTTTATTTTAGTAACCAACATAAATTACATTTAGGTAGTCACCAATCTCGAAAGATTTTTGTATATAGTCAAATCATCGTCAAAACAATACATCATCCAGTAATAAAGGTCTTTAGCACTAAATCCCAATGTTAGCAGTCAGTGGATAGCTTACAGGCTAGTTAGAGGAGTTAGTTAGCCTTCATCCATGCTCCAGTGCCACCATGGCGGCTCATTTCCGTGAATGGATGCAGAAACACTGGTCAAATTGTATCACCTCAAAACATAACTGTGCTCAGAAAAAAAAAAAACATACGTAGTTATCATGAACTCTGGGTTCAGCATTTTGAAGGTCACCAATTATTGTTTGTGTATTAATATGTGGAACCTTCGTTTTAAAGAGTGGAGAAATTAACATGCTTAGACATTCCTTTTCAGAATATTAATGTCTAAAAAATTCTGCAATAGAAAACTGTGTACCCCAAAACCCACTAGTCCCACACGTTTGTGATTTCCTTCTTTGACATTGTTTATAATTCTTCCATCTCAAAGTGTGTATTGAAGCTGTTTGCCATTGACGTATGCTCAAAGATCCTCGAAAGACTCGGTTTTAATAGTTCCACAGAGTGACATGACAAGTGCTGAGACGTATCATTTTTCAGAGATAGCATTTGATCTGTCCCAGGCTCCCTTCTATCATAATACAGAGCCCAGAGCAGAGTAATGGTGAGAATCATGGCCAGGATCTGAGTCACACCAATGGAGATCCCCAGAAACCTTAGCACTTGCAATTGTTTGGTTCCTCTCAAAAAGGAATACATCTTCTTCCCACAGCCCTGTAAGAAAGAAAAGAAAAAAAATAACACAATCATTGCTAAATTGTCAAAAATAGTGATTTGAAAAAAGAACAGTCTAATCAATTAGCTAAGTTTAGGAACTTTATGATCCTTAATCATGGTGTGTACACACCTTGAAAAGCCCCAACAGCTCATTCTGTTCGGCATCCTCCTTTTATTTTCCACACACAGTCACTGATATAAAACCCAGTGTCTGGAGAACAACTTATTAAATAGTTTGTAATGGTGACTGCTTTTCACTTGAGCAACATAATATAACCTTGGGTATATAAGTTTATTTAATAGCTATGCCAAGAAAATATTTACTCGTAATAAATCATGAAGAATGTGTTTTAAAACAGTTCTTTGAGATTAGAGAGGTATCTCAGCTGTTAACAGCACTTGCCTCCCAATTAGAACCAGAGTTCGATTCAAGCACCCATGAAACAAGCCAGGTGTCTTGTGCATGCCTGCAACTCCAAGTTCAAAGCAGTGGAGACAGGAAGATTGATGGGGTTGTGGATTTCCAGGTAGCCCTAGGTTCAGAGAGAGCCACTGTCTAGACAAATAGGCAGAGGGTGACAGAGGACACACTCTTCTGGTTTTTGAACTTGAGCAAAGGCTAGTGCAACTTCAGACACTCATGAGGGTACACACACAGACACAGACACACACACACAGACACAGACACAGGCATAGACACAGGCAGACACACATAAATATTTTAAAGTTTTAGTATGTATATAAATTTACTGTTTATGAAAGGCCAAAGCAATTTGCATAATAATAAAAAGGAGAATGCTTATAGCTTTCTACATAAAAATTCGAGTCTTGGTTCAATATTTCCATTGCTGTGTTTGATCCAACACCATGTGTTTAAAAGTTGATCATTATTTTCATTTTATAATCTCAATGCCAATGATACTGTTTTGAATAAAGTACATAGTATCCAGAAATATGTTTAAGTCCATTTGAAAAACTGTTGGAAATTCTGTTCTTATCCCAATCAGAATTTGTTAATTAATTTTAATAAGCTAAAAATATTAGTAACTGAAATGCCAATTTTAAACGCCAAATTCTTACATAGTACAATATACATTAGTATAATTCCATAGTATGGAATGATGATAGAAAAAAATAGTATTATTTCACAGTCAAAATCTTATGTTTCAACTGGGGATGTAGTGGTATACTCCTTTAATCCTAGTACTCAAGAGGCACAGGCATATGGATGTCTATGAGTTCAAGGCCAGCCTGGTCTACAAAGCAAGTTCTAGAACAGCCGTGGCTGTTACATAGAGAAAACCTGTCTTGAAAAATAAAAACAAATTTTCTTTGCATGCACACGATTCTGTTTATGCAGTTAAAATCAGTGTGATCTGTAGTGTATGATAATCGCATATCTGAGCTGACATGCCTGTTTCAGGCAATGTTGACTCTGTATGGCCTGAGCAAACACAAGTACAGTGTAAATACACATGTGTGCACCAAACCACAGAGGCAGTGAATCCTGAGAATGCTAACAGAAATACCTGGGATCCATTGTGGGTTTGGCTTCACATTAAATTTTGGTCGTGGCACGTTCAGAGACCTTTTACAGTTGCCAAATTTTTCATAACACCCCATGTGAGATCGTGAGCCACAGTTTAAGAAACTATGACCTAAAGAAAGTTGGCAAATGTTTGGTGTATGTGTAGAGGCTAGACATGGAGCATTTTAGGCTTGGTGGCCTATACCTGTCCAGATGGCAGCTTCACATTTCCTCCAGTGGGATACGAAAACAGACGCTGACAGTAGCCAATGAGTGGAGTTGGGTGTTGCTATGACGTTCCATGCACAGAAACGCTCCAGGCCACATTTACCTCAAGGCTGTAGTCTGCTGACTAATGATCTAGATCTATCCATATTATTTCTGTTATTGTCATTATTGCTGTTGTTATTGTTGTTGTTTGCAGGATTACTGGGTTGTAGCAATGCCCCCCTTGATCAGAGACTTCCCTGCCCCTACTCAAATCCAAATCATCTCCTCAGTCTGCTTCTAAACACGCTGATGCAAGAGATATAGACCTATATTCATCACTACCCCTGAACACTGCACAAGGAGAGTATTTATGGGGGACTTCCTGTCATGCTGTAACATGTATCCTACCTAAAGAGTCTGAAACACATATATGATGTTCCCATACAGGTCATGGATATTTGAGGGGAAAACATTAACAAGGTCATTGTCAGTGGTAAGTTTTATGAAAAGAGTCTAATGTTAATCTACAGCACATAAGAGAAGAAAATTCTAAAGGCAAACAAGGTAAAGAAGAGAAGGAAGAGGAGAGCTGTGCCCTGTAGCTATGGAGACAGGCATTTAGAAAGCAACTGGGAATCATATTGATTTGGGGACCTTGCAGTAGTGGGTTATCTATAGCCCATGACCTCGCTTGCTCTCACTGCTCACCAAAGGTTCTTTTTGTAGCAGAAGGAAACCCAAAACCCCACAACTGGTCAAAAGACAGATAACAGTTTTCTGTAGAGTGCTCATGCTCTAACTGATGCAGCTCTACCACCAGCCCTCCACCTAAGGCTCAGGAAACATCCCAGAAACGGGATAGAAAGACTGTAAGATTCAGAGGAATAGCATGTCAATTACAAGATAGTGTCGTCTATGTATTACAGGGAGCTGCACCCATGAAACCACAACATTACGGTGCCTAAAAACACTGGCATGATGACAACACCAGTTGGCATCCCATCCTGGATGGGAGAAATCTCAAAAAACCCTACTCTTAAATAAAGAGCTACGGCTTCATTTAAAACTGCTGTTAAGAGAGAAGGAGAATCAGTCTGCTCTAGGGACAGGCTCTAATGGGTTCTCCCACCCCAAGTGGTCAGCCCTAAACAAATATACATATGGGTAACACTACAGAACTATTGTGCTGCATTTATACATCCATATTGTTAAACAGCAATACTAATTAAAGAACAAGCTATGATCTTTGGAGGGAAATGGGAGAGGGGAAAGGGAATTGAACAGAAGTGTGTAGTAATAGGAGATGGAGAAGTGATGGTAGCCACCAGAAGGTCCCAGGGAAACAAGAGGCTCTCAGGACCCAACAAGGATGACATTAGCTGAAATATATAACAAAGGAGAAAGAGAACCTATAGAGACCATATCCAGAGGTTAGGCACGGTCCCCAGTTGAGGAATAGGACCATCTACCCTTCTCAAAATTTTAACCCAGAATTACTCCTGTCTAAAGCAAATATAGGGACAAAGTGTGGTACAGAGACTGAAAGAAAGGCCATCCAGAGACTGCTTCACCTGGGGATCCATCCCATTTGCAGCTACCAAACCCAGTCACTATTGCTGATTCCAAGAAGTATTTGCTGACAGGATCCTGATATGGCTGTCACCTGAGAGGCTGCTTGCAGCCAACCATCAGACTGAGCGCAGGGACCCCAGTGGAGGAGTTAGGGGAAGGACTGAAGGAGCTGAATGGGTTCACAAGCCCATAGAAAAAACAACAATATCAACCAACCAGATCCCCCAGAGCTCCCAGGAACTAAACCAAACCATCAATCATAGAGTACACATGGAGGGACCCAGGGCTCCAGCCGCATGTGTGGCAGAGGATGGCCTTGTTTGGCATCAATGGGAGGAGAGGCCCTTGGTCCTGTGGAGGCTCAAATGCTTGCCCCACAGCGTAGGGGAATGCTAGGGCGGTGAGGCTGGGGAGCACCCTCATAGAAGCAGGGGGAGGGGGGAGGGGGATAGAGGGTTTTCAGAGGGGAAACCAGGAAAGCGATAACATTTGAAATGTAAATGAATAAAATCACCCATAAAAATTTTTTTAAAAAGGATGTGTGAGTGTGTGTGTGGTGGGAGGGGCATAAACACAGTACTCAGGCATGGATAAAATAGAAGTAGGAAAAACCATGACAAAGAAAGATGGAGTAAAGAAACAGAGAAAAGGTACTGTGTAGAAGAACTGCACTGTCAGCTCCTGGAGGAACCACTGGGCAGGTGTATTGTCTTTAGGGATCTGTGTCCACAGTGAGCACGCAGTGTAGAGATAATCTACTCTGCTACAGAAACTTAATTTTAAATTAAGGTGACTAACTGAGAGATTATTTTATAATGTACTTGGATTCCAGTGAAAGTGACTTAGTGTTTACCCTCTAAAGATAGCCACTGGAGTGAAAAGAAATTCATAAATATTTAAATTTCGGCCTCCTTGTCTGCTTCGCCAGAGCCCACAAAGAATTCATACGTCAATGAGGACTAAACACAGCATCAGAGATCATTTCATATATCTTATTAGAAGGAAGGAAGTTCTTCCATTTGCAAAGAAAAATGCTTGTTGGTAAATTTACTCCAGTAATACATCACTTCAAAACAGTAAGAAAACCTGTAAAAGTGGTCACTCTGCAGTAACTGCCCTTTCCCGGTGATAAAAAACAAAGAAGAAAAAAAAAAGAGCAAAGGGTTGTCGTCCTTACCAAGAGTAAATGTAATGTGCTTAGGAACTTATACCATGAGCTGGAGAGATGACTCAGTGGTTAAGAGCATTGACTCTTCCAGAAGTCCTGAGTTCAATTCCCAGCAACCACATGGCTTACAACCATCTGTAATGGGATCCGAGATGCCCTCTTCTGGTGTTTCTGGAGAAATTACAGTGTACTGTACTTTTAAAAGGAAAAAATAGAACTTATAATATTTAACATCGACTTGTAGTCATGTCTTTGGCTTTCCTACCATAGCAAGAAAGATGAGCACACACACTGACATACACAAGTGATCTGTAGAAAACCAAAACACAATCACCAACACGGTTTTACCGAGTTCAAAAGCTTTGAAACAATTCCATTCAGCTATTTATTAGTCTGTTCACCTTTCAAATGCTCATGTATAGTGTGGTACAGTGTAGTACCATTACCAAGTCATGAACGGAAGACTCACTACACTCTTCTTGAAATAGATAACCAGTGCCACTTGTTTGGGACATTGAGAGGGTTAATGAATGCTCAGAATTGTTTCTAGAACACTACTAGAGCAAAAAGGTATGCAGAGTCTGATCTTTGTGTCAGCCCACAGAGTAGAAAGCTCGAATCTAAATGCAGAAGAAAAAATTAATGACCAGCAGACAGAAGCCAAGTTGCAACACTTTGTAAGATTATGAAAAATCCCCAAAATGTAACATTATGTCACCAACAAATACTGATCGTTTTAACCCTTGCCTGCAAGAGCCAAAGTGGCCCTCAGTGTTTTTTAGGAAAGTGAAATCACTATCCAAAATGTCTACCCGCTACTGAGTGGTTAGACCACTAACCTTCTGAGAGTAGAGTTTATATAATTTAGAAATAGTTGCTTTTTAATAGTTACATGTAAATTTAAAGCTTTCAGTTTTAGACATGTAGAATGTTAATATACATAGACACCTCTTTTAACCTTATTGCTGAAAAATATGTATCATATTGTCCTATCTGTTTCTCAGGAAATGAGCATAATACAGCCTTGGGTGGTATCTGGCTGATGATCTTTGTCTCTGTCTACAGTATTGAGGTATGAATATGAGTCTTTAATGCATATGAGAAATTAGTATAGACAGTCTAACATTTAGTTAATGATAAATTTTAGAACGAAAGGTGAACCACTCAAGGATCCACATTTTCTATTAGATGAGAAAAGTAAGTTCAAAAGATCTATTATGTCATACTGTCTACAGCTAATAATGCATTTAAAAGGCAAAGCATTCAGGGAATATCCATGCTGATGGCTCAAGCCTTTGAAATGCAATACATCAATTATTTCATTTTGCTCCCTCAATAGTCTCTGAAATGTAAATTTTGCCTATATATTTTCATTTTTGTATTAAGTCCTTCTTCCCTTTACAGTAATTCATTTTAAGCAGACAGCTCATAAGAAAGGTAATGTTTCCTTTTCAAATACATAAGTAAACCATAGCCGTAGTTGGTCACGCACAACCTGTTTGGCTTCATATTTTGGCATTATAAGCAGTCAGTGTTTTCAACATCACATTTAGCTTTTATTTTAAAATGTACAGTAAATTGTATTATCCAAGATGTGCTAGGAATGAGATACATTAGTTAATAAGAAATGTTCAAAAGTAGGGTGGATCTTGGAAGTCAGTAGGCCAACTTTTCATGTTTTCTAAAGTTTGGAGAAAATTTAGTGACATTAGCAGCAAAATGTGCCCAGTAAAACTTCCAAGCAGTGTCTTCCACATAAGCAATGGTCAGAATCAACTATTTCAGACCTCTGGGAATTAGCCAAAGACTTGAAGCAATCCAAGTAGTGTTTATTTCAGAAGGCACCTGGGTCTCAAGAAGAGCAGAAAGCTTTGAGGCATCTGGATATCCACTGTTCAAACTCTCATCTGTACTAGCCTTGAAAACCAGTCTACAGCCATCGTGGATACTGGACACGAAAGAGCACAATGGAGTTGATGCCCTTTAAAAGCATAATTCCTACCAAGAATCACTATTATTTGTCAGCTCTGGTGGCTGTCTAGGACTCTAGCCCATTTTTATGTGACTTTAGAGGTCAGCCAGTGTAGTAAAATCCCCTAGAAATGTCCACCAGAGACCCTCAGAGTGTCAAACACAGCAGCAACTTGAGGTGTGGGTTGGTAGTTGAACATTTTTTGAGGCAAACCAATGCTTAAGAGACCTCATAGTTAAGTGAGTCCACCATGGTATATGTGGGAAAGCTCTATCTGTCTACGAGATTTGAGAAAGTTACACACATTCCCAAGGTTATAGAGCTTGGGTAAAGACCTAGGAAGGTCCTGAAATCTCACTTCTAAATGGCCTTAAGATTCTTTGGCAAAAGGCTAGGAGACCTGCTGGCTTCAGTCACCTCAGGAACTCTGTTCATTCACTGACTGACCCTACGCCAAACGACCTGAGCAGGACCTTCAAAAGGCACTCATAAAAAAACTAACGCAGACTTTACAAAATTAGTGTAGGCAATTGAATAAGTTATCACCCAACCACAAGACGCGTTCACGGAGCAAGGTGAATGGCTCTTAAATCATTTAGAACGTCCAGCTGGAAGGAAGGAAAGGTAGGAAGAAAGAAAGGTATAAGGATGCAGAAGAGGAATGAAAGGAGGGAGGAAGGAGGGAGGCAGAAAGGGAGGGAGAGAGGGAGGAAAGCGGGGAGGAAGGGAGGACGAGAGCAAGGAACGGACAGGGAGGGAGAGGGAAAGAAAAATTACATGGCATGCAAAGAAAGAAGAAAGGCTCACATGTACAATATAAAAATGTTTTAAAGTACTGGTTCTCAACCTTCCTAATGTTGTGACCCATTAATACAGTTAGCTATGTCAGGGTAAACCCCCAACCATGGAATTATCTTCATTGCTACTTCAAACCTGTAACTTTGCTGTGGCTGTGAACTGTAATGTAAATATCTGTTTTCTGGTGGTCTTAGGCTATTCCTGTGAAAGGGACATTTGACCTCACAAAGGGGTCGCAACGCACAGGTGTTAAAGGAATCATGAAGTTGCAATTCTAGTGAGATTTCCCATCTCACTAATGAGTCTTATCAAGACTATCCCTTCTCTTTCTGACGGGGTCTTCTATACCCCAGACTTGCCTCAAATTATTTCACTGTGTTGCTGAGAATGGCCAAGAACGTCTCTCCTCCCTCCTCTACTTCCTTATTTCTGAGATTACAGCTGTGTACCACCACACCCTGTTTATCTGATCTTAGGAACCTAATCCAAGGAGTCCTGCATGCTACAACTGAGCTAAGTGCCCTATACAACTAGCTCTTACCAGTCACGTCTGTTCTGGAAGTGCCTTTCTAACAGGATGTACTAGTTCTAGTTCTGTGTTCAGCCGATTCCTTCCCACACAACAGGGTCAACTCTGCCTCACCTTAGCCCTCCATGAAATCTATCATCCAGGCCCAATATGACCAGTTCTTCTAGCTTTTTAAATGTATATGCCTAGCCCCTAAACGATCGTCTTGGGGACGGTCTTGTTTTAATACAGGGTTTCGATGTTTAACCCTGGCTATCCTAGAATTCACTCTGTAAACTGACCAGCTTTGAACTTAAAGTGATCTGCCTGTCTCTACCTCCTAATTGCTTGGATTAAAGGCATGCTCCAATACCGGCTGGCCCCCTAATGGTCTTTTGTGGATTGGTCTGAGTTTGTCAACATTACATTGAAAATGATAAAGCTTATAATCATGAAAAAAACTAACTAAAAAATGCAGGAGAATTTTAATAAAGCCAAAGCTATTATATATGAGTTTGGATCCAGGTGAAAAACAAGCTCTTTGGTTCATCCAGAAAACTAAACATGTAATTGTATTAATGTACCACTAGACCAGCTGTGGCTTCCTTCTACACCAGGACACTATGAAAAGACTTGATCTCCTTCTTGGGATAAGAACATACAGTTGACTCAGAGAAGAGATTCTGACAGAGTCCTCTGCTTTTCAGTCAATGTGTCAAACATCACTTCATTATTTTCTCTGCAATTTTGCACTCTTCAAATGATCCAGAATTTATAGTCCTTAATTTTGTCCCATATGGAGTGATATTATATTCTCTTCTATCAAGGGCCTCTTGGAGTCAGTCAGTGGTGGCACATGCCTTTAATCTCAGAATTTGGGAGGCAGAGGCAGGTAGATCTTTGAGTTACAGGCTAGCCTGGTGTACAGTGTGAATTCCAGGATAACCAGGGCTACAGAGAGAAACCCTGACTCAACAAAACAAAACAAAACAAAACAAAACAAAACAAAACAAAACAAAATGAAGAACCTATTGGGAGGTTATAAATTATGCAAATTAAATACAATGAAGAAGCATCTCTATTACCAGCAAACCAGATCACCAAATTCTGCCGATATACAGTATACTAACTAACCTTGGCTTCTATATATTATGCCCTACTAAGGTATTTTCCTGATAGGTTTTGAAGAACACTATAAAAAGATCCACCTCTCAATTGGTGAAAATAAAATTGAAAACATTTCCCGAGAGTAAATTATAAGCTGTACACATAAAAATGCCACTTGAAAAACAATATTTTGGAAATTTCCTCCCTTTGAGACCTCTTCCAGCATGAAGATCATGCAGAAAAGCATGTCTCTTTTCAGGGGTCTGTTAGGAAGCCCACAGGCTGAAGGACCTTCAACTACAGCAACTGGTAACCTTCGAATCGAGTGTGCCTGCTTGGTTTTTCCTCTCCCTTTGCCTTGACTTTTCAATTCTATTTATACATCATTATTAATACACTGCATCTTATACACTGCATTAGATTCTTTATTTAATAAAAGGCACCAGGTATGAGCATATAAAAAACAGCACAAATTTCTCTAAGGTGCACACAATTTAACACACCTTTGTGACTCAAAACAACCTTGCAGCATAATATAATATGATGCTGTGTACCAGTGAAACATTTCCATGAGTGCTTCAAGTCAGATTAACAGATTAACTTTTCAAACTAACGCTCTTCTACATGGGGTCATTTTCTCCTCCTTTCTCTATATTCATCACAGAAGTAGCGCCAGCATTCAGTTTTCATTTGCATCATGCTTCCTGGAGAAATTAAATCATACTATGGCCCTGACCTCATTTTGAGCCACTGAAATAATTATAAATCTGGTTTACACTTTTCCAGTACAAAACTGAATTGTTGAAAGTAGAAGACTGGGCCTAGACACAACAAGAAGGACATATGTTTGGATGACCGATCGCTATTCATAACAAGCTGGGTGAGCACGGGTTCCCCCATGGGGGAGCTAAAAGAAGGACTGAAGGAGCTGAAGGGGTTTGTAACATAGGAAGAACAACAATATCAACCAGCCAGAAGCCCCCAGAGCTCCAAGGGACTAAACCACCAACCAGAGTACACATGGAAGGACCCATGGCTCCAGTCGCATATGTAACAGAGGATGGCCCTGTTGGACATCAAAGGGAGGAGAGGCCCTTGGTCCTGTGAAGGCTCAATGCCCCAGTGTAGGGGAATGCCAGGGTGGGGAGGCAGGAGTGGGTGGGTGGGGGAGCACCTTTATGGAAGCAGGGTGACAGGGTATGGGATAGGGGAGTTCAGTCGGGAACTGGGAACAGGGATAACATTTGAAATGTAAATAAAGAAAATATCTATTTAAAAAACCACAAACATCCTAAGCATAAGTAAAAAAAAAAAAAAATGGAAAAAATCAAAAATGGGTTTTTATTGTTATTTACCATAGGAAAAAAGTGAATTTCATTCATTTGCTTGTTTGCAGATAAAATATTCAGAGTTGATTTTACTTGAATGCAATGTTTTCATCTTAAATAAAGCCACGTGAGTCCTACACTAATAACCTCAGACAATTCGAAGGTATAAATCTGACTTCCTGGCTCATCCGCCCTCCTTGCTGCAATATTAAAATTCTTCTCAACTATTAATCATAAACAACAACACTGAATTTATAAGAAAAAAACACAAAACTCTATATTTCCAAGCATCTATTTGAAGGCACGTCTAGATGCCTCATTTCACTTGAGGAAATTATACACTTGAAATTATTCTCTGATCTATCTCCAAAATGAGTTTCTAAAATTGGAAGAACACCCATGGCTTTTCAGTACTCAATATTCTCAGGCCACATCAAAAATCCAGGCAGTCCTTGAATGGGTTATGAAGATGAAGTAGAAATAAGATCAAGGTGCCGATCTATGCATAACAGTATTGATATTTTTATAATTGATTTTTGATGATAAACAAGACTCTCAAGTTTGAAGTGAGTATGGTAATTATCAGGTACAAATACATAATCTTCAGTTCTATTTCCCTTAGAGTCCAAGAACTGAACGATTTAAGTTCATAGATGTTAAACAGGTTGGTCAAAAATTCTTCACTAAGAATCTTAACCCCAGCAGGGTAATAAGTACTCCCTTAAAGGAAGACCTGAACAGCATGTACTGAAACACCTTCTCACCTCTAAAGAGTAAAGTTTATCCAGGCACAGGAAACACTGACGCAGAAGTTATTTTAATATTTTTGGATGCTTGACATATTCTCATAGTTCACAGAATCTTCATAATGCCCACAGGATATAGGCAGTGTTATTATCAAGTGTAATAACACAATGCCTGGCAAGCTCTGGCCGAGGCTCTGCAAGACTTCCCCACTGCCCCAGGCCTTGCACCGAGGCAGCGGGTGGCAGCCAGCTCGCGGACCCCTGGACCAGTGGTAGCAGCGGGCCTCCATATTGCAACCAGGACACAGCTGGAGAGGCGCAGGTAGACAGACTCCATCTGGGGCTACCTTCACGGGGGGGGGGGGAGATCTGCTAGGCTCTCGCCGCCAGGCAGGCCCACCTCTGCCCGAGGCTCTGCGGGACTTCCCCATGCCCTCAGGCCTTGCACCTAGGCAGCAGGTGGCAGCCAGCTCGAGGACCCCTGGACCAGCGGTAGCGGCAGGCCTCCATATTGCAACCAGGACACAGCTGGAGAGGCCCAAATACACAGACTCCATCCGGGGCTACCTTCACAGGGGGATCTGCTAGGCTCTCACCGCAAGGCAGGGCCAGCTCCGCCCAAGGCTCTGCGGGACTTCCGCACGCCCTCCAGCCTTGCACCGATGCAGCAGGTGGCAGCAAGCTCCTGATCCCATAGAGCAGCAGTCACGCATAATCACCAGTAGAGAAACAACAAGTGAGCCCAGCCTCACGGGAGATTCAAACACCAGCCAGTGACAACAAGGCCAACTAACACCAAAAATAACCAGATGGCAAAAGGAAAACGAAGGAATGTTACTAACAGAAATCAAGGCAACATAATAGCACCTGAACCCAGTTCGCCAACAACAGGAAGCCCTGGATACCCCAAAACACCAGAAAAACAAGACTTGGATATAAAATCACTGGTCAGGATGCTGGTAGCTGAACACATAGAAAAATCTCGTAAAGAAATAGAGGAGAAAATGGATCAAAAGTTAGAAGCCTTTACAAGGCAAATACAAAAATCACTTCAAGAAATTCAGGAGAAGATGGATCAAAAAGAAGAAGACAATAAGGAAGAAAGACAAAAATCACTTAAAGAAATACAGAAGAACGTGGGCCAACAAGTAGAAGCTATGAAAGAGGAAACACAAAAATCTATTAAAGAAATACACGAAAACACAATCAAGCAAGCAAAAGATCTGAGCATATCCATCCAGGTACTAAAAACAGAAGTAGAAACAACTAAGAAATCGCAGAGGGAGACAACATTGGAGATAGAAAACCTTGGGAAGAAATCAGGGGCCATAGATGCAAATATCAACAATAGAATACAAGAGATAGAAGACAGAATCTCAGAAGCCGAAGATACCATAGGAACCATTGATTCAACAGTCAAAGAAAATACTAAATGCAAAAAGGCTGTAACCCAAAACATCCAGGAAATCCAGGACACAATGAGAAGACCAAACCTAAGGATTATAGGTGTAGATGAGAGTGAAGATTTACAAGTTAAAGGGCTAGCAAATATCTTCTACAAAATTATGGAAGAAAACTTCCCCAACCTAAAGAGAGAGATGCCCATGAATATACAAGAAGCCTATAGAACTCCAAACAGACTGAACCAGAACAGAAATACATCCCGTCACATAATAATCAAAACTCCAAATGTACTAAACAAAGAAAGAATATTAAAGGCAACAAGAGAAAAAGGCCAAGTAACATAGAAAGGAAGACCTATCAGAATAACACCAGACTGCTCACCTGACACCATGAAAGCTAGAAGATCCTGGTCAGATATAATGCAAACTCTAAGAGAACACAAACTTCAGCCAAAACTACTTTACCCAGCAAAGCTCTCAATCGCCATAGATGGAGACATCAAGGTATTCCATGACAAAACCAAATTTGCACGATATCTTTCCACAAATCCAGCCCTACAAAGGATAATAGGGGGAAAACACCAAGACAAGGATGGAAACTACACCCGGGAAGAAGCAAGATAGAAACCTCCTCTCATCAAACCCAAAAGAAGATAACCTCTCGAATATAAAAATAAATACATAAATAAATAAATAAATAAATGAATAAATATAATTTCAAAAATGTCTGGAGGTAATAATTACTATTGCTTAATATATCTTAACATCAATGGACTCAATTCCCAATAAGAAGACATAGATTAACAGACTGGATACGGAAACAGGACCCTACATTTTGCTGCATACAGGAAACACATCTCAGTGTTAAAGACAAACACTGCCTTAGAGGAAAAGGCTGGAAGACCATTTTACAAGCAAATGGTCTCAGGAAACAAGCTGGAGTAGCCATTCTAATATCAGATAAAATTGACTTCCAACCTAAAGTCATCAAAAGAGACCCAGAAGGTCACTTCTTGCTGGCCAAAGGGAAAATCCACCAGTAAGAGCTCTCAATACTGAACATCTATGCTCCAAATGCAAGGGCACCCTCATTTGTAAAAGAAACCTTACTAAAGCTTAAAGCACACATTACACCTAACACAATAATTGTGGGTGACTTCAACACCCCACTCTCCTCAATGGACCGATCAGGAAAGCAGAAACTAAACAGGGACACAGTGAAACTAATTGAAACTCTGGACCAATTGGATTTAACAGATATATATAGAACATTTCATCCTAAAGCTAAAGAATATACCTGTTTCTCAGCACCGCAAGGTACCTTCTCCAAAATTGATCATATACTTGGTCACAAGACATATGTCAACAAATATAAGAAGATCGAGCTAATCCCATGCCTCCTATCAGATCACCATGGAGGAAGAGTGGTCTTCAATAGCAACAAAAACAACAGAAAGCTCACATACACATGGAAACTGACAAATACTCTACTCAATGACACCTTGGTCAAGAAAGAAATAAAAAAGAAATCAAAGACTTTTTAGAATTCAATGAAAATGAAGGTACAACCTACCCAAATCTATGGGACACAATGAAAGCAGTGCTAAGAAGAAAACTCATAGCTCTAAGTGCATCCAAAAAGAAACTGGAGAGAGGCATACACTAGCAACTTAACGGCACACCTTAAAGCCCTGGAAGAAAAAGAAGTTAATTCACCCAGGAGGAGTAGAAGACAAGAAATCATCAAACTCAGGGCTGAAATCAATCAAGTAGAAACAAACAAACAAAAAAAAGAACCATACAAAGAATCAACAAGACCAGGAGCTGGTTCTTTGAGAAAACCAACAAGATAGATAAACCCTTAGCCAGACTAACCAAAGGACACAGAGACAGTATACAAATTAACAAAATTAGAAATGAAAAGGGAGACATAACAACAGAAACTGAGGAAATTCAAAAGATCATCAGATCCTACTACAAAGGTCTATACTCAAAACAACTGGAGAATCTGGAGGAAATGGACAATTTCCTAGACAGATACAAAATACCAAAATTAAATCAGCATCAAGTAGATCAGCTAAATAGTCCCATAACCCCTAAAGAAATAGAAGGGGTTATAGAAAGCCTCCCAACCAAAAAAAGTACGGGACCAGATGGTTTTAGTGCAGAATTCTACCAGACCTTCAAAGAAGACTTAACACCAATACTTTTCAAACTATTCCACAAAATAGAGACAGAAGGGACACTGCCCAACTCATTCTTCGAAGCCACAATCACGCTAATACCTAAACCACAAAAAGATCCAACAAAGAAAGAGAACTACAGGCCAATTTCTCTTATGAATATCGATGCAAAAATACTAAATAAAATTCTTGCCAACCGAATCCAAGAGCACATCAAAACAATCATTCACCATGATCAAGTAGGCTTCATCCCAGGGATGCAGGGATGGTTCAATATACAGAAATCCACCAATGTAATCCACCACATAAACAAACTAAAAGAAACAAACCACGTGGTCATCTCATTAGATGCTGAAAAAGTATTCGACAAAATTCAGCATCCTTTCATGCTTGGAAAAGTCTTGGAAACAGCAGGAATTCAAGGCCCATACCTAAACATAGTAAAAGCAATCTACAGCAAACCAGTAGCCAACATCAAAATAAATGGAGAGAAACTTGAAGCAATCCCACTAAAATCAGGGACTAGACAAGGCTGCCCTCTCTCTCCATATCTTTTCAATATAGTATTTGAAGTTCTAGCAAGAGCAATTAGACAACATAAGGAAGTCAAAGGGATACAAATTGGAAAGGAAGAAGTCAAACTATCATTATTTGCAGACGATATGATAGTTTACTTAAGCGACCCAAAAAACTCCACCAGAGAACTTCTACAGCTGATAAACAACTTCAGCAAAGTGGCTGGTTATAAAATTATCTCAAGCAAATCAGTAGCCTTCTTGTACTCAAAGGACAAGCAGGCTGAGAAAGAAGTTAGGGAAATAACACCCTTCACAATAGCCACAAACAACAAAAAGTACCTTGGCGTAACTCTAACCAAACAAGCAAAAGATCTGTATGACAGGAACTTCAAGTCCTTGAAGAAAGAAATCGAAGAAGACCTCAGAAGATGGAAAAATATTTCTTGCTCCTGGATTGGCAGGATCAATATAGTAAAAATGGCCATCTTGCCAAAAGCAATATACAGATTCAATGCAATCCCCATCAAAATCCCAACTCAATTCTTCATAGATCTAGAAAGAGCAATTCTCAAATTCATCTGGAGCAACAAAAAACCCAGGATAGCTAAAACTATTCTCAACAATAAAAGGACTTCTGGGGTAATCAATATCCCTGACCTCAAGCAGTACTACAGAGCAATTGTGTTAAAAACTGCATGGTATTGGTACAGCAACAGGCAAGTAGATCAATGGAATAGGACTGAAGACCCAAAAATGAACCCACAGACTTATAGTCACTTGATCTTTGATAAAGGAGCCACAACCATCCAGTGGAATAAAGATAGCCTTTTCAACAAATGGTGCTGGTTCAACCGGAGGTCAACATGCAGAAGAATGCAAATTGACCCACTTATCTCTTTGCACTAAGATCAACTCCAAGTGGATCAAGGACCTCCACATAAAACCAGACACACTGAAACTATTAGAAAAGAAACTTGGGAAGACCCTGGAGGACATGGGCACAGGGGGAAAGTTCCTGAACAGAACACCAATAGCTTACGCACTAAGATCAAGAATTGACAAATGGGACCTCATAAAATTACAAAGTTTCAGCAAGGCAAAGGACACTGTCAGAAGAACAAAATGGCAACCAACAAAGTGGGAAAAGATCTTCATCAACCCCACATCCGACAGAGGGCTAATATCCAATATATACAAAGAACTCAAGAAGTTAGACTGCAAAGAACCAAATAACCCTATCAAAAAAAGGGGTACAGAGCTAAACAAAGAATTTTCACCAGAAGAAATTCAGATGGCTGAGAAACACCTTAAGAGATGTTCAACATCATTAGTCATCAGGGAAATGCAAATCAAAACAACCCTGAGATTCCACCTCACACCAGTCAGAATGGCTAAGATTAAAAACTCAAGAGACAACAAGTGCTGGCGAGGATGTGGAGAAAGAGGAACACTCCTCCACTCTTGGTGGGATTGCAAAATGGTAAAACCGCTCTGGAAATCAGTGTGGTGGTTCCTCAGAAAATTGGGCATGTCACTTCCAGAGGACCCTGGCATACCACTCCTGGGCATATACCCAGAGGATTCCCCTGCATACAATAAAGACACATGCTCCACTATGTTTATAGCAGCCTTGTTTATAATAGCCAGAAATTGGAAGGAGCCCAAATATCCCTCAAAGGAGGAATGGATACAGAAAATGTGGTATATTTATACAATGGAATACTACTCAGCAATTAAAAATAATGAATTCATACAATTTGTAGGTAAATGGTTAGACCTGGAAAATATCATCCTGAGTGAGTTAACCCAATCACAAAAGAATACACATGAAATGCAATCACTGATAAGTAGATATTAATGAGCCCAGAAGCCCTAAATACTCAAGGCACAATTAGCAAGTCAAATGATTCCCAAGAAGAAGAAAGGAGAGGACCCTGGGCCTGTAAAGATTGGATGCAGTTTTGTAAAGAAACCGTGGGGGGAGGGGGAATGATTGGGGAATAGTTGGGGGGGAGAGGAACTATGGGATGTATGGTGGGGGGGAACTGGGAAAGGGGAAAGCCTTTGGAATGTAAACATAGAATATAGAAAATAAAAATTAAAAAAAATAAAGGTTAGGTTCATGGAAAAAAAAGAAAAGAAAAATTAAAAAACAAAACAAAACAAAACAAAACACAATGCTTGGCTACACACTTTACAATTTGTCTAAAACCTCCACAAGTGCACTCAGGTTTCCACTGCTGAAGAGGTCCGGTGCCTGGCTCACACTAGGGTTTATTTGTAAACCCCTTCTAATGTGATTTGTTCACTCAAGCTGTTCAAGGGAAGAAGGGAAAGGAGAAATTTGCAGATTAACAAAATCCTTTGCCTGAAAAATCCACCTTCAGTTAGCACAAAAACAGATAGCCAGAAGACGTAGACTTTTCTGTTCGTATGGGCAAAGTGAAGGCCAACACAGCTACTTAAAAACTTAAATGCAGTGCACTAATTTTTCTATTTAATTCAACAAATTCCTTAATAAATTGCTGTTAATGAAGACATGAGCTGCCACTGTGTACTGAAAACGTATGCTTATTACTTGCCAAGTAGTGTACGGAAGATTTCGGTTTATCTTTGTGCTGCTGATATTATATCTAACAATATTTGACAAGAAATTTGAGGCTTAGAATTGAAATTTTTTAATAAACTCATCTTGCTCTTGACCCTGTATTTATCACCAGAGGTATCTAAGCCCTGGCTCCTGAAACAAGAAAATTCAAGCTCAGACACTCCCAGCCATACACCCGGAGGCCAGATCTATTCTCCTCTTCCTGGCTTACTCTCACAAAATGCTGATAATACTGAGAGAACTGTCTTAGGGTTTTAACACCTTCAACCAGAATGCTGTGTGAATGAGTAGTGTATTTGAAAAACTCGGTGTTTCTGTCAGGGTTTGCACACCCTACTCTAAAGGTGACAGTTAATTTTTAGACTAAACATGAAAGCACACTGAAGAAACAAGGTCCCATGACTATGATCTCCTACTCACCTGGTTCTTTTTGTTGTTTTGTTATGTTTTGTTGTTTTGTTTTGTTTTGTTTTGTTGTTTTGTCCTCAAAGTAAGGTGCAGATACTAAACTTCTGATCCTTTAAAGCAACCTACTGAACCTAAGAACTCATTTTCTATTGTCTTCCTCCCCCTGGAAACCCAGTGGTTAGTGATCAGCAATTACATTTTTAACTAGCTGTATTATCCCTCCCGTATGGTTGACCATCTTATCTCCCACCGGTCTGGACAAGTTTTCTCTACTGCTTTACACTTGATTCATTAGATTTCAGGTAACAGTTTTCTCCAGGTGTTTGGATTTTCATTTCTCAAGGTACCTTCCCGTGTGAAAGTTCTTTTGAGTAAGTGGTAAGCTGTCTTAAAGCAGGATCAGCCATGACTCGTGGGGTGGGTGAGGAACCAATATTGTGCTTTATATAACTTTCAACTCTTGATTAAGGAAAGTTAAACTGTAACAGGCATACAGCCCTTTCTAGAATAGGATATGCTCCCATTTCAAGTCTTTTTCCTCGGCCCAGGGCCCTTAGAGAACGTAGGAGAAACTCTGAAAGACAGGTGCCGAGGAAGACAAGGTTACGTCACCCCTGGCCCCTGAGCCAACTTTAGCCTTGACTTTAAGTATCTCTTCCACACTTCTTCCTTCCACCATATTTTCAATGCCGCAGACTGAACCCGGGCCTTATAATCACATGAATTATCCAGCAGTCTCCTACCTAATTTTCTACTTCAAGTCTGGATCCTCACCTTAATCTCCTGCTTCAGTCCATTCTTTTTCTTTAAAGATTTATTTATTTAATGCATCTGAGTACACTATAGCTGTCTTTAGGCACAGCAGGAGAGGGTATCGGATCCCATTGCATATGGTTGTGAGCCACCATGTGGTTGCTGGGAATTAACCTCTGGAAAGGTAATCAGTGCTCTTAACCTCTGAGCCATCTCTCCAGCCCCTCTCATCCCATTCTTTAAAACACCAGCATAAGGATTTTTAAAAACAGGTCTAAACTAATAGCTGTGTAACAAACTTTTACAAGCCAACATTCTATATAAAGGCTTTTTATGGCACTACAGTCTGCAAGCAAAGACTGCTAATCTCTATGAATAAAGCAGAGGAGGGGATCATTCGGAACAGTGAATAAGGAACAGGACCTTCGCAATTGAAAGAGCAATGCATTTGTATACCTGCAGCAAAACTGCCAGAGTGGTTCCAAACCAGATTACATCAAGCAAAGCCTGAAGATAAAAGCCTGCTCAGGGCTCCCACCAGCCACAAACAGCCCAAACTGGTCCTGCAGGGGCTTTGATAAAACAGACAAGACCCAAGCCAGAGTCAACCTGATCCTGCTGGCAGTTTAGAAGGAGATAATGAAGGCAGAAGAAAGGCAGGAGGGGAGATCTCTGAGTTTATATAAAGAACCCCAGAAAGGAATTTCTTAGGGAAATTCCATCTAAATAACTACTGAGCCTGAAAAGCTGCCCACCGGTTACCATCTGGGCAGGGGGCTCTCTGTGTGTTTATCTGGATATGAAGACTCATTATTAATAAATCAGTATCCCACGACTACTTTATAATAAGACTTCTTTTCGTAGGAATGCCTCAGATTTGTGAGCACGGTCGCCTTTTGACTCGGCAATTACAGACTGTGAAATCTGTGTGTTAGCAGACCATATGGGGCTATTCATAACCCAGCCCCTGCTCGGGGCATCACGGTGATGGGGCCATTCTCTTCACTTGCTGTCAGTTCTAACTTTGGACCATTGCTTATCTGGTGATGACCTTTTCTACCACCTGCCAATCAAATGTTTTCTTTCTTTCTTTCTTTTTTTTTTTTTGGATAAACACCTACTTAGCCGTTAAGACCAAAAGGCCCATGAGCTATCACCACTGCTACATGTTCATCCTACTGCACATCTGGAACACAAAGATAATGGCAACTGAGGACAGCCCACTCCTTACCAGCTCCTTTTTATACCTTCCTTCAGGAGGACCCACCTCGATTTTCTAGACTCTTTTATAGCTGTTTGTTAGTGACCCGGCCAACTAGCCTGAAGGAACAACCTCATACATGCCCCCTCTAACTCCTTGTAGCTCGCTATAATTTTCACTCCTCGTTTCTTGTCTGTTTCATGTGTGAAGATTTTCTTGGTCCTGGGGAGAATCCCACACAAACAAAGAGTAAGGTGATGTAGGCGAAAATCACCTGGCCCTCTCAGTAGGGAGAGTCCGATGGAAGGCCATCCTTATTTCCCACCACGGCATTTCTGTACCCACACCACTTTGGAAAATCCCCACCTCAGCTCAGAAATGCTAGGGAAAATTATAGTAAGGTGTCAGGTGTGAAAAGTCTTTCCAAACGCAGAGGATACTAATTGTTAGAAGTGGTCAAAGATAGAAAAGTCTATAGAGAGATTTAGTATAGTTTGCTGAGACAGGGAGAGTAGAAAAAAAATGAGAGAAGGAAGCTACAGAAAATCCTGGCTAAAAGGCAGAAAGGAATCAATGTGCATACTATATGGAGAGGCCACTAAGCCAGAATGTGCCCTAACAAGCTGGGAGCAAGAACTCACAGGTCTTGGGAGAAGTGGCCCCAAATGGCAAAGGTGTTATCCCTGGATAAAGACAATGACTAGGGGAGATGGGTGTTCTGACCACCTCCCCCAACCCTGGATAACTGTGAGAGGGAAAGAGAAACCCACTCAGTTCTTGATGGACACAGGGGCTTAACACACGGTCTTCCAACCCAATGGCCCTGTTTCCAAGAAAAGATCTAGGGTCCGAGAAGCCACTGGCACCAAAATATGTTCATGGACTACCCGAAGAACAATGGACCTAGGGATGGGATGGGTAACCCATTCATTTAAGGTCACCCCAGGATGTTCCTAACTGTTGGAGCAAGGCATACTCTCCAAAATGGTGGGGAGGACAGATATATTTACTGTCCAAAGGGCTGCAGCAACTGGCCCAAAAAGAGAGACTGACCCCTGCTGAAAGTTGCTACAGACAGGAGCAATTTTCTCCGTGAAGGACAGGGACAAGCAGGTACTGCTATGGTGGGCAGCACAAACGGCATCTGGGTAGAAGATGGCATGTCAACGCAGAAAGTGGAGCTAATGGCCCTTACCAAGACCTCGGAACTTGGAGACAGCAAGAAAATCAACATCCACATGGATAACAGGTATGCCTTTGCCACAGCCCACATCCACAGGTGTATATGCCAAAAGGACTGCTCACATCAGAGAAAACCAACATGAAATCTTGGACCTCTTAGATGCCCTAATGAAGCCAACAACCGTGAGTACCACCCTCTGCCCAGGATGTCAAAAGGGAAAAGACTCAGTGGGCAATAGCCTGGCACAGCAAATGGTTCCAAGGATAGATATACAGGAGCCTATACTGGTTGTGGGTCTGCAAGAGGCATCCACTGAAAAATGAGACAAAGTGAGATAGCCTCACTTAAAATATGCCGAAGAAAAAAGGACTGAGATTGATAGCCATCTGACCAACTATTACCAAGGAAAGGTGCACACAAGAAGGGAGAATTATACTCCCCAGAAAGTAAGCCAAGGACTCGCCAGGGCAAATGCACACATGAACTCATTTAAGGGATCAATAAAACAGTGTAAGGTATGCCAGCGAGTGAATGCTTATGCAGCAAAGAGTAAATAAGGCAGAAGACCTAGAAGAGAACAACCTAGAGTATATAGAGGTTTTATAAAAGATAAGGCAGGAAAGTATGGTTATGAATATCTTCTAGCACTTGTAGATAGTTAATCTAGATAGATTGAGACTTCCCCTAGCAGGCAGGAAACAGCAGCCAGGGTTAAAAGAAATTTTCCCGAGTTTCAGAGTGCCCAAGGTAATTGGATTAGACAATGGTTCTGTTTTTGTTTCTAAGGTAAGTCAGAAATTAACAGATATTGGGGACTAATTGGAAATGTTATTGGATGTACTGTCCCCAGGGCTCAAGACAGCTAGAGAAAATAAACAAAACTCTATGAGAGACCTTAACTAAATTGACCTTGGAGACTGGTTTAGGCTGGGTGGTGCCTCTCCCCTTGTTTCTGAATAGTCCTTGCCATTTTAATCCTCTTTGTTACCCCAATTTCTTTGTCATCTACTGGGTCCTCCCGAAAGGTGTAGCACAACATGAGATTTGGCTCAAACTGTTCGCTTTAATGATCTAGGCATGTCAGAGACTCCTCGCTGCTTCCAGACAGGTTACTGGATCTGTCAAAGAAGGCTTCAGAAACAGTTGCTGGAACCCTGGTAAAAGAGATCCTCACCAAATTGATCACAGAGACTGGACCTTTGCTCTCTAGGCTCGAGGCGCTCCAATGGATAAGGCATCGAGGTCCCGGAGGCCTACTCAGGAGGAGATCCACAAGTCCCACATCGCTTCCAAGTTGGAGATATGGTCTACATTAGATGCCACCACGTGGGAAACTTTAAGACTCAGTGAAAAGACCCTTATCTTGTACTCTTGACCACCCTGTTTTCTGCCCTGATAGGACCCCTAATGATAATGCTCCTGTTTCTTACAGTTAGACTTATACAGTCAATAGATTAGTTGCCTTCATCAGGGACCAGGTGTGCGCGGTCCAGATTATGTACTTAGGCAGCAGTATAAGAGCCTTCTGAGACAAGAAGAGGCTGACCTTTAATTCCCCTAGTTCTAAGGTTAGAACTATTAACAAGACAGGAAGTG